>JAPWFG010000035.1:1200000-1800000 GCA_028015205.1 Mytilisepta virgata
AAGAACTTGCCATGAATTACCGATCTATTAGTACAGTTTTTTCTGTCACGTCAACATCGGGGGCAACCTTAAGTTTAAATGAATCTGAACAAAGGTTGAAAGAAAAGGCCAGTAGCGACTTGTGCTATTACAACACATACCTTAAAAAGCATGCAATATCATACGAAACTGTTGCCGGAATGACAAGGAAGGAACTGAGTATCAAGAACTGTATTCTAATCTTGATGGACAATTTGGTAAGATTAAAATGCCATAATGACCCAGACCCAGGAGAAAGTCGTTCCATGCAAATTTGCACTTTACCAATAACAGTCAAAGGGATGCCTAAAGATGCTCTTATTGTTGAAAGTTGGCACGATGAGCAGGTTTGCGATGGGACTGATTCGTGTGTATGTAAGGAAGATAAGCAGCTGACCAAAGAAGATTTGGAAGACTTGGTCCTTACTCTGAGTCCAGTTGAAGTAGATGTCAAGAACCGATTTCAGCAACTGATGAGCTGGGGTTACGCAAATCTTCTTACAGAAGCTTTTGATAGTGATATTTATAACATAACATAAAAAGATGCTAGTAACTTACTGTAAGCAGAATATTTTCTTCTGTAATTGACCATAAATGAGTATAATAAGATTCACATCTACATGTAGCATATATAAAAGTGCTTTGTATATTAAATTAAATCTAATCTGTAAGTTAATTGTATGTTAAGATATATATTGGTCACTGTCCTTTTATGCGTCTATGTCTAAAAAATAGTGATCTTTAGTGTTCGTCTGCAACGATATAGATAAATATTCCCTGTGGTAACTGGGAGCAGGATATAAAAATGCAGAACTTAATATGTATTGATCATATTGATAAAAAAGTTTTTTAATATGGTCGATTCATTATGATTGCCCTTCGAAGTTAAACAAAATTTTAAAAAAAACAGGACTCAGGGTGGGATGTGTATCTATTCTGTAGCAACCTTGTTTAATCTATACATGTATAAAAAATTATTCAAAAAATCCTTCATGAACAATCTTATCTTTGAATTATTTTTTTTTAAAATATTTTATATAGATGGCATTTGGAACACACTTGCAGTTCAAACTGTTGAAAACCATGACAGCATTAGAGACATCATTTGCTTCCTTAAAGGTGGACGACGAAGATGACACTCTGTCTCTGAATGCAGATGAAATGGCCATGGATAACGATTTGGACCACCTAAATGAGATGGAAAATGAATATTTGCATGATGCATCTTCTTCAAAAACGCCTGCTTGTGAATTGCGCGTGAGTACTTTGATTATCTTTGTTTCTATTTTCTCGATAACTAAGAAATATCACTTAAGATACCCTGGACATTGGAGTTTGCAGGATTCAAGTTTTCGTCATTTGCGCACACTGGTACAGAGTACTTGCATCACATTGAACAAAATATAATCAAGATCAAACATCAATTACCATGTTTACAGCATTTAGTAATTTGTGAGGAGAAGTACAAATTTACACCAGATGATTTTAAAGCAGCAACTCGGGCAGAGCGCAAGGTGACTACAAACTATTTCCCACTTGAAAACATCAGAAGAGGTTCTAAGCTCTGATAAGTTTGATAAACCATCATTGGTTGGTACATCTGAGGGGAAAAGTTTAGCTAGTACATATTTAGCTAAGAATGTTGAAGATCTACGCATAAAGGAAAATATAACTATTGATGTAGACAGTGAACTGCGTCTTACAACCTGCTGTTGTAAAGATAAACCATGCAAATGTTTTCCATTTTGCACCCCTGTTAGGGCATATTTTAATGCACGAGATGGTTTCACAAGAAAAGAACTGCTGCATGATATTAAACAATGTAAAGGAGAGGCAGAAATATCGCAGATTGATTGGCTTATCAACTGTCCTACTCAAATTTTGCAAGGCGATTCATGTGCAAGTATAGTGTCCTCCGGTGATATTGATGCTGTAGTTCTGCATCTATTCACACTCTCACATTTATGGCCAAAAAACGAAAATGCATCCTACAAGAAAACAGTGTATGTTATTTTAAAGAAGGCAAATCATATGTTTGACATCTATAATATTACAGCAATTTTGGAAACACTTGAGAAGAAAACTTTGGACAAACATATTGGAATAAAAGTTGCTATTGCACTTAAGTCTAGGAGGAAACGATTTTCTGCTTAAATTTCATTCTATTTCTCATTCTACAAAATTGGACACCTATATGAACACTGAAAGCATTAATCAATGTTTAGTGCAAATCACGGAAGAAAACAACAAGGTTGCATCTATACTATTTGACACGAAAGTCTATAAAGACTACTTGAAACACATCTACTGCCCGAAGAACTATTCCCCTGTCAGTTTAACATACCAGGAAGTCAGACAGATATCCATCCAACTGCCTAGCAAAAACCAAAGAGAAGGGACAAGAAACCCACAGTTATGGTTGCCACCAGAGTCAGTTGTAGAAAAACTAGCTAGAAAGTATCTTGCCTTATAAATTACTATTTGACAGCAGGCAACCATTCTGCACAACTTCCTGACTTTTTAACTGAGGGATGTCTTGTTAAAACAAGTACAGGAGAAATAGAATACGACTTTGGTGACGAAGCTTACGTCAACGATATTCATTCTCTAATTACAATTCCGCAAGAAGACATCATGCTGAAGATAAGTGGTAAGAAGAAAACGACTAAACGAAAGATGTTAACCACACCTCAGAAAGGAAGGAATAGAAAAATGAAACCAAAAGCTTCAACACCAAAGTAAGTTGAATTTTCTAACTTTAACTCTCACCCCTACCTGTTTATGTATTTTATAATGAAAAAAATGAAAACAACATGTTATAAATGCAAGCGCTTTTCTGGAGTTAACTTCATAAGAAACGCTCAAAGCTGAATATTTGAAAGCCCAGGATGTATAAGAACTGAAATATGTTGATATTGATGTTATATTTTGTTAATGAAGTTTTCATCAATTTACAGATTTGTAAACCAATGCATGTGTGTGCTATACATTTCAAAATTTTAAAAGTCCAATTAAAATACTGTAACAAAAATGATATGACAAGAGTATTTATGGCAAGAAAAGGACAGGAGACATTATATAAGAAATACGCTTTTGTGAATTAATACATTCATTTATTTCAATTTGGAATTATGTCTTATTTTGGAATTTTGCTTTTTATTAATATTTGTTCTGAAATAATTAAAAATGTAACCCAATTTATAAAGAAACTACTGTGCCACGCACATAATACTCTTAAATTAACATTACTTTCTCTATAGATTCTGTTAAAATTGTTAAAAAAAATATATAATTTCCTGCAATTTTTATGCATAATTAGTTTTTCAAAATGTTAAACACATTGTCAAAATATTAGCTAATTCAAACATTAAATAAAACCTTTTTGAAATTCATTAAGAACAAAGTATTAAACAATTCATTATGTATAATTATAACTTATTTACTCAACTTGAAAAAAATATATATCTTTTTCAAAATTGCTAAATCATGAAATCATTTATTTTTCAGAAAATCAACAGCAGAATCTGGAACATCTGTTAACAATAATTAGATTAGAACACTTGTCTGTAATTTATGTGTAAATATTATATGTCATGGAAAGTGTGCCTGGTTATATATAATTGACTTCTTATCTGATGACATGCTGTGATAAGATTTCTCAGTTTTTGAAGAAAATGACCCTTGTGTGTTTGACTGTTAAGGGAACACCTGAAAAAGTCAGAAAAGTTTTATTGCATGTATTTTCATTTTAATGACATATCATTATAAAATAAGGAAGACTATATAAAACTTTAAGAACACTTTTTAATTTTTTTTTTTATTAAAACAGTAGGAATTTGCTGTTGAAGGAACCATAGTTTGATGTATCAAGTTGGTCTTTTATTCTTTCCATGTCTTCATAAACATCATCAGCCACAATCTCATAACACAAGGAATCTAAAATTATATATGAAATTCTATATATACTCTCTCAAAAAAGAAACGCAACATCAGATTATCTTTTTCAAATATTATTTTTCCGGACAAATAACCAATAAATATCAAAATATATGTACACATGATCATAATTACACCTTCATAAAAAGTTTCCAGGTACAATCATTTAAATTCATCCACCCGTAAACGACTTTGGTCGCAATCTGGGACACCCTACGATTTACGCATTGCCAAAAACTGGGTCGACTTTCACGTGCAAATCATGGGTTATTTTTTAGCTCAGTCAGTCGGTATAAAAACCCGGTATTTCTTTTCATGAATGCATTCGTAAAATAAAATTCTGATGAGGTGACGCTATGCCAAGGTTAGACGCTGCTACCCGGAATATCGCTATCGGACGACTAGAGGCCGGAGAATCACAGAATGCTGTTGCTGTAACGTACAATGTTCATCGTAGCACAATTTCACGCCTTTGGGGACGCTACCTGCAGCTTGGTACTACGACAGATCGGCCACGTTCAGGGCGCCCGCGTGTTACAACCAGGGCGCAAGATCGTTACATCAGACTTTTCCATCTGCGGAATAGGACTATTGCTGCAACAGAAACAGCTGTAAACGTCCCTGGGTTGCGCCGTATATCAGCACAGACAGTACGCAATCGGTTACGTTCTCATGGATTGAGGGCAAGAAGACCTTACTTTGGAGCAACACTGAGACGCCAACACCGCCGAGCGAGGGTTAGATGGTGTACTACAGTTCGTGCATGGAATTTACAGAACTGGAGAAGAGTATGGTTCAGCGATGAGTCACGTTTTCAACTGGAAAAGCGAGATGGTCGCATACGTGTGTATAGGCGCCGAAACGAACGTTTTGCGCAAAACTGTGTTGTGGAGAGAGACAATTTTGGCGGAGGCAGTGTTATGATGTGGGCCGCTATTTCTTATGCCAGAAACACACAGCTGATACATATCCAAGGCAATCTGAACGCTGTTAGGTATAGAGACGAAATTTTACGACCTCATTTATTGCCCGTAATTGACATTCGGAGAGAAATTTTTCAGCACGACAATGCCCGACCACATACAGCACGTGTAACAGTAGACTTTTTAGAACAACAGAATGTCAATGTGATCCGTTGGCCGTCACGATCACCCGATCTTAATCCAATTGAACATTTGTGGGATGAAGTGGATCGGCGCGTGCGCCAACGACAACCACCACCGCAAAATCTGCAACAATTACAGCAGGCACTTCAGTTTGAGTGGCAAAGGATACCGCGTGTTCGAACTCAGCGTTTAATTCAATCTATGCCAAGAAGAGTCGGGGCTGTGTTACAAGCAAATGGTGGACATACCAGATATTGACAATTTATGAGTGATTTATTGACAATATGTGACAAACTGTGATATTCCAAGGTAAAAGAACTCATGAACAAGAAGTGTGCCAATTTTTGCATTCCTGTGTAAATTATTTAATCATAAATTATGAAAATAATATATGAAGTAAATTTCCTATTTTCTGTATGTTGCGTTTCTTTTTTGAGAGAGTATATAAAAGACTGTGAAATTAAATATCATTGTAATTAGTTGAGACAAATAACACGGTATGCAACTTATTTTTTTTAACTTTTGACATTATTTAGAGTGATATGTAAATTATATGACTAATATACCTGTATCTGTGAACAAGTTGATCTTGTCACCATACTTGGGTTTCATCACCTTGTAATGGAATTCATACATTAACATTTTTGAAAGATCCAATATAGTTTGCCCTGCGTAGATCGGTTTATTGAGGGTCAGAAAAGATGGTTTGCCCACTATCTTTTTCAGTTTTTCTTCTGAGTGCACCAACTGTAGAGACATCCTTGCTCGCAAATTTTCCATACATTTACCGAAGACACTAAAAAAAAGCGTAGGTGATAATTGATTTTAAAAAAAAATTGTCAAATTGATTTTAAATAAAAGATTGTTAACATTATTAATGAAAAAAATTGTTAAAATTGTGGTAAATGAGACTTTTTTTATATATAAATACCTGTTGCACATCAGCTTGAAAAAGTCCTTCTCAAAGTCGTTTTTGGCCTGTTTTCTCATGTTGCTGTTAAACTTGATATATTTCTTTAGCCATGACTCCTTCTAGAATAATAAAATTCGATGAATTTGTGTGATTTTCATCCCAAGTTCAGTGTAAAGTAGAAGATTCCGATAATGTACTATGTATTTTTTCTCATCCGTTAATGATGGAACCAATTTTCGTGCTTTTATCCTAGGTTTAATCTTGAATACTGAATTTTTTACAGTATTCAACTTTTCCCATAAATTTTTGCTGTATTTTGAAAGATGTTCATCTTCAACGAGTAGATGCTCAGGTGCTAGAGGATAATCGTTATGTTCATCGTGAAGGTTTTGAGGGTATTCCAAGTCTACTTCTAAAATGTAACCCTCTTTTGCATCCGAATCTACTTTATGCAAATCAAATTGGTCGATTTCATCCTGATTAAGAAAATGAAAAAATTCATAGGGTAATGGTTGTGACATCCATATAAATTGTTGGCGTCTAGGTACATGATGTGTTTTTTCTCCTGAGATTCATTCAAATCGTCAATATATTTATAGTTAGCTCGACTACTTTTTGGATACCATACTCACTCCACTCGGCGTTCCCAACTCAGTCATGTTGTACATGAGAGGGTCGGTAATTAAATCAAGGCAAACTGTCAATGAATTATAAAATGCTTCTGTTGAAGGGAGAGCAATCCATGTAATCGTAACAGTATTCATTTTTCTGTAACAAAAGTTTGGCTTGTTCATCATTTGGGAAAGCTTTACGAAATTGCCTGAAATTTTTCAACCCATCTGCAGCCAAATTTTTAACAAATGTCTCCAATGAGCTGCTCGTGCACTGATATGTGTCTAAAAAACTCAGTCGTCCAACAGAAAAGGATACATATTTCTCCATATTGTTTGGTATACATGTTAATTTCCTGTTTTTATATTTACCAGCTTCCGTCAGCAATAGACGCCGTCGAAATTACGTAAATTATGAAAATAGGTGGGGATGAAGGGTGATCTTTTAGCATTAAGTTACATCTCTGACAAGCTGCCCCTCTGTAATTGCTGTAGTCAGAGGATTCTACATCTCCATTTACACCTACATGATCGTGATCACGGACCTTAATTTCTATGTAAAGTATTGATTGCACACATTACAGTTAGTTGCACTTTGAAACTGATTTTCTGTTTCCTCACCCATTATTAATTCTTCCGGGTTTCTTAATATATCACCGATATATTCCTCCTCTTCAAATATGTTCTCAAAGGAATGTTCAACTGCATTTTCTCCTCTGTATACAACAGCTGGCTTCGAATATGTATCGTTTGAACTTACCAGAGAAAGAATTGACCACAGCAGAACAACATATGAATAACCACAAGGAACAAACTTGGTGGTGTGTGTTGTAGACGACTGATCTGGATCTTGGCGACTTTTTTGCAAAACATTCAAAGTCTGCTTAAATGACAAAGGGGACACGCATTTGTTTATGAAAGTCTCTAAATTCGAGGACATCATCTTTCCCCTCTTTTCGGTAGGCCACTTTTTGAAAATCAAACTTGTTACAGTATATCCTATGTTCATCCAACAAAATCCTGTCTAATAAATCCATGAAGACATCTTCTACAGTAATAGCGTTTCGTGCTGAATTTAGCTATTGATCCCAAGAAACGATCTAAATGTTTAATACAACAATAGTGAGTTTTATCGTTTTGTGAAAACTACAACAAATCTACTTCCTTACATCCATTTTCTAGCTTTGTTAAATATAACGGGAAAATTTCTTCTGCTTCATAACCAAAATCATTGATTGAAATGTTGTTTTGTTTCTCAAATGCTTCCATTTTTGTTAAAGTTACAGGATATTCAATGCCATGCAGATTTAGTTAATTCTCTCAAATGCTTCCATTTTTGTTAAAGTTACAGGATATTCAATGCCATGCAGATTTAGTTAATTTTAGTATTCCGTATAATGTGACTTATGTTCCACCGAAAGTAGAGCTGCTAAAACAGACCATAGAAAACACTTTTGTTCATCATTTCTTATGTTGATAATTCCACCAGTGGACTTAATTTTGTATGTAATTCCATATAACTTGAACCAGCTATGGGTGAGTACTAGTATGGTAAAGTATGTACTTCGAGACATATAACTTTATTCAATATCCAGTTGCTACCTTTATTTGTAAATTCTTCCATTATTCTGTTAATCGTTTGGAAAGCTTCATTTAAATTATGATCATTACTCTCATTCTGAAGAGATATTTAACTTTTGCTGCGGAAATGTGGATGAGCTTTTTCTTGTTGTCCATCATCAATATCTCGAACCATTTCAACTGGAGCATTTACATACCATTTAATATTTCGTTGTAGTATGTGCTACATTAATATTGTTGAATTTCTTCAGTATCATGTATTAAAAAGAGGCAAACTGACCAATCGAATTGAAATAGCATCTGACAGTTGCACAAACATTGCTTGGTTATTGCAGGCATAATCATCATTTGCGTTATGATTAGTGTTGATAGAAAATGTTGCCTCATTTAATAATTTTTCAATATCATCCTTGTACTTTTGTTTGCTTAATTCTATTTGTTTATTAAGAGTTTCATAATTATCATTTACTCTTTTCTCAATATCTTGACGGACTTTTGTGAATTCTCTGGTCATCTCGTCTTGAATTTTTATGTACATGTTTTTATCGTTGATCTTTGCTTCGTCAATCTTTAGGTGAATTGTTGCTTTGCATGCTCACGCCACAAAGTTACTGAAATCCTGTTGGTGTTTTCTTAGTCACATCTCTGATGTTTGTTATTTGATCTTTCACCGGAACTTGGCGAGTCATAGCTTCCTGAAAGATAATTAACAAAATCACTGCAGCATCAAGATATAGATGTTTTTGAAGTAGTGCTCCCCTATTCTTTATTTGTTTGCGGCGCGAGTTGGACTTTTTTCCGTCACTATCAACAGCTTTTTTTTGCACTGTTACTAAATGTCTATACATGTATAATTTTAAGTCTGTTGCAACATATGCAAGTGATTGCAAAGAAACATGTTGTTGACACCAAGTCAATCCCTCACACATATGATGCCGTAACTTTGTTATAATGCTACAGACTACCCACTAAAGGGAGTTTATAATTTACAATTTACATTACTTTTATTACAGCCACTTTAAAATATATCACTATACAGTAAGGGTGTTTTAAGAGTTTTCTTGCCTCTACAATAAGCCCACTAATGGGTTCCAACTGGCAGGGTGGCACATTCTAGTAAACTCTTCTTGTCAGAATCTGGGAGAACAAAATTCTCCTTGCTTCGCATATTTGAACATCATTCACTTGTATTTCATTTGTTAAAGAAACTTTGGATTTATTGTTAAGCACAACAGCATCATTTGTTAAGCCGTAATTTCTTAAGATGAATGACTTTCCTTCAGTCAGCTTGGCAGCTGTGCGCTCATCTTAACACAATGCTGTCCTGTTTGTACTACCATCAGCAATAGCCAGTTGACGGTACTTTTTACCACTTCTTGATGCTAGAAGATCAGATTTTATGACCACTTTAACCTTAACAGGTTCCAACACATTTGTCATCAAACTGTACCCATACAATACTACATCTATCTGAATTTTGTACCCTGAAGTCTAGTTTTTTTATTACACAGGATGCACCATTTGTTCATCCATCTTTTACATCTAAATTGACATACAATTCTGCTGGAATATGTTTGTTTGTTTAGCTGGGGTTTAACGCCGTTTTCAGCACATTTTGGCCATTTCGCGGCGGCCAGTTTTTGTTGGTGGAGGAAGCCGGAGTACCCGGAGGGAACCACCGACCTTCGGTAGGAAAATTGGCAATCCTTGTCTATTAAGATCGGAATCGAACACACCCCGCCACAGGTGAGATTCGAACTCACAACCCCAGCGTTGACAGGCGAGTGATCAGCAGTAGTCATGACGAACTACCTAGACCACTCGGCCACCGAGGCCCCTTGCTGGAATATGTTCTGCTGTGCTCAATTCTTTCTCTAAACCCATTGTTTTTGAAGTGTCATTTAGTACTTTAGCTATAAAAGTAAAAAAACCCAACAATTTGATGCTTTCAGTCGAAAGAGTTGAACTCGCCATATGACTTCCATAAAGTTTTGGCTGCAAAGAAAATGCACTTCTTTTCCGATGTTGAGATACAGAAAGTGTTTGGTTAAAGAAGCAAAAAGACTGGAAGGCCTAATGAAAAATCCTATGATTAGAGCGAAAAACAAAACAACAATAATGGGATTAATAGAGGTGGCCTGGGACGAATACAATGCAAATGACGTCAAGGTGGAAGCTATAGAGGTAGATAAGTTGATAGCTGCTATGGAGAGAAGGGGCCAAACATACTCTGATAAGCAGACTAACACCATCCACTAGCTAATTGAAAGAGTTAATCGGGCACAGGTTGACATAAAGGGCCAGTTAAAAAGAGGTCAGGACTTGAAAGAGAAAAAAGAGAGTAAAATGCAGTATGATGCTGAGATGGAGCTAACAGGATTCCATCATGAGTTACAAAAAGCCACAGACGCCTTAAGGAAATCGTGTGGAATAAAGATTATAGAACTAAAGAGGCAAACACAGAAGACATTGTATTTCAAGGTAATGTGTCGGACAGCAGTATTGTGGAGGAATTAAAGAATACAGACAGTGAACACATTTGTAATAGTGACAATGAGGAAACTTTATCCGAATAATGAAGGAGAGGAGATACAAGATAATGCTGATGAACAAAAAATTCAGGAGAATCAAATTAAAAACACATGTTCATGTGAACTCAAATTCAAATTTAAATATAAACTGAAATTATTAGAATTCATAATTTAGAATTTCCATTCGTCTTTCTCCACAATTCTATTTGTTTTTCAAGTATAGTCAGGGATCCCATTTGGGGAAGTTAAAAAAAATATTTACTTGTTCAAGTAAACCAAATTTACTTCTACAAGTTGTGCTTTTACCCTACCTTTATTTTTAGTATTTTGCAGATTTCTGCAGTTATAGAAGCGGCGGATAATACATTTCCTGTCTTTGTGAATTCCCCATCACAATAGTGTTACCAACTGAAGAAATATCTGTTGTTTCTATTCATGGGGATTTGTGTGAATGCCCTGTGGAGTACAAGTCAAGTAAAGCGCCTACTGTAGAACACCTGCCCCCTATGAAATGTAAGTGGACATGTAAAAACAGAAAGTGTGGTATATTTTTTATAGACGAACTAAAAAATAATGTTTCATTTACACAATTAGTGTTCTTGAAATCTGTCATTTTGTGAGACAAAAATTTAACAGGTTGGGAACATGCCCAAGACCAGGGGTAGACCTGATATGAGGGGTTGTCCCTGAATCAATGGGTTTCTTCTCAAAGTGAAAAAATAAAAATTTTGTAGATGAGGTTTCATACTTAAAAGTGCACATATTTAGGGGTAATTGTATAACTTTTCTAAAAGAAATAGATTTTTAATTCAAATTTTATAGAAGATGCAAGTCTTGAAAGCTTCAGACTTTTATGGACTCTGAAAGCACAAACAGAAATGTCATTCTTTTCGAGAAATTATTCTAAATGTGATAACCTTGATCATTTAAAAGACGTTTGCAGGTTTCTACACAAGATACAAGATATTTGTCTGTGTCGGATGTGTGATTTTTGTAATTCTTTACAGTTCCTGTAGCATTGACAAATGAATCTATCTCAACAACAACTAATAGTACACCATTAGCCCCATCTCTGGAGCACACCACTGGTATGGATACCTCATTATTGGAAACGACAGCTAATAAACAACCAAGTTCTTCTATTTCATTCTCTACTACTCCAGTTCCCCAAAAAACTAATACCAATGGTTTGGATACCCTTCTAATGGAAAACAGTGCTACAACGAACAGTATTACACTACAATCAAATATTTTTTTTACCCTTATCAGTGACACATAATACTAATCATATAAACCATCAGCTATGTTGACACCCTCATACATGTATAATACTAATTATATTAAAATGTCAGATATTTTATTTCATCAGGATAATCAATGACTTACAATATTGATTATTTAGAGCCTCATCTATTTTTTCTGCTTTGTATCGTTCTTTTAGAGTTAATACTGCACCATTGCATCCACTTATTATAACAACATCTATGATTTTACCAACAACTGCATTTAATAGTTTACCAACAGAGAGACCATCTTCTTTTGTATTCAATATGTCCACCATAATGAATACAACTTTCAGATTAATGTTAATTCTCATACGATTTTTTTATATATTTCCATGTTCAGCTTTGTTTTATGTGTTTTAATAGTGTATGTTATTTGAAGAAAATTGAGGTCAATAAATAATACAAAAAAGTCCCTCTCTCCGCAGCAGTCAGTATAGAATTGTTATCATTATAGACAGCAGATGATGTATTATCTAATGTTTGTTTAATTCCGTTTTTGATGTTGGAAATGACATTAATTCATTGGGACAAAGATAGACACGATGACTGCGATCGTTTAATTTATACGCAACAGGAAAAGGTGTTGCAGATGCTCCACAGAAGAAAGCGCTACTATTACAGTGCTGGAATGGAAGTTTAGGATGTTTTTTATACTCTTGACCCTGGTGAAGATGAAACCGTTTATGATGTAGCTGTTGAAATATTAAACAATCATTTAACTACTCAAATTAATCGCTGCAATAATAAAAGAACATGAATTTAGTTATTCAAAACAGTTTTATCTTATTAATTTTTTTATTTGCTATTTACAAATCTAATGAAGACGTTTTTTTCTGTGCACCCACTGGAAGTGGCATATTTTTGTGTTTGAAAGTATGACAAATATACAAAAAAGCACAGTAATTGTAGTTTCCACATTAAAATTCTTAATGAAAAGTCAGGCTGATGGGTTGCAAAAAAGGAATATCAAGGCCATTTACTTTTAAATGAAACAGAGTCGCATCCATGGGTTTCCCTCAGTGTTACCAAAGTGCATTGATAAGAGTTCTTAAGAGCAGCGACAGAACTGTCAATTTTTGTAGTTCTCTAATGCACTTTCTACATGCTGTATCTGTATGTTTGTATTCTGTCACAATAATATCCAAATGTTTTTCAATTATCAAACAGTGTTCAGTTTTTAAAGTTCCGTGAAAAAGTTTTCTTCTGCCGTCATTTTTCTCAATTTTATTGTCACATAAACAAAGAATTTTTTTTTATTTGGTGTAAATTTTATAAACTGAAAACATTTTCTTGGAGTAGATTCAGCCATGAGAATGTTGAACGCATGTTATACTACACGAATGTGTAGTTTTCACTTGTATAAATACTTTGTCAGGAGCTAATTATTTCTCTAAAATCTTCTTGTCTGAAACCACTTGAAAACTTAAAATTTATATTTTCGTTAAATAGTATCAAGAATTCATAATAGGAGGAATTTTGGACACAAGGTGGCACTAAGATTGACCATAGCTACACTTCCTGACAATGATATCGAAATGAAAACAAAATTGTGATATAGTGAAACATTTCACTGAACTATCTCACTGAACTTGATCTCACCCTTGTATTAATTTTTATAATTTAGATCCTCATTTATGTTATGGTACGATGTCTCTGATCTAGGAATTGCGTACCTCAATAAACTTCAAAATAACTAATAAAATAAAAATTGCAAATAAAATAATGCAAAATACTCCTTGACAACCACTTGATATAAATAATAACATATAAGAAAAAAGAAAACAAAAACATTAGAGATGGCAATGAATTACTGAGGGACCCCCCAGGAAATACATAGCCAATCAGAAAATACTCTAGACATATGGCTCCACCCTTTAAATAAAATATAGAATTAAAAATGGAAAGAAAAGTTAATGAAACCAAAACTTTAAATTGTAATCATGGATATTAAGGCGATATTGATGTGCACATATCAGATGACGATGCGTTTTTACAGTGTAGTCAAAAAGATAGAAGTGACGAGCAGATTGTACAAGATGCAGTAAAAGACGTCAGAAAACTCAATGAGGACAGATTTCCACTACTGACTCTGATCCAACATATGAAATATACAAAAGAAAATGAAGACTTCTCTTCATTGAACATTAGTTTCCGACCAAACTATGGAGGTAGAGAAAACTACGAAGCCCTGAAGGAAAAGATTGATAGCCATCTAAAAGAGGCAAAAGAACAGGCGTACCAGCCTATTACAGCACTGGAAGAAAGGGTTGGTGAACTAACTAAAAGAATAAGTGAAATAATCTCTACAGCAATGAACGCTTTGAATATTTAAAGTTCTCCGGGCGGAGAAGCGCGAAACAAGCTGTCAAGAGAAACTACACTAAACGAGGAATATACTCAGACACTAAGAATATACGTCATGAACCTCAAGGGTGAAAGAGTGCACTAAATGGTCTACGTTTCAACAAATTGCAGTCATAAAGAAAGCAGACAAGAATTCTTCGATAGTTATCATGGATGAAGATTTAAATGTGAAACAAGCCATGTCACAATTAAATAACAGAATACATTATCAAGAAATTGATAAATCTCACTCTTTGAGATTAGCAAAATGATTAAAGAAAAGATCTTGTCAATCCAGAAATTAGGTTATATGGATGACATAACATGTAAATTTCTAACTAATCACAACGATAACAGGTTAGGGAGATCATATATGCTCCCCAAAACACACCGCTTAGAACTAAATAATACCAACAATAAATGAAATTATTCAGAATCTTAATCTTCTGGGCAGACAGATTGTATCATTGTCGTGGGAGAAGATTTACGTAGACCTCTTTTTACAACCTATAGTAGCGACACAATGGACGTACACTAAGGACACAAGGAAGTTATAAACAAAATAGAACAACTACCTAATAGTATACTTATGGCATCAATCATTTATACAAACATAGAACATGAAAAATATTGAGCGCAGTAAACACAGCATGGCCCAAACTTATAAAATACGAGTATGAAATTAAATTGCCACCCAAACATTTAATGCAAGATATTATAAATATTATATTGCAGAACAATGAGTTTGAATTCAACGGAAGAATTTTCAAACAAAACGTAGGGGTTACAATGGGAGCACCAGTTTCCCCAAGCCTTAGATGTAGGCAAGTTTGAAATAATATCAGAAATTATTGACTCGTTCAATTTTTGTGACAGAATGTTACTGTCAGTTTATTGGGACGATGGATTTATTATATACAAATGGAAAAGAATTTTTTTTTGAAACTGCCAATAATATCTCCACCAGCTGCTTAAATTCACTTACAAAATGTCTTATCAGAGTTTGGAATTCTTGGACGTGACCGCCTTTAAAAGCAATAGATTAAAAGAAAAAGGGGTGTGTAGATCTTAAACTATACCGTAAACCGACAGAAAACTACCAGTATTTGCATAGGTCACCAGCGCATCCCTCCTCTATTTTTATAGGATTTATCATAGGAGTGATTACCAGACTAATTAGACTTACAAACAGCCAAAATGATATAGAATTTCAAATTAAAAAAATTCATAGAAAACCTCATCAAAAGGGGATATAAACGTACAGAAATTGAGCCAATTATAAAAAAAAAGAATGAAAACGCCGAGAAGTAAAACCCTTCAATACAGAAATCCCTCTAGTACTAAGTACTAAATTCAAACATCGGAAAAGCTCTTTATAAACACTGGCATCTTATACATAAAGACGAAGAAGCAAAAAAATATTTGCAAATCGCCAATTATAGCTTACCAAAGACTTAACTTGAAAGATCACTTAACATCAGCTAAACTTAAACAAGAGGCTGTCGAATGACAGCAAACCGGATTTTCCTGCATGGAAATGATGTTTGCAAATCTGGATTCCCAAACAGGATGAAGTAAAGAAATATAATGAATTTTTGTAGGGTTTTGTAGGGTTCAGAAATGGAAAGGCAAAAATCAATCTTGACCTCCTATTTATAGTAAGTGATAAATATTGGAATTTTTGAGAGTATATAAGTACACACACGGTGAAAGTGAAAATCGTCAATATCGGAACGGTGAAAGTGGAAATCGTCAATATCGAACTTGACCTCCATTTTGTCATCAGTAACAACATATTAAAATTTGAAAAGCTTTGGCTGAACAGTTCATAAGTTACCACAGGGACACCACTAGGAAAGCCATTTTTCAATCTTTCAAGAACCATAACTCCTGAACGGTGAAAGTGAAAATCGTCAATTTCGAACTTGACCTCCATTTTGTCATCAGTAACAACATATTAAAATTTGAAAAGCTTTGGTTGAATAGTTCATAAGTTATCATACGGACACCACTGGAAAAGCCATTTTTCAATCTTTCAAGAACCATAACTCTTGAACGGTGAAAGTGAAAATCGTCAATATCAAACTTGACCTCCATTTTGTCATCAGTAACAACATATTAAAATTTGAAAAGCTTTGGTTGAACAGTTCATAAGTTATCACACGGACACCACTGGGAAAGCCATTTTTCAATCTTTCAAGAACCATAACTCCTGAACGGTGAAAGTGAAAATCGTCAATATCGAACTTGACCTCCATTTTGTCATCAGTAACAACATATTAAAATTTGAAAAGCTTTGGTTGAACAGTTCATAAGTTATCACACGGACACCACTGGAAAAGCCATTTTTCAATCTTTCAAGAACCATAACTCCTGAACGGTGAAAGTGAAAATCGTCAATATCGAACTTGACCTCCATTTTGTCATCAGTAACAACATATTAAAATTTGAAAAGCTTTGGTTAAACAGTTTATAAGTTATCACACGGACACCACTGGAAAAGCCATTTTTCAATCTTTCAAGAACCATAACTCTTGAACGGTGAAAGTGAAAATCGTCAATATCGAACTTGACCTCCATTTTGTCATCAGTAACAACATATTAAAATTTGAAAAGCTTTGGTTGAACAGTTCATAAGTTATTGCACGGACACTGTTTGGCAGCCGCCCGTCCGCCCGCCCGACCGCCCGCCGTACATCACCAATTTAATAACCGATATTTTCCTATGAAAATCCGGTTAATAAAAAGATGTTACTGGATAATAGATAATAAATTAATATGATTTATGTTATTGACACATACAGCTGAACATTTAAACAGAGAACTTTTGCTTTCAAGTACACAAAGCACCATCAGGTGTCAGACCATTTCTGTTAATCGATGATTGGGACCATATGTTATTACATTGTTTTATTTTACACTGCAATTAATTATGCTCATAATTAGGCTTTGTCTCTGATGATGGATATAGCCTTGGTCACATAAAATTAAATATTACCTAAATAGATATCCGAAACACCGGGTGAGTTCAGTTAGGATTTTCTTTGAATTGGTAATGGAAATGTCTTAAATATGTTGTATATTTTATATCATGTGTTTTTTTTTTTTTTTTGTTTTGTTTTGTTTGTTTGTTGTTTTTTTTTTTTTGGGGGGGGGGGAGGATAAAATAGACATCATTGTCTTAAAGAATCATTACTTATCTTAAGTTATTATTCATTTTTACAGGTTATGCAGGTTCCTACAAAGGCTTACTATATCCAGAGATTCAGAAAGTTAATACACAGCTTGTGGAACAAAACAATGCTAAATTTAAGAAACTGAAGCCCCCTCTCTTGCATGAAAGCAGATAACTTCATGAAGTCTGTAACATTTTTTCCAGTGGCACTGTAACCAACAAGTGAAAGACAAATATTGGTCTAATTTGAATGACATTCATGTTTAAAAATTATGTAATATTGACAGTTAACTATAAATTTAGATGTGGTATAACAAACTGTTTGCTACAGTACATAAAAAGATCTGTTTCCAAAAGCATTTCACTGTTTGCTTTGTACTTGCAGAATCCTGATTATACAACTATGAAAACTTACTGTCTTTGGTAAATTGTGTAGGGACCGTAAAATCCCGGGATGGCTGAAAGATTGCCAAGGGAACTTTAAACAGGGTGATGACGTCCTTTCCTCAGAAAAGCCCAAAAAACCCAGTGATAAAAGGTATTGCATCTGCAAGGGCCCGGACACCGGTGAAATGATGGTGCAGTGTGACCACTGCAAAGACTGGTTTCACCTAACTTGTGTTTCTCTAAGCCCTCAGGAAGCAGAAGATTTAATTGCTTACAAATGTCCTAACTGTCAGTAAGTGGCCCAGACCCCACCTAAAAAAGGAGGGATGGAGTAGTTATCTTAATTCTTTTTTATGCTTTCAGATGGCAAACCATAGTAGCAGTTCAGATGACGAAAGGGGAACTCGCCCTTGGAAGCCCTCTGGGCTACCCAGTATATACCCCCCTCCAGGGGTTGGACGTGGCAGTCCATTAAGGCCGGGCAGAAGTATGACAGTAGAAGGGCAGGAGCCAGAGGATATGCCAGCGGCAGAGGCTAGCAGCCCCATTGAAGGGGAGGTCCCTGACCAATTCAAAGATGCCGAGGAAGACGCAGAGGCGGAGCCTGAAGATGCCGATGCCGAGGCGAAGCCTGAAGAAAACAAATCAGTGGCGGTAAAGAGAGACAAGCCCAAGGAAGGCGGTCCATCTGGAGATGTGGAGGACCCACCCTTGTATCTTTGCCCCCGGAGTAGGAGGAGGCAGAGAACATGGAGACTCTCCCAGAAGGACTCGCGTTGCCCAGTCTATACGAAAAGACTGAAATTCCACGTATTGGACGAGCATCTCAGCCCGATGTTTGAGGTGCCGGCTTCAGTGTAGGGCCAGAGAGATACCCAGTTCCACCTCTACAGAGGAAATATGGTGATGGTTTTAGCCAGATGGCTGTGCAGGTCACCACAAGCCACAGCTGGAGTTTTAGTCAGCTTCCTGAGGAGGAATGTCAGGATCCCACGGAGTAGTAGCATACCCGTAAGATATATGGGTGCGTTCCGGCAACCTTGCAGCTTGTTGGGTTGGGAAACCCAACGGGTTTATAGTCTGCAGGACATAAATACTCCTGTGGTTATTCTGCACTGGAGGGTGATGGCCTCCATCCTGCGTTACCTTACGCCATCCAAGCAGGAGATGGTGGCTACGTATGTTTACAACCCCTTGACGCCAGTTTCGCCTTCCCTGGTCAGGGAAATGAACCGAGTATTTTGGCCAAATAAGGCAGCTGGGAACTTTATCCCTGCCGGAAGTGAGTGGTTCCTGTGGTCCACAACAGGAGTCATCATTCGTCCTCCCAGACTCAAAGCCCACACCCGGGCCCAACAGACTCCGAGCCCACGCCAGGGCCCAGCAGAGTTAGAGCCAGTCAGGGCCCAGTAAGGACGTAGAGAAGGAACCCGGAAATAGAGGGAAAGCCGGAGGAAAGTCCTACAATCCGCAGGAGTGTGGAAGCCCAGACAGAGCTGGGGACGATGACGCACAGGGAACGTCCCCCCCGGTGGGGAAGCAGATATTCCTCCGTCTATTGAGATGGAAGACCTGAAGGTACAACCCATGGACAGGGAACCGGAGCCGAGGGTTCCAGGAAGGCGGTCCGTCGTGTTGGTTCACGAGGACCGGAAGTTACTGATGTCCGCTTGCAGCGTGGGAGAGCTGCAGGACATTGCGGCCGAGCGATTCTGATTGGGAACAGCCGTCCTATATTTGGGGGAGCTCGAACTAGACACCTCTTTTGACCTGGAAATTTTGCCCCCCATGAGCCACATCAGGGCAGACGCAAGACGCTGTATATTCACGAGGATAGTGAAAAAGACTATCTATTAACCCGTTTCTGGGAATAACGCCTAGAGCGTTAAATCTGTGTATAGACTTTAAGGAAGACCAGGCAGGAAACCTCGGTATAATCACTGTAAATATTGATTAATTGGAAAACTATAGAGTAGTAATTATTTCAGGTAAATCTAAAAGTTGTATTTTTTTTATATTTAGGATGATTTATTACTGTTAGAGACAGGACTAATTTAGTTTATATCCTCTGGAGTATTAGGAATTTTCCCTTCAGTTTTGGGATAATTGCGGTATATCTAGTTGGGAGGTGATCATCTCGGGTGAGATGTTATTCAGGTATTTTTTACCCAAGGGGCCGGAGTTGTGCATGCCTAAGGTCGGCATGGGTTCTTTTCACGACATAGGCCCCAGTTGGAGACGTCGCTAGGTCTGCAGGAGACAGTTATTTGTCTATGCTCCAGAGTGGATTTGTGATTTTGTAATTTAGTGTTTGTGATTTGACCCTAATTTGTTTTTCTTTGGGAACGGTTAACTTTATTTTTTACCCCTAGCAGGGACTGGGGGGTAGTTTTAAGTTTCCAATTGTTCTGAGTTATGATGATGTGCAGTTATACCGGATGTGACTTACGGTTAAGAGTGACCCAGCCCGGGGATATAAAGTTTCGTCCTTTGTCGGAACGGCAGTTCCTCCTTTTCAAAAGAGATGGGGGTGAAGCGTTATTACCCTCTTCCCGGGTGAACCGTAGAACTGCTTCAGGGAACCTGCTAGCGGGAATATACAGACCAATATTCCCAGCGCATGGGCAGAGCGGGAATATACAGACCAATATTCCCAGCGCATGGGCAGAGCGGGAATCGATCTCTTCCTGACAGGCGACTGACAGAGTAAGACGCTATATCGACGAAGATTAGAAGTTTAGAGGTAAGGAATCAGTGTGACATTATTCCATAATTCACCCCTGATCTCAGATCCCACAGTGAGCGGGAAGCCAAGGGTTTTTGTCCAAGTAATAGATAAAAACACATCATAGGTAGTGAGTTTATAAATTCAAATTATTAATATTTTGAAATTTTTAAGGGCATTAATTTTTCTTTTGAAAATTCCCAATTCAGAATCATTTTTGATTAATACAAGCATAACCTTTATGAACAACTGTAAAGTTTAGACTTAATAATGCGAAAAATCCAATTTATGAACTGAGGTGTACAGACAATAATGGTAGTCATCACAGTAATACGTATGTACGACTATGTGATTCATTGTCTTAGAAGTCTTGGAACAGATCAAGTCCAATTTGATCGTTTGCATTTTGCCCACCTTTCGTTACAAATTTCGAACGTAATGAACCGTATTCTTCCAGGTAACTAGATTTGATGTCATGTGTATTCGATAAACGTACTAAAGTATAAATGGAGAATATATAAACACTACTCACCACTTATCCTTGTATTTTGTAATGACAGGTATGGCGTGCTTCTTGTCTACACTCAGAACGATTACTCGACTGTCTCTTCCGGTCTCATCTCGTCCCATTCCGTCCTCGGCGCATCCATGGCCGAACCATACACAAAACGTCTGTCCGACCATAACTATACTACAACCCCCTCCCCTTTGAAAAAGGAATGGTACCCCTGTACCATTTCAGATACAACCGTCCATACCGACGAGTTCTCGAATAATACGAGATGTAACCTGAGGACGGGTGTTCGTCCTTCAAAAAACATGAACAACTGGAATCCTTTTTCCTTGTAAACTTATCAAAACCTAATCAATTATTAACTTCGGCAAAAATTATCAAAAATAACTAATCTACGCATTGATATAATCAACAATCTTCTCAAAGATACAATTTTAACAAAAATCCTCATTCAAAGAAGATAATCTACAATATCCTGCCTTGGATCTTAGAAAACAAGAACGAGAAAGAAAAAGAAAAAAATATATTCCAATTGCGACCAGTTGTATTTTCTATCTGTTGAGACATCCTATTATTCCATCCGCAGTACCTTGTGATTCTCCTAAAATCCCCCTGACATAGCATTACCCTGCAACATTGAAAGATTCGGGAATTACCCATAGAACTATAACTCTATTATACCATATATATATAAAAAACCAATTCCTAAATCCTTTGTGGACCGTATTCACTAAAATCCAAAGGAAATCGAATACTACAACTCCTTGTCTAAACCCTTCACCATCCTTCATTACAATAATGTCTTTCTATAAAATCCATATTATACCGTCCTTTATTACATGTACTAAGTTATCACACTGACTTTTTCTATAAATCCGTATTAATAATTAATCCTATATAGTCCCTCCACGGACATATCGCAAAATCGGAATTATCCAGGATTCCAAATTAAAATACCAAGTTCCCATGGTCCTCCGAATACAATTTCAGAAATGCGGTATACACCATCAGTAGAATATTAGTTAGCACTTTAGGTCTGCCGATGTCTCTGTTTCTCGTTCTTTCACTCTGTCGCGTCCTAAATATCTATCCAAGTACGTCATATCACTGTCCTTTTCACGTATTGTATATCTATTGTTCTTTACAAATACTGTCCATGCACATGCGCACTGGTTCTTCCAGTGACTGACAAAAATATTTACACTACATCCTGTTATATTAAACAGTTTTTTTTTTCACAGTATCTACGGGAATAATATGCGGGCATTTCTACCCGAATCCTTTAGAATGGACCGGTAAGTCTCGCCCCTTATATCCGCCACCACTTTGGCTACTTCCCCTACAAAGATAGGACTATTCACTCGTTCCCATGAGTTCTTAAAGTACGGAGAATCTTTCTCCACTAACAACCGGTGCTGTGGCACTTCCTCCACGCCCCTGCACTGCTCGGAATTGAAGCTACGGGCCATGCCAGAAAAACTAAAATAGGCATTTGGGAACTGCCCCCTCCAAAGCCTAACGATATCTGGTGATCCGTTGAAACAGTGTAACTGCAGCTTCTGGTCCGGGGAACATTCCATCTTGAGAATGTCGAAGGCATTCAGATACGCCTCCTGGCTGTTGTTGTCCGACTGGTGGCCTCGGAGGTGAAGCACCACTGGTGTGTCTGGATGAGCCAGCTTCAGCGTTTTGCCAAGGATTTCCGCTTGTCGTTTCCACGTGGATTTAGGCTCCGTATAATCCAGCCCTACTTCGCCTAGTACACTGACCCGACGATGTTTCATAAGGTAGCCAAACATATAGAATTCCTCCTCCTGAAGACCCATGGCCCTACGGGATGAATCCCCACTGCTATTTTCCACTTTTCGCCCGGAAATTTAAGAGGGTAGGTGTCAGGGTCACAATACACCACTACCCCTCCTATGAGATTGACCGATACTGTTGGCGGGTTTGCCACGGGTGACTTCACCCATTCCTCCATAGTAAGGTTTATGTTGCCTTGTAACAAGATGCTGGCCCTGTCAAGATGGAAATGACTATCAAAAGCATCCGGGACTGACTCTTCTTTTAGGACCATCTGTCTTGTGGAGAAGTCTGGAAAGTCATCCGCCACATACTCATCCAGGACTGTCCACTCGATCTCTGTAGATCCCTCGGGAACTTCTTCCGGCTCTATGAAACTGATCGTTCGAGGTGGTTTTCCCCGCTGCACTGGAACCTTCCGCGTGTCAAAATCCCAACTCTCCTCTTCGGCCTCCATGCTGGCAGCGATGTAATCTCTGCCTGGACGACTACGGTTATCACCGCCATGCTGCCTACGACCTAAAGCCGTCTGGATCTACTGGAGCGCATTATCCCCGGCTGTCCGGAACTGCTGCCTCTGCCTCCAGGAAAGACGACACACTAGGGCTAACAAAACCCTCCAATGGATTAATACCGCTGGCGAGGTCAATGGGTACAATCCATAGTTTCCATCCTTAGGGGCCCTCCATTTCATAACTCGGGTAAGATTACCCATCTGCCCCCTGGTCCTTTCCATGATTGGACACGATGGAGGTAAAAGGTTATGTTGATTCACATACCGAACCAAATCGAAGAGCAAGGCGCCCTCTCCTACTATCCAAGATGCGAGGGTCCTTAAAATTTCTGCCCTTGCTCTGTGATACTCCTCTTCCTGTAAAAGCTCACTTCGGGGGTTGTCCCAAAATATTCTTGGTACATCTCCCCCTAAAAAATCACCATTTTCCTCATATTCGGGTTGTGCATCACCCTGATCTATAAATGACCCAATTTCAATACGAGCTATTAGCTCAGATGATAATTTCAGCCCTGGCAAATCATTAACAGTAATATGACCTTTGTGTCTTCGTTCCTATATCCGGTCTGCCATTGACCGATCAATACCAGGTAATGAGATCAACTCCTGATAAGAGCAAGTATTTATATTAACCGTCTCCATTGTTTCAGTTGCTAATACTCTACTGGCCTGATAGCACTTGCAATCCGGGGATTGTATTACAATCTCAAGTAAAAAATTTATAAAAATTTAATTACTTAAATTTGGGCCAGTTAAAGAAAAAATTTGTGATAAAATATTCACAAAACAATTCAAAAATTTCAATTTAATCAAAATTGACAGCAAAATCACTTTACACAAACTCTGTGTCTTTTAAATTTACCTCCGGTAGCGACGTGGTTTTTGACTTTCAGAAAATCAAACAAAAATTATATTAATAAATCACTATTGCATTATTGCATTTACATGACATGGACTCAAAAAGCCTTGAATATTAACTAAACCAAATCAATCGGTTGGAATTACCGAGAAAATTTAGAAAATTCTGCTTTTCTGGCCTATGACGTCATCACCAAACACAGTCGGTTTGAAGTCTTAAAAAACTATTTTAAAACAATCCCCGCGGCAGAAATGTCGATGCTCGCAGCGGCAGTAAAGTATAAATGGAGAATATTTAAACACTACTCACCACTTATCTTTGTATTTTGTAATGACACCGAGTATTTCAGCTTGGGAATCCGACAGGTATGGCGTGCTTCTTGTCCACACTCAGAACCATTACTCGACTGTCTCTTCCGGTCTTATCTCGTCCCATTCCGTCCTCGGCCCATCCATGGCCGAACCACACACAAAACGTCTGTCCGACCCTAACTATACTACAGTACCACAGACGATATTCTCGAAGAAAATAACGTCAGTCAAGTACGCTCTAATTTTCTGTAACATTAAAAATATCTCAAAATTTAATATGGATTTACATATCGCAAGTATTCCCTACTTGCAGAGCTCGGGATGCATACGTATTTTATCATATTTTGACAGAGTTATCGTTCCTCACAGCAGGTGTGATATCGAGGTCACTCGTGGCATTTCAACAGAATTGAAGGAAAAAGATCGAGGAGTTCAAACGAAAAACGGAATTCCTTAAAAACAATATTAACTGTGCAATCGAGAACTTAGGACTTTTCCATCACAACTACATAAAATTGACAGCACATCCTTTATAATGAGGAATTCCCTTCACCTTTTGGGATTTTCTGTTTTATCATTCGGATTGAAAGATAAATCTGTGTGTTCCTTGTGCAATCTTAAGGAAGACAATTCCAAATTTATATTTTTTTATTCAACCATACACAGAACTCCGGGGAGGGTAAAAAACTGAAAGATAACAATAAAACACATTACCACGTGTGCAGACGATGGCAAAGTGTTACCTAAAAAATTAAAATTATGTCACTAAGTGATTGCCATAACTTGTAAACCATAGAAAACTGCTTGTGAATGATCCAACAGTTACCTATTTCCTCTTGAAATGCTTCTTCTTGGAACTTCCTTGACGATAAAACGTTCGGTTTCCAGTAGATGTAGAATGTAGAATCCTGGGTTGCCCCCACAAAGTTTGTACCTCTATCGGATCTCACTTGTCGAACTGGTCCTCTGAGTGCGATGATGACGCCAGGCATTTAAGAACGAAGAGCTGCTCAGTTCCTCAATAACTTCCAGATGGATAGCTCTAGTAACTAGACAAGCAAATTTGAGAGTCCAACGTTTTGATTGTGCTACACCGCCTCGTGTACGACGAAACGTAACTGGCCATGGGCCGAATGCATCAACCCCTATATACGAATAGGGGGGACTTGGAGTTAACCTGTCTATAGGCAAATCACCCATCTGCTGAGTACATACTTTTCCTCGTAATTTCTTACAATGCACACACACTTCGGTATGACTGAGTTCAAAGACGTTTAATACCAACAATCCAATAGCTTAAATTTCTTAATGCTGCTTCTGTAAACAGTCTACCTTGATGCGCAACCTTTACATGATAGTGGCTTATGAGAAGAATTGCAATGTGATGTCCTTTTGGAATAATGATAGGTTGTTTACATGAGTCACTTAGCTCGCTATGTTTGATACGTCCTCCTACTCTTAAGGAGTCCATTTGAGTCAAGAAACGGGTTTAAGGGTAGATGTGAACTATTTCTAGGAAGACGTTTGTCGCATCTCATCAAAGAATCTCTTTCCTCTTGAAATGCTTCTTCTTGAACTTCCTTGACGATGAAACGTTCGGTTTCCAGTAGTTGTTCTACAACATTCATGACGTCATACTGTAAACTTTTGACTGATTGTTAATGTTTAATTCTGCTTCTGAAACAATTGATTGCTGACCTGAGTTTTCTCCACTCAGAGTATCTCGACTTCAGACTGATGCGAAACGCTTACTTTCTAGTAGTTTTGAGAGTTTGTATCGCAGGTCTAACCTCTCGATCCCATTCAGGATAAACTAAATCATGATCTGTTTTCGAATTAGTGTCAGTTTCTTGTAGAAGAAATGATGGTCCACGAAACCATGTAGTATTCTGAAAAATTGCTGCCTGTACGCTTCTTGTTTCGACATCAGCTGGATTCATTTCACTAGACACATAACGCCATTGTCAAGGGTCTCTGGAAGTACGGATTCTACTTATCCTGTTACATAGACGTAAATCCGACGACTGGTGTTGTTGATATAGCCAAGGACAACTTGCCTATCTGTAAAAAATAAATACATGTTTTTAGTTTCAATTTCAGGTGTTCCTTGATGATGTCTGCCATTTCTATTGCGAGTACAGCGCCGAACACTCTAAACGGGGTATAGTGTGCCCCGTGGATGGTGCAACCTTTGCCTTGCCCATTACAAAACTTAACTCAGTAAAATTTCTGTCGCTAAGTTTTAGGTATGCTACTGCACCAATTGCTTCTTTCGAGGCATCAGAAAAGATATGTATCTCACGCAAAGTTGCTGTGGCAAATGACACTGTGGCATACATACGAGGTATTCGCAAAGTTTCAAGACCTTTGAGTGAAGTTACCCATGCTTCCCACTGTTCCAGATAAAATTCTGACAGAATGTCATCCCAGTTAACTACACTAGATCCTATCAACTCTCACAGTAATAACTTTTCACGAATTATCACAAGGGCCGCAAAACCAACCGGATCGTAAATGGTGTTAATAGTGGAGAGGGCCGGGTAATGCACTTTACCAAGGCATGTTTCTCCAAGTATAACCCAATCTAATGGGAGTTTCTGTGCATATGGAAGTCCATCATTCCCAATGCGACGAACTAACACATGATGCAATGAAATTAAATCTCTGCCGATTAAAAGTTCTATACTAACATTGGGTTGAATCGGTTGAATAAACTGTCATCTTTCAAATGATCAAATTTTCTAGCTAACTCCTGTGAAGGTATTTCGTGCCTGTTGTTCGGCATCTCTTGACATTCTATGATTTCAGGGAGTAACAATTGATTTTCATGGTTAAAACTCTCAACGATATAGTTCCTAGCTCGACGACCTGAGGTAGTAAATTGACCAGAGCAACTTGATAACACATATTTTGAGTCTTTACCGTTTTCTTCAAACTCTTCAAAGAATTTTGCGGTGGCAAGTGACCTATTATATTAGTACACGCATTATTGGGCCAGCTTCCTCTTCCTTCATATTTCCCAAATATATGTCCTTCAACAGTGTATAATTTTGTAATCTAACAACCACAGCCCTGTTTTCCTCCGTTGTTCCCACAGTTGTTCCCGGTAAGGCCAAAAATGCATATCGGTCAAGAAGGTTCCCTATATCCTTGACTACTGCCACTTTTCTGTTAAATTTAAGTGCCATGCTCGTGGACGTCCAGGCCGTCAACTTCTCATCCTCTGTCATTGATGTCCAACCTTCCGGTGGCCAGGTGATAGTTGTCCTGTCTGTCGTCAGTTCTACCTGACCCCATTCTCTCCTTGCTGGTGGCAAAAGGGGCATAACACCTGTTCTCAGCAAGTCACCAGCTCTTTGAAATATGGTCTTCTTCAGTTGATCCTCCGACTTTGATGTTTCTTCTGGTTGTACTTCCGTTTCCTCGTCTGACTCCTCCAGTGTTTCATCTGACTCTACTTCCCCGGTCTCAGTTAGGTTTTCTTCTATGGTGTGGGTGATCTCAGGTGTTGTTTCTTTGGACTTGATCTCAGGTGTTAAAAGCTCTGGGTCTCTCCGGTGTAATCTTTGGATTCTGTTCTTTTTCCTGTTCTGGTTCTCTCACTGGAGTTGGTGTTGACCGTACTGGTTCTGTGTTGGGCTCTTTGGTCTTTACCAGGTCCATCCTTCTTTCCATTGGTCTCCCAATTATGGCTCTTGTCTGTAGTGCTGTGTTAGACTGATAATCTGTAGGCTTTATCAGCTTTAAGTAGTCCCCGGGTTTGATCATGGACAGCCAGAAACCATTATTCTCCGAAAAGAACTCTCCCTTCTTGGTCTCTTTACATACTGATGTCTCTTTTCCACGTGTTTCAGTAACTGCTGATGTCCCATAGGTTTTCTCCTCTTCATAACACCATGGACAGATTACTCTGAGAGCTGAATGTGCTGATGATGCTGCATGGTTCTTCAGATCTCTGTCGTTTTCAAAACTTTCACTGCAGATCCAACACTTCAATTTTACAACTGAAGACATTCCTTTTTAAGTTAATTATCAAACTTACTGAAGGAACCTTATATCTACGTTATCTTATCTTTGATCCGATATCCCACCGCCCCATCATAATAGTCCAAATTTAATGCTGTTCACATACACAGCTTCTTTGCCCTTTTTTCATGAAGTTTTCGAAAGGAGGGCCATCATCTCATCTTTGTAAAATATAACATCATGCAATAAAACCACTTCAACAATAACGCCAAAAACATTTTTATTTTATCAGGCTTCTGTTCGCCTTTAATTCTTTGTCAAAATTCTATCTCATCTGACAATATAATTTGACCGCTGGTTGATCAGGCCAGCCTCAAATTCCAACCCCCGTGTGGGTCCCGGGGACACAATAGAATAGGCCCACAGCTCCTCGGCTTGGCGTAAGAGGCCCCTAAAGAGGCGACATGTTTGCCGTGTGTCGGAAACCCGTGTCGGTAATAGGGAGTGTTCCTGGTTGGCCGGATAAACAGTTCCGATCACCTAGGACACAATCTTTACCTAGACGGGACACCGAATGGACCCGATTCGGTGAATCGGCTGGTCACATCAATCCTTTTAAAATATTTAAAATATAATTTTTTTTCTTCCCCTCCAAATGTTTTTGTTAAATTCTAAATTCCTGATTAGCGGATTAGTGTTGGCTTGTGAGTCACAAAACTCAACATGCTCCAAATGTTGGAATTTGGCATTTTATTCTTTTTCATTGTTTATGTTTATTTTATTTTCTCTAATTTATTGTATTAGGTTTTCATTTTCGTTTTTGGTTTGATTTTTGTACAACCAGCTCAAGAGTGGCTGGATGGTCCCGGTCCAGTCAGAAACTGGTCACGTCTTGCCCTCTGCTGTTTTCTCGTGGTTGTTTGAAAAGACCCAAAGGAACCCTCAATGATGCCTGGGATGGGTGGTAAACCTGTATCTAAAAGGTTGATGTTTGGGTTCCGGTGTCTTGGAAGATGACCACTGATGGAAACACGGAGAAGGCGGTGGCTCATGGGACAAGGCTTCCTCGGCTTAATGAGGCCACATGTTTGCCGTGTTTGGATACCCGTAAGGATAGAGGACGGGATCCTGGTGGCTGAAACACGCCACTTTGGCCCTTACTTTATCTGAAACGGGCGGTCGGATGGGCCCGGTCTGATCAATCGGCTGGTCACGCCAAGCCCTTGAACTTGACCTGATTCCAAAATGTACAACAATAGTACCATATATATAGGTTGGGTTCAAGAAGGCGGTGGCTCATGGGTCAATCGTGGATATGTTACTTTGGGCGGTTGTCTTGCCGGGCAACCCCTGGCACAAGGCTTGCGCCCATAAAGAGGTACTCTATGCGAGTATCTTGTCAGTGTATCCCTGGTGCTTGTCGCATATGCGGCAGGCATACATCGTTTTGATGCTGCTCCGAGGTGGGCGGGGAGCAAGGGCAACGAACTAACAAAAATCAACATGGCGTTAACAAATAAAATAACAAACAACCCCCAAAAAACCCAATCAACAAGTTCCAAAAGAAAAAAAGAAGAGAGTGATGATGAAGAACATGCATCAAAATCCCAAAATATTGATCCCGGAAAATGTTTTAAATTTTTGGTTCTAACAAGTAAAAATTCAGAAAGGCCCCTATCCAAAATTTCACCATTCATGTTACAAAAGTCTATACAAGGTTGCGCAGGCACCGTTAAAAACGTTTCAAAATTAAAATCTTGAAGTATACTTGTAGAATGTTTTAGGCCACAACAATCCAAAATTTGCTTTCTTTGACTAATATTGGCACTGTACCCATCTCTGTAACTCCTCACAGGACACTGAACACTTGTCATTGAGTTATTCGAGATAGAGACCAAGATCTTGCTGAACTTACCGAAGAATTACAATCTCAAGAAGTTTCCAAAGTAGATTCACCAAAAAAGTCGACAGCAAAATCATTAAACTGAACACCTACCTTCTCAGTTTCGACCCCCCGAAAGTTCCTGACCACATTTACATTGGCCCCTACAGAATTAAAGTTGACATATATGTACCGAACCCTATCCGTTGTTTCAAATGCCAGAAATTTGGACACGGTAGGAGTTCTTGTAAGGATACAGAAAAATGCGTCAGATGTTCTGTAGTGGGTCACTCCACATTTGAATGTGAAGGACAAACTAAGTGTGCAAACTGCAGTGGAAATCACATGGCAAACTCTAGAGCATGTGATTTCTATATAAAAGAACATGAAATTCAAAAGCTTAAAGCAGAAAAAACATAACTTACCAAGAAGCTCGAAAATTGGTCTCTGTCGCGAATACCTCGCCTCAAAATTCTACTTATGCTGATAAGGTAAAAGGACCTCCAACTACAAGATCTCTTTCTATTCAAACAGTTTTTACCTGGCCACATGGCACTGAACATCCAGTACTTGTCTCTGAATCTACTTCTTCCATGCCAAAATCCATTACATCTTTACAGTCTTCCAGTTCTTCGCAGACGTCAGCTTCATCTCTTCCCTTTAACCACTTTGAGATGGCTGATATTTACATCAACTCTAATGTTGACAGACAGATGCATGAAGATCTAGGGAGAAAACTCCAAACATCAAACAAATCTGCAAACGCTCAAAATACAAAATCTCAATCCTCAACACAAAAGTCCTTAACTTCTGCCAATAAACAGTCTTCACCTCAAAAGTCCTCCAATAAACAGTCCTCACCTCAAAAGTCCTCCAATAAACAGTCTTCAGCGCAAAATAATAACAAGCAATCTTCATCATCACAACAGAAAAATAAGCGTTCGACTTCAGTGGAAAAATTTAAACAGAACACTGGTCGTGTGAAAAAAGCAGAAAAGCACTTGATAAAATTTCAGACGCTGTCATCAAAATATGCCGACGATGACAGCGTAATGGAAGTAACCCCAGATGATTATTCTGAATAAGTCTGGGGTGACCCCATTTCAGACGTCTCTGTGCGGAGGAATAGGAGCTCTTCCCCACACGCAGGGCATAGTTCCAAATTTTCTCCTATTCGTCCGCCCAGAAAATGAGTAATATAATTCAATGGAATTGTCGGGGTTTAAAAACTAACCTTATCGAGCTATCGTTGCTAGTACAAACATTCCGTCCTGTTGCACTTTGTCTTCAAGAAACTCACTTAAAAGAAAACGATTCTATAAATGTTAAAAACTACACTCTATACAGTACTTATGTTGGAAAGGACGAAAGAGCCGCAGACGGCTCTTCGATCCTTGTTAGAAATAACACCATTCACAGTCAGGTTAATTTAACAACAAATCTGCAAGCCGTTGCTGTCCGAGCTTCTTTTGGAAAAACTGTTACCATCTGTTCAATATATATTCCTCCAAATTCTACCATTGATTCTCAAGAACTCAGATCTTTAATCAGTCAGTTGCCAACTCCTTTTCTCCTGCTGGGAGATTTTAATGCTCACAACCCCATTTGGGGTAGTCATTTGCAAAATGATAAAGGCAAGAAAATTGAAGATTTACTAAATCAGGAAGGATTGTGTGTATTTAACGATGGTTGTGATACTTACCTTCATCCGGGGAATGGTTGTTACTCGGCTATTGATTTAACAATCTGTGACCCTTCGTTATTACTGGACTACTCATGGCGCGTCCATGACGATTTATGTGGAAGTGACCACTTTCCAATTATACTGGAAAATCTGTTTCCTACTTCATCCGAGAAAGTTGCTCGCTGGAAATTTGACAAAGCCAACTGGCTTTTGTTCGAGCAACTCTGTCGAGATGAACTTAAAATAGGTGATTTCGATAATGTTACTGATCCAGTCCTTAAATTTAGCGAAACGTTGGTATCGATAGCCGAGAGAGCCATTCCTAAAACCTGGACAAATCCAAAACAACCGAGCAAACCGTGGTTTGATGATGATTGTGATGAAGTGAAGAAAAATAGGAAGAAGGCCGAACGACGATTCAATTTGCATCCAACCCAGGATAATTTAAGTAATTTCCGAATATTCCGTGCGAAAGCACGTCGAACATTTAAACAAAAGAGACGAAAGTCTTGGCAAAATTTTGTCTTAAAAATAAACTCTCATACTCCTATGAACAAAGTTTGGAATTTTATACAAAAAATAAATGGAAAAAACAAGAAAGGCAATCTTCACAATCTGAAAGATGGTCAGACTCTATTAACGTCAGAAAATGATATCTCCCAAAAACTTGGAGAAACCTTTTCGAAAAATTCTTCTACAAATTACTCTCAGGAATTTCAACGTATTAAAACCCGAACCGAAAAAACCAAACTTAACTTTCGATCAAACAATTCAGAAGACTACAACCGCCCTTTCTCTGTGGATGAACTAAATAATTCTTTGGCAAAAGCTCATGATACAGCTTGTGGTCCTGATGACATACATTATTAGCTTCTTAAACATCTTCCTGATACATCACTACAGACGCTTTTAGATATACTAAATAACATTTGGGAAACTGGTGACTTGCCCTCCTTGTGGAAGCTGGCCACAGTTGTCCCTATTCCAAAACCTGGGAAGGATCATTTTGAATCTTCGAATTATCGGCCAATTGCCCTCGCAAGTTGCGTGTGCAAGACTATGGAACGGATGATCAACGACCGCCTTGTCTGGTTCCTAGAGACCAATGGTCTCCTGTCCAATATACAGTGTGGATTCCGGCAAGGAAGAAGCACGTTAGATCATCTTGTTCGCTTCAAGTCTTTCATACGCAATGGGTTTGCTAAAGGTGAACATGTGGTGTCGGTCTTTTTCGACCTTGAAAAAGCATACGACACCGCTTGGAAATATGGAATTTTAAAAGACTTGAATGATATGGGGTTGAAAGGTAGGTTACCTACCTTTATTGATAATTTCTTATCAGACAGACAGTTCAGGGTCAAGGTAAATACTACCATGTCTGACCCTTTTGAACAAGAGATGGGTGTTCCTCAGGGAAGCATCCTCTCTGTTACTCTATTCAGTATTAAAATAAATAGTTTGGCTAAAACATTACAAAATAATGTTGAAGGCTCACTTTATGTTGATGATTTTCTTATATGTTATAGAAGTAAAAATATGAACAACATAGAAAGACAACTACAGTTATCTTTAAATAAACAAGTTAAATAAAATTGAAAAGTGGGCCACAGAAAATGGTTTTAAATTTTCCAACTCAAAAACCGTCTGTATGCATTTTTGTAACAAACGAAAACTGCATTTAGACCCTGAACTAAAGCTGTACAATGCACCCATTAAAGTTGTGAAAGAAACTAAATTCCTTGGAATTCTGTTTGATAATAAACTCACCTTTCTACCCCATATCAAAATGCTGAAAGCTAAATGCTTGAAAGCATTGGACATTTTAAAAGTTGTTTCCAGCACTGACTGGGGCGCTGATAAAAGCATTTTGTTAAATTTATATAGATCTTTAGATAGATCGAAACTTGACTATGGTTCTATTATTTATGGATCTGCTCGCAAATCCTATATAAAAATTCTAGATACTGTTCACCACCAAGGCCTACGTTTGGCCTTGGGGGCGTTCAGAACATCTCCCGTAGAAAGTTTATATATAGAGGCGAACGAGCCGTCTCTTTACAACCGTAGAATAAAACTTGGTCTACAGTATTTAACAAAGCTGAAAGCCTATCCTTCAAATCCTGCCTACGATTGTGTTTTCAACCCTCTCTATGAGGATATATTTGAACAGCATGAAAACAAAATTCCTCCTTTTGGTATCCGGATGAAACCACACATTTCTGGTTCCAACATCAACCTTGGTGAAATAGCCTCTATTAGTATACCTCAGTCGCCGCCTTAGGTTGTACCCAAACCCACATTTATTTTTGACATCAGAAAACATAAAAAGTCGGAAACTAACCCAATTATACTTCAGCAACTTTTTGCTGAAATAAAATCAAAGTTTGCATTTCATGACTCAATTTATACGGACGGATCCAAGGACGGGGACAAAGTGGCTGCTGCAACAGTCCATGGGCAGCAGGCAGCAACTCTCCGTCTTCCATCTTCCAGTTCAATATTCACTGCAGAAGCTAGAGCCATCATTCTTGCTTTAAAATTTGTCAAAACGTCTGATAAACTAAAATTCCTTATTTGCTCAGATTCTCTTTCATGTTTATTGGCTATAGAAGGTCAGAAATATAAAAACCCTTTAATTGCCCACATTATTGAATTTTGTAAAAGACTTGTCCAAATGGGCAAAGAAATAGTTTTTATGTGGATACCAAGTCATATTGGTATCCGAGGAAACACAGTCGTAGATAGTATAGCGAAGGATGCTTTAGATGAACCAGTTACTAATATGTCAGTGCCTTATACTGATTTTAAACCTTTGATTTATCAATTATTTTACGTCTGTGGCAGTCCCAGTGGGATCTGCTTACAGACAACAAATTGCATGCTATTGAGCCAACCGTTGGCACAAATATTTTTTTCTTCGGCAGAAGCCGGAGAGAACAAGTTGTTTTAACTAGATGTCGCATTGGCCACACCAGGACGACTCATTCTTTTATTTTAGAAAATGAGCCGTCTCCTGAGTGTATCCCTTGCAATGCCGACACACTGTCAAACACCTTTTAATAGACTGTGTAGATAAATCCGACATCATTAGTGGGTACTACACAGTCGACAATATTAAAGACTTGTTTACAAAGGTCGCTGGCGACCGTCTTTTAAAATATTTGAGGGATGTTGGGCTATATTCTAGAATATACTCCACATCACTAATTTAATATGCTCGTAATATTTCAAGTTTATTTGTTTAATCTATTGTTTGTTGATATTGTTTTTGACTGTGATAATGTATATTTCTTTGTTTCAAAAGCTTAAACTGTGATATTTTTTATATAATCAGATTTTCGAGGAATTTTATTATTTAGCTTTATTTTTATTATTTTCTGTTTTATTTGTTAATATGTATTTTGTTTTATCAAGTCTGGTCTTACTTGATTTGTTTTAAACGAAAATTAGTTTTCGCCACGATATGACAATTTGTGTCGACGTGGCGTTAAACAACATTCAATCAATCAATCAAATTCCAAAAATATATTTCAACGGCCGTTTTTCAGTTTGCTTCCTCTTGAGAACCAGAACGCTGAACTAACTCATCTGTTTCATGTACACAGTGACTTGCATATTATATGTTTTGACTGAAGTTATTTCATTGATTATATTTTCTTGTAGCGTCTGTGATATTATAAAATGTTTCGTAAGGTTTTGTCTTATATTTGTTTTATTGTTTATACTGTCATTAATATTTTATTTGTAAATAGTCAATTGGTTTTAATTGTGTTCAATTTTAACTAGCTCCGTTTAGATTAGTTCTCGCCGTGATATTGGCTGAAATATCGCCAGCTCGGCGTAAAACAATATTCAATCAATCAATCAATCCACATGTTTTAAAATGGGTCCCCAAACTATCAAATTGGGAATTTTCCAGAAAATTGTGAACCGACAACAGCAAGATGATATTTTGAAAATGTTCCTCTTTTTGTATTCCTGTTAAAATGCATAGTTTTGTCAACTAACTATGAACGTTTTCAAAATATTTAGGATAAACAATTCTTTAAACAACAAAAGCAAAAGGCTGTCATAATTGTGAATGTCAGCTAACTACTATGAAATTAATAATCAGAACGGGAAATTCTGCATAACGCTGTCAGTGTGCATTAATGCATGATCCATTTACACTTCTACAATACACAGACAAGAAGAATTTACAAGTTAAAATTTTCCTGTTTGGATTCAATAAAGTCCTTACCGTTTGTTTACTGTTAAAAATCTGCGTTATTAATTTCAGCTAAAACAGATTAAACTCCTTAAACTGCAGCGTATCAAATGGAAACCTCATAACACGATTAAAGCGCTCAGGTGATCTAGAATTTGCGCTTCTAATTACAAGTCAATTTCGGACCGCCAAGAATTTCAGGAAATACCGATAATTTTTTAGGGGAATTATAATTATGCCACAATTTTTTTAGGGCCGCCAGCAATTTTGGGGCCGCCACAGGAATGGTAGAATCATCCCTGAGATCCTGTATCTTTAGAGTACCCGAGATATAAGCATGTGTTTAAATTTTAACCAAAATCAGTGGACCATGTAATCAAGGTCACAGTGACCTAGTTCTTGTTGGATACTTGTCTACTCTCCCTACATCTGCATACATGATTACATGATTCTATGTCTTATACCAAAGATATGAACTTGGATGTTAATTTTAACCATAGTCAGTGGAGCATGAAATCTGGATGATAATGACCTAATTCCCATTAAATACTAGCCTACTACCTAAGATACATCTGCATACAAGATTATATGATCGTATCTTATAATCTTAACCTTTTCGACCAACACTAAAATGTAGGTCACAGTGACAAAATTGTTAGAGAAAAAACATTATAGAATGTTAGGCGATTTTAGTGATGATGTAGCATTGATATAATGGTATTAATAACTCGTATGCATTAAACGTAGGCCAAAAGGATCCAAATGTTCTTGAACTGTTTTCTATGTTATAAGAGGATAATTGGTGTTTCTCTTGAGTTTCTGAGTAAAGTACCTATCGGTTAAATATTTACTTTGGATAACCTTCTCTTTGCTCTTTGAGACAGTAGTAAATTTTTGCTCTTTCCCCCCTCAATTTTCCCCAAATCCCGCCCCAAAAAATTTATTTTTCCCAATTCCCAAATTTATTGGAATAAATATCAAAAATGTATATATATAAAGATAAAAAGAAGCTATTATTTGAAACAAATTTCCTACAGAAAAAAAACAAATTGAGAATACATCCAAAACTTCTAATTCCTAGCCATAAAAAAATGTTTGAAGTTCTCTCTTCTGTGGGAAGGGGGGGGGGGGAGTATTGAATTTAGGATAAAGTGAGGCATAAGAACTAGATTCTGGTACAACCAGAATTGTGCAAAACAATTCTAGTATTTCCAGCATTGTATCCTGATACAATTCTGGAATTCTAGAATTGTCAACACAGTCTGGTATACATATATTTACCAGAATTGTAAGTAAAGTCAAGAAATACCAAAGGGATATTCGAAGGAGAGAAAAATCATAACTGACAAACTCCGGAGAACAACGAAGACAAGACCAAAACAATACATGCACTACAATTAAAAACTAAAAACATATGAACAACATGGACCCCCAAAAAAACCGGGGGTAGACTTAGGTGCTCCGGAAGAGTAAGCAGTCTCTGCTTCCTGCAGGACACCCGCCATGCTATCCATGTCAAATTCGATATGCGGAAGGGATAATATCAATGGAACAGGTCCATTTTCATTTGGGAAACGGTTTTTTCATACCTGTCAACCAAGTCATGATGACGCCCTTAAAACTTTAATAAGGATGACTTCAGCTTAGGAGCAACGTACCCCTGTCTGAGCAACTTTTCTGTCAGAAGCCGGGCTCTGTCCAGGAAGTCAATGTATATGTCACAAGCTCTGGAATAACGTATGAGTTGTGAAATATATACTCCATACGCCGGTGCTTCTGGAATATTGCCGCTCAAAAATGGGAAGTTGACGATTGGAAAGTCAAAGTCATCCCGTAAAAAGATATTTACAATCTACTGGAAATACCAGGTATTTAATTTCAACCTTGTGTGAATTTTCTCTAAACCACACTATTTTTATCCAGAGATCCCAGGGACATTACTGCAGTCTGCAGTATATTGAGTAGATAATATTGAGGCTAAACTTCCAAAAAAGGGGGGGGGGTAATAACAGGCTCTGGGGGCGAATCTCAAATTGATGTTTTGCATTATTTTGCACATATTCATTCGTTGACTACTGTCCCATTTTAATTGTATCCCGTCGAAATGTGCATATAGAAACGGCACCTGATAACGAACGGGTGATGAGTAATGACAGTGCAGTGATGACTCGCATCTTTTCGTCTAAGTTCATTTGTTCTTTTTTTTTGGTTATTACTGCATTTTAAGATATCTTAACTGAGGCCGTTATACCAGGAGAGCACAAATAAGTGCATGAGTGAGAGAATTATCTCTTTAAACCGATAACAATTCAGTTTACATATGGATATGGTGTTGCCATCTTGCCTCAACTTCCCGCCGTATATAGCCCCTGAAACTGGCCGACAAATTCCTACTCGCCAAACAGTCCCTAACTTTTGGCTATTATTCTGTTATTTTACATATAACTCTTGTCGGCCGGGAATAAAAATTATTACAACTATAATTAAGGTTCAAAAATTCAAATTTCCCGGTTAAAAACTTTTAATACGTGTGACTGATAAATTATGCGTGACCCTGTTACTAGGTCATCACTGACGCAAATCAGTATTAATACGCCGGAATATAAATCCAAGTAATACGTTAAAATACGCTCAATATCAGGAAGCAAAAATATAATTCTGGAAGGCCAACGAATTTAATAATGCATTAAAAATTATTTTTTCTTCTGAAAAACTCCAAAATAACTAATTTCCGGCGTCTTCTAACATGGTTGTAAATAGAAAGTAGCATTATTTGAGGCTTCGAATTTTCAAAGATTCTCTTGGAATGACTGATCGCATTTCCATACTATGAACAATATCGTTCAATTTTGACCCAGATTACACTAATATGTACTAATTTATCTAAAATCTCATGAAAAAAAACCATCCCAGAACGGCACTGTCCAAGCTCTTCGATGGTGTAAACGAAAAAGGGGGGGGGAGATTGAAATGTAAAACGTTATCTTCAACAGAAAAGAATTATTATGCTTGTCTGGCAAGAAAAAAAATATCTCAGTGCTCAGTATTCATTGACATTACGAATTAGACCCTTATCTAAAACAAACGGACTAAGGAAAGTTATCTATCAGGACTTGGACAGGCTATTTGTTACACCCAGAACAATAAAATAAATTTTGATTTTGCCAATATATAACATTGATGGTGTATACTTTCGTGAAAATGATGAATAATAAGTGACGAAACATGGTGGTTCTTTGGAAGGATCATAGGATGGTGTGACATGTCTAATGAATCATTTACAGGAGCGTGTTTGAGCCTCCTCCTATTCGTACGAGTCCATCTGAACATGGTATAGGAGACAGTTGAACCAACTTGCTTTTTATGTTATGCTTTTACCTTCTTGTAGCAACTTGATCTCGTCCGAGAAAGCATCCTGCTGAACTAAACGAAGTGTTACGTTTTCAGACCTTTTCAGATCTGAACCTGACATAAAATCTCCATTATTCTGAAACTATCTCCCTGTCCCTTAAATCCAAGCTAGAGCACTAAATATTGACTGAGGCATTACAAAAGTGAAAGAATTCAGATTGCAAATAATAAAAAAAATAACACACAAGTTAGTTTAAAGCCTTTGAAATAATCCACCTTAGCTTCATAATAAGAACATTGTTAAACAATCTTAAGCATTGAATGTACATGCTGTACGTGGGAGATACCTTAGTTTTTTACGAAATTTCCTAATTTTTAAACAACAAAATGAGCTTCACTTCAAAAGTGATGGCAACACATTTGTCAAAGCGGTGCAAATTAACACAATTTGTTCTGATAAATGGGCTTCAGTAATTCGAATGCCAAAATTCAAAATGTTAAAGCTCTTAATTTGTTCAATTTTCATTTCAACGACTATTCTTGCGGATACAATATCTGTGGTTTTAAAAAAGTCTTTGGAGGACATTTGGCACTTTGTTGATACTCTAGGTGGCACATTTAAACCAATATCGGCTGGTAACAAATCCTCAATAGTGAAACCTTTGTCGGCCATTACAACATCTCCAGGTGATAACTTTGGTATAAATTCATAAAATGTTGTGAAATATGTCGATCTGACATTTCCACCCCACAACCTAGATACAAATGCTACCATTCCATTTGATGCAACGCCAATCATTACCTTCAAAGTGTTTGAATGTTTATATTCAGACCACGTTGTCCATTGTGCTTTTAAAGTTGGTTTGTCTATGTAAAACTCGGTGTAGTCAACAACAATTCTTGTATCTGGATGTCCTGTAAAAGGTTTTGGCAAATTACATATTATCTGTTCATGTGTTGGCCAGGAAATCAGGTGTTTCAGAGGAGAAGATGAAACCATAAAAGTATATGGATGGATACATGGACGCCAAGTGATGACAAAAGTTCACATGACCTTTGGTCAGTTGAGCTATAAAAGAGGAGGGTCTAGGTTTTACTGTTTGGGGGGTACGGTTTTTAGGATAGCATTAGTAAGATCACCAATGTTCATGGAGCAATTTTAACGTGCACTAATCGCAATTATTAACCTTGCAATATTGTCAAATTGTGCAGATTCACTATTATAAATGCACTCGAAAAGTTTCTTAATATACAGTATTTCAGGTTATCCTGAGATTATCGTATTTGAAAATGTTCATTTGTGTTGGGTAGTTGTCTCATTGGTGCATACCCTGTAAATTGTATCTTCTTTTAATATATACATTATTTTGGTCTGAATGAGTTTTAAGGGGACAACAAATTAACTTTTAATAAGGGTGGTACATGTACAACCTTTTGTGAAATAACAGAGTGAATTTTTAACACATATAGGAAAATTTATAGAACCAGTTTAACATTTAGTCAAAATAATCATGATGCTTGAAAGGCTATTTTATTTTTCTGCTTTGAAACATTACTATGACGTTGAGGGAAGGTATCAAACAAAAATTTTAAAAAAAATACCTTTTCTAGACATTATTTGGACTACAATACATGTATTGAACATTGCTCCACCAGCCCATAAGATTCGGGATGAGAAATTTAAACAAGAATGCAGGATCTAATTTTTTAATGCTAATCATTTGAACAACAATAATGTCCATGATATGTGTAATGTTGTTTGCATTATGTTTTGGGCTAGCATAACAAGTTTATTTTAATATGTATGTCGCTTGTGTTACATATTTTATGTATTGTGCATAATTTCAATGCTTGTTATAAATGAACCTGCCTATTGACAGTGCGGAATCCTCAGACGAGGAATTGTTTTCCCACTAACACCCAGAATTTATATACATAATTTAATCATATCGGAAATGGCATAACCTAACTATTTTATTCATATTTTTTGGCAAGTTTACAATGAAAAGTCTAGAGAAAATCCATTTCCCGCCAAATGTTCAATGTCTTATAGGAGCATACAAATCTACATATTTTTTGTTTATTTGTGTATTTTTCACATATGTTCTCTCAAACTAAAACAACTATTTTAAATCCTATTTATTTCTTATAAGACCAGCAAACATCCTTAATTGCAATTAATGAACATTTATAGGACCATAATTAAAGTTGATATCAGGAGTAACATTTGTATGATGTATCGCATGCATTGGATTTTATACAGATAACCTTGAATTTTTGTGGTTGTGGGTCAAAATTTTGCTATTGTCATACTTGTTCTTTAGGCGTTGATAGGGACTCAACAAATTAAAGACATACCATTTAGATAATGCAATTAGTGACTTGGTCATTGCCTTTGTAGTGTGATTTAGTCATCTGTTTTTTTTTTCAAGTCTTTTCAAGTTAAATTTAATTATGGTTGTGGAATCATTATCACTATGAATGGTGTCAATGGGATAACCATCATCTGCACTTTATGGGCCATACTAACTGCCATGTCAGGTTCCATGGCTTTACTTGATCCCAACCACTTTATAACACGATCATGTGCTGGGACTTTCATTCTTTCCTTCATGCAAGTATTGCGAACCTCAAAACGTTTCCTGAACTGGCGTCCAATCATAGATGCATGTCCTGAATAAAAGAACGTGCTCACATCATTAATTGTTAGAGAAACATACTGTACAGGGGCTAATTTTCACAATGTTAAATTTTGCGAAATAAGAAGTAAAATCTGTTCACAAGTTTTTAATTTCGCGTTTTCATTGTTTATGCCATTATTACATAATATCATTGCCTTATTTTCGCGCATTTATTCTTATGGCGAAAAGTAGCAAACATAAACCTGTCAAAAAAATTAGCCCCTTTCCAGTATGTCAATGAATTGAAAAGGAAACAAACCATGCAAATATGTTCAAGCATTTTACAGATCTATATTGAAGCTTTTGTTAAAGAAATTGTTCATCTAGTTGGAATTCAGTTAGCTTTAATTTTGGGTTATAATATAATGTTGTTCAATATTTCATATATACATAAAATACCTGTGAAACTGTTGTAGTTAAACCCAGATCCTCTTTTTTGCCTACCAGCATCAAAACTAACCTCATAATCCTGGATTTCATATGTATGGAATATAGAACTTTTTGCTTTTGTGACTGAATATAACATTGCCAGTATAAGGCAAGCCTGCACATTTCTTTTATCAGTAATTTCAAATATATCTGAAATTAACTGATTGAAAATATTTTATAAAAATCAATGTCCGCAGAGCAGCAACAACATGTAATTAAGAACTGAATGCAAGAGTTTGTATTTTTATCGGTGTGTAAAAGCTTTGACCGAAGCACATTTTGTACAAAAAATGTGCGCACGGTCCACGCTTTTACGCTCCATAAAGCAACAAAATCTTGCATTCAATTAATATAATTACATACTATAAGCAATAAGTGTTAAAGTTAGATTAATGGATGAAAATCGTGCAAAATTTATTGTTTGATCATTTAAATTACTCCGCGCTATTGCCGTTGTCATAGACGTTCATTAAGTGATAAAACGGTACCGACCAAGTCACCTATCGGCATTAACACTTTCGTTCCTTTATCCTCTTGAATGTTAAATAATCATTTGTAATTGCTGCTAATTTGTTACTCTACTGCATTTATATTAGGGACGAGGTCAAAAGTTCAATGTAGGATAAAAAACTTAATTCAAATAGTTTGGGGTGGGGGGGGGGGGGTAAAAATCGCTACAAGTTTTGTTGTCCGACGTTGATTTTCGGATTGAAAAATACGGATTCAAGTGATATTAAAGTCAATAAACAGAACAAACATACATTGTTGAGGGAAACAGGACCCATGATACAAAAAGTATGCTCTCAAAGCATATGCCCATATTGGTCAATCAATTGTGCCAAATTAAGTTAAGAGGGGTTGGGGGAGGGGGGAGGGGGGGTCAGTGAAAAACCTATGTGAATTTAGTTTTTTATCCTACATTGAACTTTTGATCTCGTCCCTTACACAACAATAATCTGGTGAGCGCTTGCCTTCTGGTAGAAAACTATGATTAACTTTCAAAAACATGATTTTCAAATCGAAGAAAAATGTTAAAATTATAAAAAATGAATGCTTGAACTTTAACCAAAAACAAAATGAAATGAAATAAGGTTTCTTACCTGAAGAATAAAAGAATTACTCTTTGAACATTTTCATATTTTATTTACTTCATCATGGTTGCACTCAGAATGTAACTGAGGCACCGGCGGGTTACTTCTAAAATATGAGTACCGTAGTTCTCCAATTAAACCACACAAGCTAACTAAAAATCAACAAAATCATTCATATGTCTCACAGTAGCTATAACTGGTCCAACGCTACTTGTTTCCAAGATAAATAATGACCATTCAACATCAGCAGGGGACATACGGCTAGCTGTTACATTTTTGCATGTGTAGCAATTTTGCTGAAATAACCCCTAATTATTTTTTTTATAATTTGTAATATCTTTATTCGATTGAGAAAATAGTTGAAAGCAAATATGACCATTTTTGTAACAAACAGCTAGTTTGTTGATATTTTCAGCGCCTGTATTTTGATAAAACATTTGAAATGTGATTTTTAAATGTTGTTTGCTTTGGCTGTATTATTATTAATTTTTTTTTTTTTGGGGGGGGGGGGGGGGGGGGTTGAATAAGGAAGGGTCGTGGATTATTTAACCAGTGACTTTACATATTGGAATTGTAATATTACCTATATCAATCTTAACACTAGTATCAAAAGATGCAAGCTGGCCATTTTTTCCCGTGGGAATATCAGTTACTGTCTCACAATTACCATTGGTGCATTTAATATGCAAAAAACTACCAAATCCTCCCCTCTTTCGGACATGACATCTTGCAATGGACCTACAGAAAAACATTTTTTTCTGCTACGATACATATATGTTTAATCTATTTAAGCTATATACATGTTTACAACATAGAAGCTTATACAAAAGTGAATGTAATACGGAATGTATCTACATAGATATGAAGCCTGGCGACAGCCTGGTGCTTGTGCACATGTTCTATTTCATAGCCGACGTGTAAAGTAAACACGCAAGATATTTTCATGGGAAACTATACAGGATGTTGAACTTTGTAGCTTGACATAGTTAATAATATTACAGTGTCCAGATCATCATGACTCTCCGCCTCTGCTCCGATATCAGTGTTATCATGCACTATATAGACATCATGATCCGCTATATTATGAAAAGATTGCTTCTCTTCCAATCTTTTTAAGTTACAACCGCGTTGGGACACCCTTTTCCGTGAAAATTTGCCTCTCTGTATGAAATCTTCTGCCATTTTGGCAGTAACTAATGTAAATAATTTCATCTCGTTCATACTTGAATTCTTTACTAAAATTGGGAAGCTTAAAACGTGTAAGTGATATAGACTGTTGAATAAGAGGTATTTATTTCCCTTAGACCAGGTCTACTACCTTAAAATGACAAAATCCGGCAATAATAAATACAATCAATATTTTTTTGAATTTACGGATCCGAATGGTTTTTTGGGTATTTGTGATATACAGTACACCTAATTGTTCACATCTTGATACTCCATGTTTTTTTTTTCTATCACGCCCAATCGCTACATAATTAGAAAATTACTAAGACCTCAGAGTACTGTGCTACATGTATGGCACTCTATTCTGTTTTCAGATCTTGGACACTATGAGATAAATATGTTGAAAGTAATGGTGAAACTGTTATGGGATGTCGCTAAGGTGGATCCATTTATACTCGAGCGTGAACCACAAAGATGAGGGTGGATGCATTCACAAATTAGTTTAACCCCTGAATATTCTATACATTGATATGATTCCCCGATTTCCCGTTATTTAAATGATTGCAATAAATTAATTGTTAATACAAATCTGTACGTATTTTGCTCCATTTATAATTGCTTTTTTTCGGAATAATAATATAAAAAGTACCAACGGACTATAGCCACGAACCCACTAAAATGGCCCTGTCAGCTGGCATTTTGTCAAATTGGGTCCATTCAGTACATGTGATGTTTATGAATCATTTAATGTACATTCATAAAAACTATGGTAAAAAAAATCAATAAAAACAACATAGAGTGTATGAGAACACGTTGGAAAGGGGGCTTGTTTATTCAATTTGGTCAATTTTCCTTACGATTTCAGTTTTCCAGCCTATTTTTCATACAGGCGCCAGGCCTCGCCAATTGTATTTTTTGTGTAAAAAGAAGGATGTGGTACTAAAAGATGTAGGTCTGTAGATAAAAACGTGGGCGAGGCCTGGCGCCGTATCAAAAAATTAAAAACAAAAAACCCTGGATGATCGTGTTTTTCTTCCGAGCGGGTGTAATCATAGGTTAGATCACGACCGACATCGAGAAAAAAACATGGATATCAGTACAGACTGTGTGAGACAGAAGCCGTCGGAGTTTCAGCTAATGCAAATATAAGGCATTATTAGGAAAGATTTGATTTATTCCGATTTTGCAAGTATTTATGTTTGTTTTCCCTTCTACTGCACGTGCATATTGATCATTATAGAGATTTCAGAGAAGATACAAAATTTACAGATTCACTAAGAAAGTTCTATGTTATCTGATGCAGAGACACATCCAAGTGTAAGATTAAAATGCAAATCCAATCGAAGTTAGTAACCTTAGTTTTAGAATGACAAGACTTCTCTCAGTAAAAGACCATAAAAGTACCTATGATTGCCATTGAATGATTTATTAGTATGATAGGGAGATGCATATAACATGTATAAGACATCCAATTTGTCCTTGAATTTTATATATTTTAAGTAAACTTTCTAATTAAAATTGCTGATCAGACGAAAGTTTTGATGGATGGATGGATGAATTATTGTTTAACGCCCAGTGGCAACCAGGTGCATATCAGGACGAGAACACGCTAATATGATAATGAATATTATCCCTGCTTTGTACTAGACCGACACGCTAAGCCGGATTTTTAATGTGCTAGCTCACGAGGTAACTGTCCGCAGGAAGACATATCACCTCACGCGGACACATTATACTGACTCTGAGCCGACCAGTCTTTGGTCTTATTCCCAGATGCCGCGTGCTTGGCGGAGAAGCAGCAAATACAAATTTTAATGTCTTTGGTTTGACCCGGCCGGGGATCGAACCCGCGACCTTCCGCACTCGGGCGAGCAGGCTACCACGAGACCACCGAGGCGGTCTTGGCAGTTTGAGAGATAGCAGTATAGTAAATAATATATATTCTTTATGCAACCATTTTTCTAAATTTGGTATAAATTTTTTCATGAAATGATACGAACAATAACACAAAATAATAGAGTTAACAAGAATAACGACTTAATAAGAGTGTAAAAATGCTTTAAAGGGAGATTATTACAGTTTCACAAGAGAGATTTTATAAGATGATTTTCGGGTAAAAGTTGTACATGTACACATACAGCCATAAATATATCCCATGCATTGAGCATGTTGAATCAATCTCACGACCTCATGATACCTCAGTTTTGGTGAAAACCTAAAATAATTAACGAAAAGCCATCCAACTTTAAAAACGGCAAAGGAATATTTATTTCATTTTGGAATCGTCCGTGACGTGAAAATTACAGAAATTTTTGTTAATTCATTATTATTGCATACTGAAATTATCATTTTATTATTTTATGGCTAAATTGTGTTCTTCAATAGCGATCGGTCTCACAGTTAACTTGTAATATATTTTCGTAAACAATGTTGTACACAAATGTATTATCACTTTGTTTAAGTCAAAATTTTAAAAAATTTATAATAAATATTTTCTGTTATGAAAAAAATGTCATAAAATTGATTACATTTGATATATTTCATTATTTCTTGTTTATTTTAATGACAATTTTTGTATTTGGTACTATCAATAAAAGATTGATTTGCTTTTAAATAAGTTAATACCAAAATACAGAACATTGAAAAGTTCTATATTTTCAACGTGCTAATAAATAGTCATCTGTTGCTTATTAAATTATAGCAGTGCAATTAAGATTAAAATACAAAGAAAAAAAGCAAAGAAGATTAAAATAAAATGAATTAGAATAATGACAAAGAAAGCAAAACATACCTTGTTTATTAACAATCCATTATTGAATAAGATTAAATCAGTTCAATTCTGTAAGATTGTTATTTAAAAATTGGTCAAAATGCAGCTGCAACACTCTTAAAAAATGTAAATTTACTAATTGCAAAAGTGTACCTCTAGTCCATGTGAACTGTAAATACTTACTTCATGGCCTGCACTTCATGACACCGTCTTCTGTTGAAGAGCGTTATTCTAACCACTGCTAGTCTGGCTGTTTTGCGGAAGTTGTCATAGGATGTATCATCAAAGGAGATTTTCTTGAGTTCATTCTGCAGATATCTTGCTAATTTCTGTATGTCACTTGGGAGGGGTAGTCTTCTTGCAACATTAAAAGATCTCTCATTCAATATAGACCTTGCCAACTTTGTTACTTTTAGAACCCATTCAATCTCCATTAATTTCCGGAAATCTTTAATTTCCTTTTTTTACTTAACATCCTCATCTTTGATAGCCCCCCCCCCCCCCCCCGTGTGGGTCCCGGGGACACAATAGAATAGGCCCACAGCTCCTCGGCTTGGCGTAAGAGGCCCCGAAAGAGGCGACATGTTTGCCGTGTGTCGCAAACCCGTGTCGGTAATAGGGAGTGTTCCTTGATGGCCGGAAAAACGGTTCCGATCACCATCTAGGGCACAATCTTTTCCTAGACGGGAGGCCGGATGGGCCCGATTCGGTCAATCGACTGGTCACACCAATCCTTACACAACATTATATATATGTATTTTTTTTCCACACTAAAATTGGAATTCCAAATTACCGTATGACGGTAGACAATAAAATTATCAAACTCAATACATATCTTCTAACGTTTGATCTTCCAACAGTACCAGATCACATCTACATCGGACCCTACAGAATCAAGGTTGACACATATGTACCGAACCCTATCCGTTGTTTCAAATGTCAAAAGTTTGGACACGGTAGGAGTTCCTGTAAGGGTACAGAGAAATGTGTCAAATGCTCTGTAGAGGGCCACTCCAATTTTGATTGTGATGGTCAAACAAAATGTGCAAACTGTGGGGAAAATCACATGGCAAATTCAAGATCCTGTGAATTATACAAAAAAGAACTCCAAATTCAAAAAATTAAAGTGGAAAAAAATGTTAATTACCAGGAAGCTAGAAAGTTGGTCTCTACCTCGAATACTTCAAACACTTCTTATGCAGACAAAGTTAAAAGTTCGTCTAAGTCCGTATCTTCTGAAACACAAACAGAATTCACATGGCCCGAAGGAACAGATTTACCAATACTTCTATCAAAATTCAATCCACCAAAAGGAAACTCAAAGCAATCTTCTTCATCCAATTCAACACAAACATCTGCAACTTGTCCTGTTAATCCTACAAGTCAGAAACGGACACAGTCTCACAACCAAAAGCCATCAGTATCCACATCTTCCAACCAGAAATCACCTAAGAAACCTTCGTCTCAGAACGCTTCTCCAAAACAAAATTATTTTCCTATCCGCGCCCCTGATAATGAATAACATTATACAATGGAATTGTCGGGGTTTGAAAATCAATTTAATTGAAATATCTTTATTTGTTCAAGCTTTCCTACCAGTTGCCTTTTGTCTCCAAGAAACTCACTTAAAGGAAAACGATAATGTAAATATTAAAAATTACTCTCTTTACACCACAAGAACTAAACAGGAAGAAAGGGCTGCAGGCGGCTCTTCAATCCTTATCAAAAACAACGTTATTCATAGTCAAATAAATTTAAACACCGATCTGCAGGCAGTTGCAGTTCGTCTTTCTCTTAATAAGACTATTACACTATGTTCTGTATATATTTCTCCTAACACAAACTTGGAAATTGGTAAACATAAAACTTTAACAGATCAGTTACCTGTCCCATTTCTTCTTCTGGGTGATTTCAATGCCCATAATCCTATATGGGGCGGTAACTCACAAAACGACAAAGGCAAAAAGGTCGAAGATTTTTTAAATAGGAAAGTTTGTGCATCTTCAACGACGGATCGGATACTTATCTCCATCCGGGGAATGGTTCATACTCTGCTATCGATTTAACAATCTGTGACCCTTCATTATTACTGGATTTCTCATGGCGTGTCCATGATGATTTGTGTGTAAGCGACCACTTTCCCATAATTTTGGAAAATTTATTTCCAACTTCATCCGAGAGAGTTGCTCGCTTGAAATTTGACAAAGCCAATTGGCCTTTGTTCGAGCAACTCTGTCGAGATGAACTGAAGAAAGAAACTTTTAATAATGTTATTAATCCAGTCCTTAAATTTAATGAAACGTTAGTATCGATAGCTGAGAGGACCATTCCTAAAACCTCGACAAATCCAAAACATCCAAGCAAACCCTGGTTCGATGACGACTGTGAGGAAGCTAAGAAACACAGAAAAAAGGCCGAACGACGGTTCAACATAAATCCAACCTCTGGCAATCTCAGTGATGTTCGTATATTTCGTGCTAAAGCACGTCGCACATTTAAACAAAAGAGACGAACGTCTTGGCAAAACTTCGTCTCTAAAATAAATTCCCATACACCTATGAATAAAGTCTGGAATTTCATACAGAAAATTAATGGTAAAAACAGAAAGGCTAACCTTCACCATCTTAAAGATGACCAAAATCTTGACATCCGAAAAGGACATCTCTCGTAAACTTGGAGAGACTTTTTCAAAGCATTCTTCTTCTCAAAATTACTCTCAGGAATTTCAGCGTATTAAAAACCGAACCGAAAAAACAAAACTGAACTTTCAATCTAACAACTCAGAAGATTATAACCGCCCTTTTTCGTTGGATGAACTTAAAAATTCTCTGGCAAAGGCCCATGACACAGCATGTGGTCCCGATGATATCCATTATAAACTTTTGAAACATCTTCCTGACACTTCTCTTCAAACACTTTTAGATCTTCTCAATAATGTATGGAAAACTGGCGAACTGCCTTCCATTTGGAAACTTGCCACTGTTATCCCTGTTCCAAAACCTGGGAAAGATCATTTTGAACCGTCGAATTATCGGCCAATTGCCCTCACAAGTTGCGTTTGTAAAACCATGGAACGGATGATCAACGACCGCCTTGTCTGGTTCCTTGAGATGAACGGTCTCCTGTCCAATATACAGTGTGGGTTCCGACAAGGCAGAAGCACGTTAGATCATCTTGTTCGCTTCGAATCCTTTATACGCAACGGATTTGCTAAGGGTGAACATGTGGTGTCGGTCTTTTTCGATTTTGAAAAGGCATACGACACCACGTGGAAATATGGTATTTTAAAAGATCTAAACGATATGGGGTTGAAAGGTAGGTTACCTACCTTTATTGACAATTTTTTATCTGACAGACAGTTCAAAGTAAAAGTTAATACCACCATGTCTGACCCTTTTGAACAAGAGATGGGTGTTCCTCAGGGAAGTATCCTCTCTGTTACTCTGTTCAGCATAAAAATAAATAGTTTGGCTAAAACATTACAAAATAATGTTGAAGGCTCTCTCTATGTGGATGATTTTTTGATTTGTTACAGAGCCAAAAAAATGAACACTATTGAACGGCAACTACAGTTATCTCTTAATAAAATTGAAAAATGGGCTACGGAAAATGGATTTAAATTTTCTAGCTCAAAAACTGTCTGCATGCATTTCTGTAATAAAAGAAAGTTACATCTAGACCCTGAACTCAAACTCTATAATGAACCTATCAAAGTTGTCAAAGAAACCAAATTCCTTGGACTTCTGTTCGATAACAAACTCACCTTTCTACCCACATCAAAATGCTTAAATCTAAATGCTTGAAAGCATTGGACATTTTAAAAGTTGTTTCAAGCACTGACTGGGGTGCTGATAAAAATATTTTACTAAATTTATATCGATCTTTAGTTAGATCAAAACTTGATTATGGTTCCATTATATATGGATCTGCTCGCAAATCCTACATAAAAATTTTAGATACTGTTCACCACCAAGGCCTACGTTTGGCCTTGGGGGCGTTCAGAACTTCTCCTGTGGAAAGTTTATATGTAGAGGCGAACGAGCCGTCTCTTTATAATCGTAGGATAAAACTTGGTTTACAATACTTAACCAAGCTAAAAGCATATCCTTCAAATCCTGCCTACGACTGTGTTTTCAATCCTCTCTATGAGGATATATTTGAACAGCATGAAAACAAAATCCCTCCTTTTGGTATCCGGATGAAACCACACATTTCTGGTTCTAACATCAACCTTGATGAAATAGCCCCTATTAATATACCTCAATCGCCACCTTGGCTTGTACCCAAACCCAAATTCATTTTTGACATCAGAAAACATAAAAAGTCGGAAACTAACCCCATTGAAATTCAGCAACAGTTTGCTGAAATTAAATAAAATTTTCAAGATTTCGACACCATTTATACTGATGGATCAAAAGACGGAGATAAAGTAGCTGCTGCAGCTGTTTATGGACAACGGGCAGCGACTCTTCGTCTTCCATCTTCCAGTTCTATATTTACAGCTGAGGCAAGAGCTCTTATTCTTGCCTTGAAATTTATTAGATCTTCTTTCTAATTTGTTCTGATTCGCTTTCATGTTTGTTGGCTATCGAAGGTCAGAAATATAAAAACCCTTTAATTGCCCATATTATTGAATTTTATAAAAGACTTGTCCAAATGGGCGAAGAAATAATTTTTCTCTGGGTACCAAGTCATATTGGTATTAAGGGAAACACAGTCGTAGATAGAATAGCAAAGGATGCTTTAGATGACCCCATAACAAATATGTCAGTGCCTTACTCTGATTTTAAACCTTTAATATACAAGTATGTTTTACGTCTGTGGCAGTCCCAGTGGGATCTGCTTACAGACAATAAATTACATTCTATAGAGCCAACTGTTGGCAAGAATGTTTGTTTCTTCGGCAAAACCCGAAGAGACCAAGTTGTTTTAACTAGATGTCGCATTGGCCACACCAGGACGACTCATTCTTTTATTTTAGAGAATGAGCCGCCTCCTGAGTGTATTCCGTGCCAATGTCGATATAGTATTAAACATCTTTTAATTGACTGTGTAGATAAATCCGACATTATTAGTCGGTACTACACAGTCAACAATATGAAAAATTTATATACAGTGGTCGCTGGCGACCGTCTTTTACAATATTTGAAAGACGTAGGACTATACTCCAGAATATAGATTATTATACTATGTTCTTGAGTATAGTTATTGGTCATTGTCTTAAACTTTGTTATTATTAATTGACGTGATTTTATGTTTACTCAATATTTTATATGTTGACATTGTTAATTAAATAGCGTATCTGTGATATTATTACTGAAAGATTTTCGACTGTGATTTTAGTTTTACTTTTTATTCAAATTTCAATATTATTTGTAAATAGTTTATTGATTTTAGATAATGTTTGAAATTTTAATCAGTTTGAGTTTAATTCGTTCTCGCCGTGATATTGGCTGCAATACCGCCAGCACGGCGTTAAAAAACAAACAATCAATCAATCTTTGATAGCCTTTGCCTGTTTAGCATCAAGCATCCTTTTCAGATCATATCCCAACTTAATGGCATTACTGGGGGCTTTCAGGTCTTCTTCATCAACGTCATCAAAATCACAACATTTAAGTGATCCCTTCAGAACTGTCTGAAAAAATTTTGGCTGAAGAAAGTATTCCATATCCTCCTTTGTATTTGTCAATTCTTGGCATGCCAGTTTCAGTCTAGCATTCAGTCTCATAACTGAACTTGTGTAGTATTTCCTGTTTACTTCATTTGACCTATTTCTCATCATCCATTGGTTTCCCAAGTTAATTATCAAAGTATCAGTTTTTGCTATCTTTGATATATTGTCAAACTGCATAATTGGAAATACTTCTTTTTTTAATAACTGTGATGCCTCTTCTGGTATTTTTCCAACTATAATATCCGACTGAATGGTAAGAGAGGTTTTCGTAGATACTGTACCATCAGAGGCACAACAGCTTGTCTGATGTCTTTTTATTGATCTGAGTAAAACCCATCCAAAACATTTGGGGCACGGGCCATACTTATCAAGGTCTATGCTGCAACTTATATGATCTTCGTCATCTTCATCCTCACTGCCCCTTCCACAGTCATCACATGATCGTCTCAACAGATAAATTTCCCCCTTTTTCTCCTTCAACACCTCCATACTTTTCTTATGAGCTGCTCTTAATCTAAGTCTTGTCATCAGAGTTTTTCTTTCTTTCCCAAATTTTCGCAAAACTTCATGTACTTCATCATTGCTTTCGTGCTGTTTCGAAAGGATATGATGGGAGAAATTGGCGACAATCTTTGGACAAAAAAGACATGGATGTCTCGCATCATATATCCTTTTTCCATCAGTAGACCTTTTAAGGGAGACATAAATATTCTTGTGTTTAATATCTGTTGCAAAATGCCCATTCCTTTTCTCAGCCAACACTTTATCTGACAATTTTTCTAACATGGGAAGCAATGGATATTCTTCTGATTGATCAGAATCTCCTGAGTCTGCAATGACAATTGACTCAGCTTTAGAGTTTGAATTAATTCCAATTTTTGATTGATTAGAGTCTCTAGCTTCTTGGATGACGATTGATTGATCATTATTGTTCAAAATAATCCTATTTTTAGACTGATCAGAACTTCCTAATTCATCTTCATGACCAGAAATGACGATTGGTTGATCATTATTGTTCAAAATAATCTTATTTTTAGACTGATCAGAACTTCCTAATTCATCTTCATCATCAGAAATGATCTTATTTCTTTTCCTTTTAACCCCTACTTCGATTTCATCTGTTTAATCAAAATCTGCAATTTCATATGAATCATCTTCTATTGAAATAATCCTTTTCCACTTTCTTTTAACACCTTTCTTTCTGTGCAAAATCCTATCCTTATGTCTTCGACTTTTCACCTTGTCTATCATGTTTAATTTTTTGGGACTTAATCAAGTGCATTTCAGACGTGGGTCTTATTCTCCTTTTCATTGCTTCCACGGGTAAATCTGGTGATACATAAACAGTCCCATCATCTTTTGATGTGATAGTGTCTGTCACGGGTAAATCTGGTGATACATCAGCAGAAACATCTTTTGGTGCGATAGTGTCTGTCACGGGTAAATTTGGCGATACATCAGCAAAAACATCTTTTGGTGCGATAATGTCTGTCACGGATTAATCTGGCGATACATCAACAGAAACATCTTTTGGTGCGATAGTGTCTGTCACGGGTAAATCTGACGATACATCAGCAGAAACATATTTTGGTGCGATAGTGTCAGTCACGGGTAAATCTGGTGATACATCGACAGAATCATCTTTTGGTGCGATAGTGTCTTGTCACGGGAAAATCTGGCGATACATCAACAGAAACATCTTTTGGTGTGATAGTGTCTGTCACGGGTAAATCTGGCGATACATCAACAGAAACATCTTTTGGTGCGATAGTGTCTGTCACGGGTACATCTGGTGATACATCAACAGAAACATCTTTTGGTGCGATAGTGTCTGTCACGGGTAAATCTGGCGATACATCAACAGAAACATCTTTTGGTGCGATAGTGTCTGTCACGGGTAAATCTGACGATACATCAGCAGAAACATATTTTGGTGCGATAGTGTCAGTCACGGGTAAATCTGGCGATACATCAACAGAAACATCTTTTGGTGCGATAGTGTCTTGTCACGGGTAAATCTGGCGATACATCAACAGAAACATCTTTTGGTGTGATAGTGTCTGTCACGGGTAAATTTGGCGATACATCAACAGAAACATCTTTTGGTGCGATAGTGTCTGTCACGGGTAAATCTGGCGATACATCAGCAGAAACATCTTTTGGTGCGATAGTGTCTGTCACGGGTAAATCTGGCGATACATCAACAGAAACATCTTTTGGTGCGATAGTGTCTTGTCACGGGTAAATCTGGCGATACATCAACAGAAACATCTTTTGGTGTGATAGTCTGTCACGGGTAAATTTGGCGATACATCAACAGAAACATCTTTTGGTGCGATAGTGTCTGTCACGGGTAAATCTGGTGATACATCAACAGAAACATCTTTTGGTGTGATAGTGTCTGTCACGGGTAAATCTGGCGATACATCAGCAGAAACATCTTTTGGTGCGATAGTGTCTGTCACGGGTAAATTGGCGATACATCAGCAGAAACATCTTTTGGTGCGATTGATCTAAATACAAAACATAGGTGTTATTACAAATTTTAATGCTTATTTAATCAATAAATGAAAAAAAAATGTAAGAAATTTGGGCCAGTGACTGGAAAATTTTACTGGCCCCAAAAGAATTTTTTCGGGTCAGCCTTCCCGACTGTCCAGTACAGCTTGTGGACTTACAGGAAACGCACATTTTTTCTTAATAGTTCACATTCACGGCTCTCAAGTATAGTACCTAACATATTTCAAAAGATTTTTGGTGCAGACTTGGGTTTTAAGTATGAAAACTATGGAAGCAGACTTTTTATTTTCATTAACTATTATACATTGTATTTAACTTGGACAAATTTTCACAAAATTTTTTTCAAAAATTTGTGACCTGTATCTCTATAATGGTAATACTCATCCACATTATGAAAAGGTGAATATGGACTCACCAAACGAAAATCCTCAAAGTATTTCTGCATAACTGCCAAAATTGATAATATTTTTTACTTTTTTACTTCAAATGGTAAAATCGATGAGTATAACATTAAGTTTTATAATCAAAGATAAGAACATAAATACAATGTATTCTAAGATCTGATTGTTTACATTAGTTTTTTAGGTTTTTTAAGAAATTTCACCATTAAAAACCCAAGTCTTCACGGGAAAACAACAAACTTTGAACACTAACTCAAGAGATATATTACGTATGCTTTCGGCTGTGATTAATTACATCATTTGGAAATGACTCTACTTTTTGTTTCTTTTTCCCCGGAAACCTATATAAATACATATATATTTCAACTAAGTCAATATATCCGGAATAACTTTAATTTTATTTTCACAAGCGCTTTCATGTCTCACAGCAATCTTTATGTGAATAAAGTATACAATTAAGGAGAGATAATACATACAGTTTGTACAACGTTCGTTAAATATTAAACTGAGGGGCTTTGCAAGCGCAGCATGATATGACCACAGCATGTCGACAACAGAACACTACAAATAAATACACGTATGTTTCTAGTACACAGTAACTAGAAAACTCTCATTGAGAAGAATCCATAGAAAAAAATTCCATCAAGAATATGAAAATTAATGTACACCTGAATGGCATTTTTGGCCCCTTCTGTCTTGAAAACATTAAGAGATCGAGAAAATCGTCTGTAAACAGTGCTGAAAGCTCTCGTTTCAAGAGAAATCCAATCAAAAACATAGCACATCAAGTGATGTACAGCAGCTTGCTTTGGTAATTTTTTATATTGTTTTCATAGTTGCATTGGCAGATCAGACCCATGATACACATCAGCAAGCTGCTGAAAAATCCAATCAAAATCGGATGAAATACGAAACTTTTATGAGTGTATCCCTGCAAGAGACGTATACAGACGTTTCGGCCCTTTTTATCTCGAAAACGGTAAGAGATTTAAAAAAAATGGGAGTGCAAACAATTCTGAAAGCTCTTGTTTAGAGGAATCCAATGAAAAAAATCTCATGAAAATTGGACGAAAAATGCAAATTTTATGTACCGCTGAAAATGGTGTTTTTGGCCCTTAGCCATTTTATCCGATCACAAGTTCCTCAAGTCTAAAATTGTCTAAAATCAAATCAGCTGAAGTATTACTCAATGCACCCTTTCTTCTTACCGATAAAACCTCTTATCCTCACACAAGAGCTATAAATGTATTTTACTGAAAAATATTATCCGATTTTATGTTACTTTATTTGTGAGTAGATGGGATTAAAATGTTTTTCATTTAAATTTTCATATTATGATGAACACTTTGTACTGTTACAGAAGATTGCCACTGAAAAAGAGGAAGTGAATAAGAAATATTATAACTTGAAACAAAGAAGTAAGAAAACAGAAATTAAAACATTCATTAAGGACGTGTCTGTTTTTCTTTCTTTTGCGTCAACTGAATCTGAGAAAACCTACCAGCCCGGGAAAAAACCACAAGGCATTTACTCCTCTAAAAGATTTTATAAGAGTAAAACTGCAATTGGACAGTGCAGCAATATGTTTGGTGGTGTATAAGTCACTACGTCTATTGCGGCTCTGGGAACGAAGACAGACAAACGTCTTGTTCGACATATGTTTTATTATATATTTTTTTACACACGGGGTTTTTACACAATCAATTAATGGGCAAGGGGAGACAACTACAATTGACTAGACTTAGAGTGCAATACAATCACATGATACTTAAATCATATTACATCTCCCTTCTTTTGAAGATTACTAACATTTCAATAATATTATGACTAATAGTACAAATAATGTCACAATTAAACGATTGTCTCTGCACTGTCTCTGATAATAAAGCTGTAAACTAAACGTAATAACTTTCATGAAAAATTAACATATACTAGTACTCAAGCTTAAAACAATGTTCAAAGGTTACATGGATTCAATAACTTTTGGCTTGACAATACGTCCTGATCTGGAGTATACCGAGCAAGTTTATTACAAGGGGTTGGCATGTCCTTAATGTTAAGATCTTGCTCATCTCCATTAGAAGGGGAAGTAACACTAGCAGGGACATTGTGATTAGGGTTATCAGGGGGGGTTGCAGAGGGGGGTCATCCAGTAGATTTGGGTTGGGGAAAACACTTTCATTTGTCTTAAGCAAATGACGACGGTTTCTACGATAGACACCACCATCTTGATTCTGAATTATGTAGGACCTATCTCTATGTTTTTCCTGTACAACTGCGGGTTTCCACAAACCTTCAGACTGCCGGACTCGGACTGAATCACCTATCTCAAGAGTTGGGAGTGGTTTTGAGCCAATATCAAAATATTTCTTCTGAAATGACTGCTTTAATTCAAATTTTGACAACACCTTCTCTGGAGGGGCAATTTTAGGTTTTAACTGATCTTTCAGTACAGGCAAAACAGACCTTAAATTCCTACTCATAAGCAACTGGGAGGGGGAAAATCCTGATTTGAGGGGTGTGGTCCTGTACTCTAAAAATCCTAAATAAGGGTCCTGTTTATCCCTTTTTGCTTTCAATAGAATGCGCTTTACTATTTGGACAGTTTTCTCTGCTAGTCCATTTGACTGTGCAAAATAGGGGCTTGAAGTTACGTGCGAGAAGTCCCATTCCTTACTAAACTTAGAAAATTCACCGCAACTGTACTGGGGTCCATTATCTGATACAAACTTTTCAGGTATACCATGGCGAGCAAATATACTCTTTATCTTTGAAATGACAGTAGCACTCTGAGTATTTGGTAATTTTTCAACTTCAAAATAATTGCTATAATAATCCACAACTAACACAAAATTTACATCATTTACAGTAAACAAATCACTGGCAACATTTTGCCAAGGGTACTCGGGGATATCATGGGGTTTAAGGGGTTCCTTTGGATTAGAATCCCTCCTTTCCAGACAGACAGGGCATCCCAAGACTATTTTGGTTATTTCGGATGACATTTTGGGCCAAAATACAACTTGTCTAGCCCTATTAATACATTTTTCTACACCCATGTGTCCTATGTGTATACGTTCTAACATTTCAGGTCTAAGAGCCTTAGGAATCAAAATTTGGCTCCCTTTTAGTATCAAACCATCACAAATAGACAATTCGTCTCTGTGATTCCAAAATTCTAAGACCAATGGGGGACATTCACTTCTTGAATTTGGCCAGCCTGTCAGGACAATGCTTTTCAAAGTGCTAAATTCTGGATCAGACTCGGTAGCAAGCCTTATATCAGTTATTTTACTGTCACTTACAGGGATATTTGACATAACTTAATGTACATGTGCTTCAATACCGTCTGACAAGCCGGGATAAGTGTCGGGCAAACATTTTCTAGACAAGGTATCCGCTAAGGGGATGTCTTTACCTGGTAAATGCACTAAGTCTATGTTGTACCTATATAACTGGAGAAGCATACGTTGAAGTCGGGGTGGGGCTGCGTGGATAGATTTCTTCATAATCGAAACCAACGGCTTATGGTCAGTTTGGACCCTAATGGGGTGACCATACACGTATTGATGAAAGCGTTTGCACCCAAAGAGGATGGCAAACATCTCCTTTTCTATCTGGGCATACCCAACTTCAGTGGGCGTTAGAGACTTTGATGCATATGCCACTGGTTTTTCTTCTTGAAAAAGGGCTGCACCCAGGCCAAACTTAGATGCGTCTACCTGCAATGTTAAACTTTTACTGGGGTCATAGTATGAGAGTACTGGTCCTGGATTAACAGTCAGTATGTCCTTGACCTGCTGAAACGCTTTCTGTTGGGGAGAGTCCCAAACGAACTCAATATCCTTGTTAAGTAACTGACGTAAAGGGCTTGTGACTTCAGCTAAATTTGGCGCAAACTTTGACAGGTAGTTAATCATACCCAAAACCGTTTGCAATTCAGTACGATTTTGAGGGGGGTGCATATCACTGATAGCTGCGACCTTGTCAGGGTCCGCCTTAAGCCCATCTGAAGTGAGCAAATGCCCAAAGTATGAAACTTCTTTGACCCCTACCTCTAACTTTTCTTCATTGAGTTTAACGCCTTTCTGTTTTGTGACCTTGAGAACTTTGGCTAAGTTTCTATCGTGCTCTTCACGGGATGATCCTTATACTAGGATATCGTCAACAATTACAGCTACACCCTCTAAGCCTTCATAACATTCATCCATTTTTGCTTGGAACAAGTCCTGTGAACAATTAAGACCAAAGGGTAGCCGCTTGAACCTAAATCGGCCAAACGGGGTGTTGAAGGTGGTCAAGTAAGATGACTCTTCGGACAGACAAATGGCCCAATATCCAGAGCGGGCGTCCAATTTAGTGAAGAATTTGGCCCTTGACAACTGGGGAAGTATGTCCTCAAGCGTGCGCATTGGGTAATGTGGGTGTAATATGGCTCGATTTAAATCCTTAGGGTCAAGACAAATGCGCAGCTTACCTGACTTTGGTTTCTCTACCACTACAAGGGAGTTAACCCAGGGGGTGGGCTTTTCAACTTTGGTTATGATATCTAATTTCAACATCCTATCTAACTCTTGATGAAGTTTATCTCGAAGGCCGACAGGTACACGACGGGAAGGGTGCACTACGGGTGGTACCGATGGGTCAATATGAATGTCGGCTTCACCTGGCACAGCCAATACCTGCAAATACATCTGAATATTCTTTTAACACAGACTCCTTGGTCAGGGGGTGGGAGGCCTACTTGCTGGAGTTACCTCTGTAGCATAGACAAGCTGGATCAATTCAAAACCTAAGCAGGAATTCATGCCTAAAATAGGAGGGGAGTTTGTGTCTAATACATAAAAATCAACATTAAGACGACGTTTCCTGTACACACAGGGGAGACGACAAACACCTAGTGATGGCAAGGAGTTGCCATTGTAAGCACACAAACTGCGACTAGAGGCTTGCAGGGGTTTGACATATTTTAACTTGTCAAATACACTTTGAGGTAATATATTAACCTGGGAACCTGTGTCAAGTTTGAACTCAATATCAGTATGTTTACTATCAGTAACGATAGCAATTCTAGCATAAGCTTGACCATTTCTAACATTTGATTCACTAATACTATCAATAAAAAAGTCATCATTATCAGCATCTTTATCGTCAGCTTGAACATCATGTACTGTTTTTGGTTTGGAGCGACAGGCCTTTGCAAAGTGGTTCCACTTATGGCACGAATCACATTTTCGGCCTTTAGCTGGACAAATGTCCTGTTTTCCATGTTCGTAACCACAATTTCCGCACAAAGTTTTCTTCTGTGGGCCTCTGGTATTTCTCTGTTGACTTTTAGGCGGATCATGTCTCTGTCGGTGATTGGACGGCGGTCTAGTGTCACCTCTTGTCCAATTCTTGCCTTGTGGCGTGCGCGTTTTCACTGTGTGCACTTCAGTACTGTTTGGGGTGTTCACCGGCGCTGTTACCATCTTCTTTAGCTGCTCCTGAGAGTATTCGTAACTCTGTGCTATCTGTATAGCCTTATCGAGAGTTAAAGTGTCACCTTCATTGAGTAATCTCTCCTTTACCTTTGTGGAATTTGTCCCGAATATGATGCGATCTCTGATCATTTCCTCTGGTTCCTTAAAATTGCAGTCTTTAACCAGAAGTCTGACACGGGTCACAAATTGTTCGAAAGAGTCACTGCCTTGCATTTCGTGTGCAAGTTTGTATCGTGCAAGCAGGGAGTTTTTCTTGGGTTGAACATACGCAAGATATTTGTCGAAGTATGTGTCAAGTTTTTTAGCATCATCCTCTGTGAGGGTCCAAGTGTTATAAATGTCACGACCCTTCTCACCTACCCATAACAGAAGGTATGTTATTTTCACTTTCTCGTCCTTACTTCCTAAGGGTCCATCTAGAATCAAACGCACGTGTTGTTGGAATTTTTTCCATGTTTCCGGTAAATTTGTAGAATCCCAGTTCATCTGGGGCTGTGGGATGCCGTTAAGATCCATTCCGTTTCACTGACACCATGCAGCAATATGTTTGGTGGTGTATAAGTCACTAAGTGGCTATTGCGGCTCTGGGAACGAAGACAGACAAACGTCTTGTTCGACATATGTTTTATTATATTTTTTTACATACGGAGTTTTTACACAATCAATTAATGGGCAAGGGGAGACAACTACAATTGACTAGACTTAGAGTGCAATACAATTACATGATACTTAAATCATATTACAGACAGTTAATCAATGACACCAGAAAGAACAAGAGATTCAAATGGAGATTAATTTGTCATGGTCTGGGGCCACTTAAAAAACTGAAACACGGATTGGAAGAGACAAATTTCCGATTTTTTTTTCGTCTGTGTTTGTTTTCGATCATATGAGGTAAAGGACCAACCCACACGCGGACGAAAAAGAAAGAAAAAAACAACTATGGCCTAATTATATGTAATTTCTTTTTTATAACCATCATATCCGAAATTCATACTTGGTGGTAAATATTAAAGAGATACTACATATACATCAAAGTCCGCTTCAAATTTGGATTTGTTTCTCGAAATAGACAATGAGGGACATCTGAAGACAAAACGTGATGACTTCGACATTCCTATTGTTAAATTTCCCTTCTTGGGTAGCCATATACCTGCATATGACGTCTACGTTTCTCAACTTATATTATATTCAATGGCACGCGTGTGTTACCATGATTTTCGACAACGAGGATTACTGCTGTCACAAAAGCCTGTTAACCAGATTTTTATCAGATAAGTTGATGTCATCACTTAGGAAATTTAGTTACAGTGTTCCAGTATCTAAGATGATGTTGGACCTGTTCCCACTGTCGTAACATTTCATGTACCTTCACCAATTGATGACTACCACCGGATTGACTTTATTGAACTTCAAGACGGCTGCCGTATACGGAGCAGGAACTGCTTACCCTTCCGGAGCAACTGAGTTCACTACTGGTTTTTATATGAGTTCGTGTTGTTCATTGTTTTTTATTTTTCAGTGTTTAATGTTGTGCTTGTGGTTGTTCATTTGTCTTCCCGGGTTTTATCTATCTAATGGATTGCGTTTTTTTTTTTTTTTTTGATTGCTTCTTAGGTATATTTGTCCTCTTTATACAGTTATCTTTAAATTTAAGAATTTCAGTCTATTTGTAAATAAAATCTGTATTGACATATGAATATTTTATTACAGGAATCAGGTTCTTCAGGTCGACAGAGATCACCAACATATTAGTCCACATGACCTTCCTTTCATGTATTATTACTTCCATTAAATTTTAGTGCGTGGGTTCTTATGTTAGAAAGATTTATTATTTTTTATGGTGTGACTGTTAGTGTAAGCAGGACATATTATGGCACTTTCATATGTTAAAAGTAATTCTAAAGGGGATTATATTACTCCATGCACTCTTTCTTTTTACAGATAAAAAAACTTTTCAACCTCACACAGGAGCTATACATGTATTTATATATATATATATATATGCATGGTATTGTTAGCAGACCAAAATATATCCTAATGGATATCCGCTTATGACACCATTTACTCTTCAACAGATTGACAGAAAGCCGCAACACATGAAGGAAAAATATTATAAAGCAATATAGAGTAAAAGTAGATGTGATTCGAGATTTAAAGAACTACCGAGTGATAGGCAGTCTTTTGAGACATCTGAGGAATAAACTTCGTCAGATTGACAGAAAGCCGCAACACATGAAGGCAAAATATTATAAAACAATATAGAGTAAAAGTGGAAGTGATTAGCGATTTAAAGAATTACAAAGTGATAGGCAGTCTTTGTATAGACATCTGAGGACTAAACTCCCTCAGATTGTTGAAGTATGTGTTGCATTTGTTTGCAGACATAATGAAATATTTCGCTAATTATACCGTTTGCTCACTTGATTTTTTTGTTTTTGTTTGTTTGTTTGTGGGGTTTTTTTGCCAATTTAATCTTTGAGAAAACTTCTCAGTATATTTACCTGTAATTGTCCATGTAAAAGTAAAAGTCGTCTTGTATTCGAAAATGTTTAATAAGGACATACTATGATGTGCATATCGACAGGAGATTTCGATTCAATTTTTTTTCTAGGAGTTATGCCTCTTTGAATTAGATTTGGTCCAAAATAAACTAGTGAAATAGTTTGTGACCGCAACTCCTCTGAAACCAAACAACATAATTTCGTGAAACTTTGTAGTTAATAAGGACATACTATGTAGATGTGCATATCGACAGGAAATTATGATTCAATATTTTTTCTAGGAGTCATGCCCATTTGAACTTAGGATTTTGGCCTAAATATACTACTGCAACAGTTTGTCAGCGCAACTCTTCTGAAACAACACAACATAATTTCATGGAACTTTGTACATAATAAGGACATACTATGTAGATGTGCATACCCACAAGAAATGTTTATCAATTGACTTTTGTAGGAGTTATTAGTCTTTGAACTTAGGAATCTGGTGAGATTTTGTTTGCCCAGTGACAATGGTGGGGCGTGGGGTATGTGAGAATTTTCACAAAAGTTCTTTCATTGGCTCTGTGTTATCGTATGTAATAGTCTATTAATATGCAATTTTAATATGAACTAAGAGACTAAAATTTCACACAAGAACCTCGGTTTTAATCTGATGTTGCAACTTTCATCTTGGAGGACACTAGCGGATGCTGGTGCAAATCTTACACAAGACTGTTCTGTATCGCTTTGGTACATACCATCGTAGTTGTTAAACTGGGTGGTTACGTTGAAAATGTTCACGAAACTTTCCCCTGTCATCCATGCTTGATCTTTCAGTCCGATCCAAAGATTCCCCATACCTTAATAGAAACATAAAATTATGAACATATTTTATAATAACTTCATGAAGTATGTGCGTTCTTCTATTGAACTTTTTAAAGTTAACAAAAACCTGCGCTTGATAAAAATACATGTTCATAGACTTTTAAAACCTGCCTTATAACACTTCTGGGTCATTGTTTTAGGCTTTAATGAAGATAACATACTCAAGCAGATCGTGCTAGTTCTAAATAGAAATCACATAAAAAGCTCTATGATCGTCATCACGAACTTGTAGATTGTTATGGAGAATTTCCTGTACGAATTCTGATCCCTTCCACCTGTCATATTGTTGTTCATTCTCTATTACCGGACATGAAATTTCAATAGACTTTACATAGCACCTACGTGGGTGTCTTATTCCCCATTTTTGATACATGTAAGTTGTCACCCATTTAAGGAGTTATCTGCTCTTTGGAGGAGGTGTCTTCCATAGATATCAATGGAATAATGTTTGTATTTCTGCCAAATATTTTTCTTTCCTAACAATATCCTCCACAGACATTAATGACACGTTCTTGGATATATTTTTCAACGTCTGATGAAGGTTTTCCAGAATTCAACATTTTTATAGAAAAATTACAATTATGTTTTACCCGTTCAAACCTTCTATCAGGAAAGATAAATCATGCAAATGGGAGAGAACTCCGATATCCTCAAGTAGATAATAAGGGGCAGGAACTTTCACATTCAGATCAACCCGGATGTTTTACGGGGTCCGAAAGTAAAGCCAAAAAATGTCAACGATTTACAAGACCAAAGTACTCTTACAATAAACAGATCAAATTTCTTGCACTAAAATCCAAGTATGAATAACTATCCAGCATTGAAACTAAAAGTCTTTCAATAAAATTCGACGATGCAATTTTGATGCACAAGATGTGCACATTTCGTCGATTTAGGACTCGTCAGTTTTGCTAAAGGTCTAAAATATTGAAAACCAAAACAACAACCTAAAAAGGTGAAGAGGAAATTTTAAAATTGCTAAAAGGGGTAACGCCTAACGACAGAGCTATGAACGAGGGAGTTTTGAAGAGATGTGGGTGGTTTTCAAGGGCAGAAGACGTGGTAAAAAACAAGAACTTTTATGTTTGGAAACCAGCTTACAGTGTACATAGTTGGTAACAAAATTCCACTTCTGGTTCGTTGTCATACTTATTAGATCTCCTCCATCTTCCTCACATTGTGCTCTGGCGTTTGTCCAGGATAGTTGTGTTGTTTCATAAAATTTTAAACAGGATTGTGTTTCTGGTTCGTATACATATCCTTTTCTTTTACAATCTGCAAAGTGGAAATATGCAGGTCAATTCAATGAGGAAACCACTAATTTTTTCGGTTTAAAAATACCATTCTATCTATAATATACCAGCGGTTTTTGAACAGGTATATAAGCATCCGACATAGTCTTTTCCTGTCATCATATTTTGGATGGTCATTTTCCCCAAGGAATACATTTTCCTATACTTAGTATGTTTTTATGCCCTGTCAAAAAAGGCGCCGAGCCACTAAATTTCACCCTTGTCTGTACGTCCCGAAATTGGTTCCAGTTCAATATATTTCGTTGGTCTTGGTGAAATTAACATTTTGATATTTTCTTAGAGACATCAAGCGACAGACTGAGTTCGAATTTGACATATTTAAATTTTCCAGTTATCGCCATTTTTGAAATCGTACGTACGGTCTGAAATTGGTTTTTCTGTTCAATAAGGTAAACCTTGAATAAATCATTGGAAATGTTGTTAGGGACTACTAACCACATAACAAGTTCGAATTTGACATATTTCACTTTTATATTTCTCGGTTAAAATTTACTTAAGGTAGTACCTAACACTACAGGGAGATAACTCTGTAAAATCGGCTAAACGTTTTAATAACGTTGTGTTGTTAAGGGAATATTAAGCTTTTCAATGATCAATATTAGTGTTTGTCAAACTGCTATACAATCAGTGTAATTTTTCTGATGAATTGGTTGGTTCAAATGTTTTGAAATTTTAAAATTTTTGTCAATGGGTCAAAGTAAATACTTTGTCAAAATTTTATGAAAATTAAACGAGCCAAAGTAATTTTAGTGAAAGTGTTGGGTACCACCTTAAGTATTGTTTCCCAATTTCATTTGAAATTTGGAAATATAGTTGACTACTAAACACATCAAGTTCGAAATTGGCATATTTTAATTCTGTTACTTCTTATTTATGTCCCTTTTTAATTTTGTAATTATATATTTAGTATAAATCAGTAAGTATATTGACCATATATATAATGACGGGTATATGTAAAAAAGAAAGTACGAGTCGAGGGAGGGCAAATTTCCCGAGCCATAAAGCTATATCTGTTTAATTACACCAAATATCCAGAAGATGTTAATGGAATGTGATGTTGATTCAGTTGATGAAATTAAGAATACTACTAGTACTCTACAACAACCGATATTATATACTTATTTGATTTTTGCATCAACTCGTGTACCTTTCGAAGAGAGATCACACTTGAAGTGTTCCGAATTGAATTTTGGCGCACTTAGACTCGCAAGGGTAAAAAATGTATAGCCAGGGTAAAAAGTGTATGTACAGGGTAAAAAGAGGATTTTCGTTCTTGCATATTTCCTGGTACAGCGGAAAATTGTGTGTATTTAGGGGGAATTCATTGAAATTGCGAAGTTATGCAGGACTTATAACGGTAATCAACCAATTAGAATCCATACATTTTATATAAGGTGTAGGTTGACCTAAACACATTCTGTCAAACGCCCTCAACCCCCTTCCCCGCTGATTGCGTACAAGAAACATAAAAGCCTTGAAAATTATCTCACCTCTGCTAAAACGAATTAAAAACAGTATTTCTTTCTCAGATTAATAGATCTAAACAGGTACCCGAAACACTGGGTAGAATTTTGGCAGATTGGTCTCAAATTAATCTGTTAATACCGAAGCAACTCGAAGATCATTTCCAAATGAACAACATAACGTAACGATTCAATCCAACAACATAATAACTCGACACAATGAAATAAAGTTGGTACCGGACGAATTTTCTAAAAATGAAATATATGCACACCTTTGCATTAAAGTTAATGCACAGAGAAAAGTTTCATCAAATTGCTGTGAGCTGTTATGGAGTAGTTGAGGATAGAAGTTTTGAACCCCCCCCCCGTTTTTTTTTTTCAAAAATGTCAATTTTTACAAAAAAAAATTTTTAATTTTTAAAAATAAAATATATATGCACACCTGTAGGTTAATGCACAGAGAAAGTTTCATCAAATTCCTTTGAGCGGTGATGGAGTAGTTGAGGATAGAAGTTTTTACCCCCCCCCCCTTTTTTCAAAAATGTTAATTTTTAGGAAAAAAAATAAAATTTTCTAAAAATGAAATATATATGCACCCCTTTGCATTAAGGTTAATGCACAGAGAAAGTTTAATCAAATTCCTTTAAGCGGTTATAGAGAAGTTGAGGATAGAAGTTCCCCCCCCCCTTTTTTTAGCTCACCTGACCCAAAGGGTCAAGTGAGCTTTTCTCATCACTTGGCGTCCGTCGTCCGTCGTCGTCCGTCGTCGTCGTCTGTTAACTTTTAGAAAAATCTTCTCCTCTGAAACTGCTGGGCCAAATTGGACCAAACTTGGCCACAAGCATCATTAGGGTATCTAGTTTAAAAAATGTGTCCGATGACCCCGCCTGCCAACCAACATGGCCGACATGGCTAAAAATAGAACATAGGGGTAAACTGCAGTTTTTGTCTTGTATCTCAAAAACTAAAGCAACTAGAGCAAAACTGACATGGGGTAAAAATGTTCATCAGGTCAAGATTTACCTGTCATGAAATTTTCAGACGAATCGGTCAACCCTTTGTTGGGTTATTGCCCCTGAATTGTTAATTTTAAGGAAATTTTGCAGTTTTAGGTTATTATCTTGAATATTATTATAGATAAAGACAAATTGTAAACAGCAAAAATGTTCAAAAAAGTAAGATCTACAAATAAGTCAACATGACCAAAATCGTTGATTGACCCCTTATAGGAGTTTTTGCCCTTTAAATACGGCATCCAGCGTAAACTATCCTTTAAAGATCTTTTCCTCTCAAACCACTGGGCCAAATGAGACCAAACTTTGGTGGAATGGTCCTTGGGTGGCCCCCTTCCAAAATTATTTCTGGCATGCCGGACTTCCAACCGAGATGGCTGCTGTTACTAAAAATAGAAAAAAAGGGGGGTTGATTTTCAAAAATCTTATATGAAACTACAAGTCCTGTTGCAACCAAAGTTGGCAGTAATAGTTCTTAGGAGGTTCTCTTTCAGAAATATGTCCAATGACCCGGACTGTTAACCAAGATGGCCGCCACAGCCGAACTTAGTTTGACATAGGGCCCTATGGGAAAATTCATTGAAAAATCTTCTCGTCTTAAACCACTTGACCAATTGGAACCAGATTTGGCAGCAATGGTCCTTAGATGGTCCTCTTACAGAGGTGTGTCCAATGACCCGGACTGTCAACCAAGATGGACGCCACAACCGAATTTAGTTTAACATAGGGCCCTATAGGAAAATTCATTGAAAATCTTTTTGTCTGAAACCACTTGACATATTGGAGCCAGACTTGGTGGCATTGGTCCTTAGGAGGTCTTTTTTTCAGAAATGTGTCTGATTTCGTGGACTATGAACCAAGATGGCCGCCACAGCAGAACTTAGTTTAACATAGGACCCTATGGGAAAATCACTCAAAAATCTTCTCGTTTGAAACAACTAAGCCAATTAGAATTAGACTTGGTAGCAATGGTCCTTAGATGGTCCTCTTTCAGAAATTTGTGCGATGACCCGGACTGTCAACCAAGATGGCCGCACAACCGAACTTAGTTTAACATAGGGCCCTATGGAAAATTCATTGAAAAATCTTCTTGTCTGAAACCACTTGACATATTGGAGCAGGACTTCGTGGCATTGGTCCTAAGGAGGTCACTTTTTTAGAAATGTGTCTGATTTCGTGGACTGTGAACCAAGATTGCCGCCACAGCAGAACTTAGTTTAACATAGGGCCCTATGGAAAATTTCATTGAAAAATCTTTTTGTCTGAAACCACTTGACATATTGGAGCCAGACTTGGCAGCATTGGTCCTTAGGAGGTCCTCTTTCAGAAATATGTCCGTTCACCAAGATTGCTGCCACACCGACCTTTGTTTAATATCTTTTAGTCTGAAACTGCTTAGCCAGTTGGAACAAGACTTAGCAGAAATGGTCCTTAGATGGTTCTCTTTTAGAAACTGGACTGTCAACCAAGATGACTGCCACAGCTGAAATTAGTTTAACATAGAATCCTATAGAAAAATCAGCCAAATTGACTGCAACACTTAAATTTTTAGGTCTGCTCAAGATGAAAAGTTAAATCCAGGTGAGCGATACAGGCTCTTGAGAGCCTCTAGTTTTGCAAAAATGTCAATTTTTACAAAACAAAAATAAAATTTTCTAAAAATGAAATATATATGCACACCTTTGCATTAAGGTTAATGCACAGAGAAAGTTTCATCAAATTCCTTTGAGCGGTTTACGAGCAGTTGAGGATAGAAGTAAAGTGTGACGACGCAAGACGCAAGACGACGCAAGGCGCAAGACGACAGATAGTGATCCCTATGTATCGACCATGCGTTCCGCAGGCGACACAAAAATAACGATTTAACATAATAAAGTAATGATTTAACATAACAATATATTCAACTGACCCAACAAAATGATCTTTTAACACCACAACAAATTGATTCGACTGAATGAAATAACAATTGCTTATAACAGAATCGAAATTAACTCAATAAAATAATATATGAATAGAACAACATAAAAACAAACAACACAATCAGGCAATTTGACTTAAAAAACAACAAATGGACATAGCAACATTTTGAAAATGAACATAAGACAGGTGTGGCGTTCCATACCTAAAGCTAGATGTTTCTAAATATGTCAACTGTTGGCAAATACAATTTTATGGCCCATTTTGAGAAAGTGTTACTCTCTCTACGAAAAAGTTCCCATACAACAACTTTTCAAAGGATCATGGAGGTGGCCTCTTGCAAGGCTACATTGCTGTTCCTACCAACCCTATCTATTTATATCAGCGTGAAACTAGAATACTCACAATGTCAGAAAGGGTCTCGCCGGCTTGTGTGATTGAACTCATGGGAATTAAAAACACTTCAAAATCTAGTTGTGATTTCATACATTCATTTTATCTACCAAAAAGCTAAATTCTCAAAATTTGCCCTTTTCCATATAAAAGCAAAGTTTTTCCTCAAAATGTTTTTCCCAATTTTCCTTAAATTCATTAGGGACCTTTCTGTGATCATGTCCAACACTGTGTATAAAATTTATGAAAATCTGTGAAGCCGATCTTAATTTATCATACAACATAGTGTTAATTCTCAAAATATGCATTTTTTCAAATGAAAACTAAGGTTTTCCCGAAAAGTTTTTTTCCAATTTTCCTAAAAACCAAAAGGGACCTTCCTCTGATCAAGTCCAAAACTGTGTATAAAGTTAATGAAAATTTGTGAAGCCAATCTACAGTTATCATACGACATAGTGTTAATTCTCAAAATATGCATTTTTTCATATAAAAACTAAGGTTTTCCCAAAAAAGGTTTTTCCAATTTTCCTAAAAATCAAAAGGGACCTTCCTCTGAACATGTCCAAAACGATGTATAAAATTTGTGAAGCCAATCTAAAGTTATCAAACGACATAGTGTTAATTCTCAAAATATGCATTTTGTCATATAAAAACTAAATTTTTCCCAAACATTGTAGTCCGATTTTCCTAAAAACCGAAAGGGACCTTACTTTTGGTCAAGTCCAATATTGTGTATAAAAATCATAAAAATCCGTGAAGGCAATCTTAAGGTAGCGTACGACAAAGGAAATGTTTACGGACAGACGGACGGACAAGACTGATTACTATAGGGCGGCCGCCATATCCCATGGCGGGGCCCTTATTAAAACTTTTAAATCACTATCATAACTAGAGGCTCGCAAGAGCCTGTATCGCTCACCTGGACTTAACTTTTCACCTTGAGCAGACCTAAAAATTTAAGTGTTGCAGTCAATTTGGCTGGTTTTTCTATAGGATTCTATGTTAAACTAATTTCAGCTGTGGCAGTCATTTTGGTTGACAGTCCAGGTCAACGGATACATTTTCTAAAAGAGAACCATCTAAGGACCATTTCTGCTAAGTCTTGTTCCAACTTGCTAAGCGGTTTCATATAGAGAAGATTTTTAAATGAATTTTCCTATAGGGTCCAATATTTAACAAAGTTCGGTGTGGCAGCCATCTTGGTTGACAATCCGGGTGATTGGACACATTTCTGAAAGAGGACCTCCTAAGAACCAATGCTGTCAAGTCTGGGTCCAATATATCAAGTGGTTTCAGGCAAGAAGATTTTTCAATGAATTTTTCCATAGGGCCCTATGTTAAATTTAGTTCGGGTGTGGCGGCCATCTTGGTTGACAGTCTGGGTCATCGCACAAAATTCTGAAAGAGGACCATCTAAGGATCATTGCTATCAAGTCTAATTCTAATTGGCTTAGTGGTTTCAGACGAGAAGATTTTTGAGTGAATTTTCCATAGGGTCCTATGTTAAACTAAGTTCTGCTGTGACAGCCATCTTGTTTCACAGTCCACGAAATCAGACACACCTCTGTAAGAGGACCATTTAAGGACCATTGCTGCCAAGTCTGGTTCCAATTGGTCAAGTGGTTTAAGACAAGAAGATTTTTCAATGAATTTTCCCATAGGGCCCTATGTTAAACTAAGTTCGGCTGTGGCGGCCATCTTTGTTAACAGTACGGGTCAATGGGCATATTTCTGAAAGAGAATCTCCTAAGAACCATTATTGCCAACTTTGGTTCCAACTGGCCTTGTAGTTTCATATAAAAAGATTTTTGAAATTCACCCCCCCCCCTTTTTTCTATTTTTAGTAACAGCAGCCATGTCAGTTGGAAGTCGGGGATGCCAGACATAATTTTGGAAGGGGGCTACCCAAGGACCATTCCACCAAAGTTTGGTCTCAATTGGCCCAGTGGTCTGAGAGGAAAAGATCTTTAAAGGAAAGTTTACGCTGGATGCCGTCTTTAAAAGGCAAAAACTCCTATAGGCGGTCAATCAATGATTTTGGTGATGTTGACTTAATTGCAGATCTTACTTTGTTGAACATTTTTTGCTGTTTACAATTTGTCTTTATCTATAATAATATTCAAGATAAAAACCTAAAACTGCAAAATTTCCTTAAAATTAACAATTCAGGGGCAATAACCCAACAAAGGGTTGACCGATTCGTCTGAAAATTTCATGGCGGGTAGATCTTGACCTGATGAACATTTTTACCTCATGTCAGTTTTGCTTTAATTGCTTTAGTTTTTGAGATATAAGACAAAAACTGCAGTTTACCCCTATGTTCTATTTTTAACCATGTTGGTTGGCAGGCGGGATGGTCGGACACATTTGTTAGATACCCCAATGATGATTGTGGCCAAGTTTAGTTACATTTGGCCCAGTAGTTTCAGAGGAGAAGATTTTTGTTTAAAAAGTTAACAGACGACGACGACGGACGATGAACGCCAAGCGATGAGAAAAGCTCACTTGACCTTTCAGGTCAGGTGAGCTAAAAATGTTAAATTTTATGAAACTAAGAAAATTTCCCTCCTGCATGGCTCTGTCCTTACATGGTTTTACAGTGCCAACAGCAAGTAGATAGGAATAAATGTGAGGTTGAGAGATATATAAAAAAAAAAAAAAAAAAAAAAAAAAAAAAAAAAAAACATGCCGCAAAAAATTCACCAGCGCGCTTCTCCGGTTGTTTTTTTTTTTCTCATTTCAAGCAAAATGTCAGTTTTTAACTGTAACTGTAAATTAAAATCAGACAAGAAATGTACCCATACTTATTTCAAAACATGTTGGAGAGGATGTAAGAGTTATTTTTAGGTTATTCAGGTTGTCTAAGTTTAGGTGGATAACTATTAAATTTAACAATAGACAGCAGATCCACCCTGCGGGGTATATCTATATATTTATTAAAAGTCCCTACATGGTAGAAATAGTATATAAACTCTTAAAGTTTGCCCCGAACGTTTCGGTCATACGGCCTTCTTAACGGAACTGTGACGTTATACGTAAACAATATACATTTATTTACATTAGTGAAATATGAAGATTTGTTCACCCGAGGAAAGTCATGTTTCCCGAGGGCTTGCCCGAGGCAAACACGACTTTTCGAGGGTGAACAAATCTTCATATCTCACTAATGCAAGGGAAATTAATGATGTATTCCACTATCCCTAGTGTATTTCGAATAACTGGGATATGATGGTGAAACACGAATCTGAGAGGGAAACACGATGTTTTGTTCAATATCACGTGGGAGAGTCTCAACCAATGAAATACGTACATAGCTATGAATTAATATAAATATTGTAAAAAAATAAGTTATCTGCGTTCATATCCGTAGATATGGAGATTTTTACACATTTAAATACTCTATACACAAGAGCACAGAAGGGTTTTAAAATCTCCATATCTACGGATACGGACGTAGATGACGATTTTATCCCCGGTTCCAGCCCGAATCTGACGTTTTTTGAAAAATCAGACGCAACATAGAACGTTAAAGCAACGTTTTTTCTGATTATAGAAAAAAGCTAAAGTGAAATATGTCAATTTGGCATACTTTTTACCAGATGTAGGTACCATTGGTATAACCCTACAGGTATCCGAATATAAGACGTTTTCATTGTCATATCGAAGGAAATCGTCGAAATCATATTTGCGGTCAACTTCTCGAGCGTCACGTCAAAATAATAATAATCAGTTCCCCGGGGTAATGGTTAGCAACGTCCGTGTATATGGGTTAGCACGTCCGGGTATATGGGTTTTGTATCGACGTGTCACTGACCAATCACAATCCAAGATTTGTACAAAGCCGGGGATAATTTTTTTGGAGTAATTTTTTTAATACAACTATTAATTTATTCATTACAATGTGATAATCTGATTATAAATAATTCTACGCAAAACATTCCTGACATTGATAATCAATTTAAATATGGTATCAACGTACAACACATCTTGTGAAATAAAAAAAAATTATTAGGATGTCAATTTCTGTCGAACACACCTTAAAGATATAATCACAAAATAAAGGTATTTCAAATTTAATCTATTAATAATTGAAGTTTATATTTCTCAAAGTTTTTGTTGATTTGACTTTTTCAAGAAAAACCAATAATGAATTTAAATTACATTGCTAAGCCTCCGGATATGCAAACTGGAATTTAATCCAGGAAATTCTGTTGATCTTTTTTGTTCATTAGTACGTGAATCAATATCTCATTCTTTTTCGTAATTTTATTTTTATTTTATTTTAATCTTTTTAATTAATTTTATGTACTTAAAAAATGAATAATTTTCGAGGGGATGTTAATAATCTACAATATAATATATCATGTTGACAGATTCATAATTTTGTTTTTGACTTAGAAATATAGATTCTCCTTCAGGTACGAGTGAGTTATGGAATTTCTCCACCCGAGGTAGTTAAATTTTCGATTTCCAATACGCAAGCTTTTGCGACCGTGTTAAAATCTAGAATTTAACTATTGAGGATAGAGAAATTCCATAACTCACGAGTTAATGATGGAGAATCTGTTTCTCCTATGATTTTCGAAAAAAACCTCAAGAAAATGTCGTTGCTATGTAGTTTGTTTACATAGACGTCATTTCGGGACTTCTCTAGTTTATCGTTCCAATAACTGTAGAAAAAAGGGCGGCAATTCCCACGTAGAAATCACCGGGAAGTGGTGATTTTTATCCCAGCGATTAAACACGTCAAGAATAGGAGAAACATATGTATACAGTGAATCCTGTGTAATAAGAACACAAAAGAGACCAGAGAAAAGTGCCCTTAATGAGCAGATGCCTTTCATATAGAGATTTATTTTACATACTTTGTATATAACATGGACGTTTTCACAGTGCCCTTTATTCACAGCGATTTTCTATATAGAGGTGTCCTTTATACCAGGTTTGACTGCACTTGAATGTAACCATGTTCCAAATGTTAATTTGATTTCACACATTCATTATACGTACTGTCAGTTCTGCAACTATTTATTGATAGAATATGTCGTCGTAGAAGGCTTTGAATACCTCTAACTTTCTTCACTCTGTGACAGAAAAGCCATATTGAGTTATTTTCTAGATTTTTCCTTTCACGACAAAGCTGTCAAATACCAGGCTGTCTAAAAGGTTTCCATTGTTAAACGTTAGCTAGCTACGATTGCTGGCAACGTATATTATGCTGGACAAAAGCTTTCAGCAGTTCAAAGCCTTCTGACAACAAGGCTTTCAACGATAGCTAGCCATGGGTCTAAACGGGCTTTCAATTGACGCCTTTTAACTTTCGCCGGTCCGGGACTGGATATTGCGCCTTTAGAGAAAGACAAAACAGAAAAGTTGTACGGTTTTATCCTACCCATGGAAAAGCTGCTCAGAATGCTCTCGAAAAGAAACCAACTTATAAGAATGTCCTTCAGACAGAATCATACCTTTTTAATCCAGATTTAGCCCTTTGCTTCAAGGTGCACTCGTTCAAATAAACCCCAAATTTATATATTTTGGATACAGAATCGAATATTGTAACTACTAGCAATTTCGTCATTTTGAACTGAAATTAATTACAGTTCGAACTTGTAAAATCTATTATAAATTTAAAATTCAGACCTTCATTTCCAGTATTTAACGATTTTACCGGAAAATCGACCTCAAAATTTTATCCGAAAGCTTTTTGAAATATGCATATTTTTTATGTAAATAAAATGCAACGATGAAAGCTTTTATATGTAATAATATCTGAATGCAATAAAGACTAATTGTATGTTCTCAGATAGTTTAAAATTTTATATATCCCAAATATTCTTAATGTCCTGAACTAGAATATAATATTTGCTGCTTGACATTAACAATGAACTAACCAATCTTTACATTTTTATCCTGAAAAAACTATAACATTTAATCTATTCAAAAAACTTTATATGGAAAAAAATCTAATTAAAAAAAGGGAAGAAAACAAAGACTTACCATCATTATTTTTTTTTATTGCAAGAAACTATTTCATAAATATCAAAATGTAAGCTAAGACGGAAACAATCCTTTTCGCACCCCCTCCCCCCCGCCGCTTCCACGAAGAAAAAAACAAACAAAAAAACTTACTTTCATTAAAACCAGAATAAATCTTCCAACCTTCTTGTGTCTGTACTGCAGATGAACCATATACGACACTTGAATGAAGCATACAAACCCCATTGACAGGGTCAATGATATATCTACTACAATTCCCATATCTAGAACACAGCATTCCACATTCAATCATAGAGATTCCTTGTTTTAATTTAAACACATAATTGTTCAATGAACAAACTGTAATCATCAATATAAATCTATCAGCAATTATTGGAATAGTATAAAAACAAATGAAAAATGGTGTAAGAAATATACCCTTCATTGTGAGAGTACTATCGTAATGTCAGAACGACTCGGGTATATTGATGTATCGATTTGAAAGAAGCCATGCTTGTTAGGGACGAGATCAAAAGTTCAATGTCGGATAAAAACTTAATTCAAATAGTTTGGGGGTGGGAGGGGGGGAATTCTCTGCAAGTTTTGTTATCCGACATCGATTTTCGGATTGAAAAATACGGTTCAAGTGATGTCCAAGTCAAAATACAGAACAGACATACATTGTTGAAGAAAAACAGGACCCATGATACAAAAAGTATACTCAAAGCATATGCCCATATTGGTCAATCAATTTTTCCCAAATTAAGTTAAGAGGGGGGTGGGGGGTCAGTGAAAAAACTATGTGAATTAAGTTTTTTTATCCTACATTGAACTTTTGATCTCGTCCCTTAGAAACATGGGAGAGGATCTTCTGTATATTATTATTATGTCATGTTAATTTCAGATATTTAAGGATTTTCTTTTTGTGAGATGAGAATTCACATGAAAAGAGTTTTTGTCTGTTATATAAAGACTACAGAAAAATGACAATATCTATTGCAGCGTTTTAGATCGAAGCAATCCAGTAATGTTTACGAGGAATATTGAAAGACGATTTCTTCGATATTCGTAACTATGCGAAAAATGTGGGTACTTGACCTGGAAGTGTATAACGAGACCTCAGGGCTAAAAAGAGGAAATGTTGTACAAATTGATGGTTGATGGCCATAGCTTCTTTGTCAGAGAGTGAAAGAAAAGAATTATTTCTATTTTTTTTTTTTTCATTTTAGTCGGAAAGGTTTGTACAGCCTATATTGGCCAATACATAGCAGAGAACAAAACGTGTATGCAAAATTTTATTTTATTTTGGTGCAACCCCAAGTGGGTTTTTATGAATACATAATGTTTTTGACTGTATTAGTAACTCCGAGCTATTTACTCTTGCAGATCATTCGTACTTTACATGGATTTGCTCATATTGATTATATTTTTGTTTTCTAAAATTTAAACCGTCTCGATGGTCTCGTAGTAAAGCATGCTCAGCTCGGGTGCTGAAGGTCGCGGGTTCGATCGAAAGACTTTAAAATTGGAATTTGCTGCTTCTTTTCCAAGCAGGCAGGATTTAAGTGTAAGAGCAAAAACTTCTAGGCTCGAAGTCGGCCCGACGTTTCGTTCTAGTACAACGCAGGGTTCATATTCATATCAAATCAACATGTTCATGTCGTGATACGCATGTAATCATTATCATATGTTATGTTTTTTTGTTTGTTATACTTTTGGTTGAATTATCTATAAAAGTGCTCTGACGTCCGAGGACGCAACCTAAAATAAAATGGGTCCGTCGACGCCAGGAACTAGGAATAGTATGGATGTGTTATGGATGAAAACTAAAAGGTTCCTGCAATCTCAGGAAAGACAATATTCTGCGGAGTGAGTTAAGGAAACTATCAATCAATCTAAACTATTTTACATGCTTACATTCTTGTAGTATTAAGTGTTAATCCCTTTGGAAAATATTGGCATTCAGAGTTTTTGAAAGAAAAACATGTAATGAACGCGATAAAGTTAATCTTACCGAATACTCAGACCAACTAACAAAAGATCTCTTTCAGCTAAATGTTAGTTGAACAATTGCGTTGAATTTTACGTATACTTCAATTCAAATTTTTTACGTTATTCCGTTAAGACCTTGTTAAATACTACAAGTGCAGAAGAAATAATGTAATCAAATGAAAAAAGCCTATTCTATTAATTTTTGGCGTAACAATGGAAAGAAAGGAGAGGAAGATATATAGATTTCCGTCTCATTTGCATGAAAAGTACGCGTAGCTGTTTCCGTATTATAAATAATTCAAAACACAACATTGTTTTACATGAAAAAGGGTTGACGCAAGAACATAGGTACATGTATACAAATATAAACGGATATTCATCTTCCGTTTAAAAATGACAAGATGTCATCGACCTGAGATCAAATTAAATACGATTATCTCCGAACCAACATATGAACATCGACGTTTTTATATATTCGATTATCGGTTTAAAGCCGGTCGTTCAACGGAAATGTTATTTGTCCATTAGATGACGGAATATAGAATCGATCATTCAATATGCCAACTGTTGCATAAAAGAATGTTGCTGATGAAAGGATTTACAATTTAAAAAAAAATGATGTTTTTAGTGTCAAAACAAAAGTATTATATGCAGTCAAGCTTGCATCTTAATTTTTCATTGTATCTTTTAATTCATCTATGGAGTAAATATTCTTAAGGATGTTCGCTGCTCAGTTTCAAATTAACAAGCTTTCGTAACACTGGTAAATATTGATAGTGGATTAATAAAGGAACTAAAAGAGCGAAAAAAATTATAGGTCCGTGTGCCCGTTTTCGAGATATAAGCCATTGAAAATTTGGCGGGAAAAATATGCTCTCTTGATATTACATAGCTTTAACACTGACAAGTTTTATTTCTCAAATACCATGATTTTATAAGAATTTTGCAAATGGCTTATTACGCTGTATGCAAAAGAATTATGAAAAGAAAAATGGATGTTAGTGGGAAAAAAAAATTTATTGCATTCAAATGGATCAAACCAGATGATTCTGAACATCTGACAAACATTCAAAAACATGACCAGCGAACATCCTTAGGTACTTTTATTTTGGTTTTCCTTCTATGATTTATCGGTAGAGGGTGCATATTTTAGAGATGCGATTACAGATAAAAAAAAAAAAAACACAGTATGAATCAAATTTTATAAATATTATAAGACAAATATTAATGTCCTGTCTATTGTTTAAATTGCCTTTTTGATTTCTTACACTCTTACTTATAATACAAGTAACATGTATTTTGTTTAACTAGAATTAAAAGGTTTTCTTTGTCATACTAATTGTAGAGGGGAGACGGAACAAAATGCAGCAGAGAGCAGTTCTCCCTGTTATATATTTATTGACTGGGTATGAGGGGAATAGTAAGTTAATTATCCCCGAGGTACCAACTATTGGCCCGAGGGAAATAGTTGACATCGAGTGGACAATAAACTCACTGTTCCTCGAATATCTAGTCAGTCACGTGTTTTATTATACCGAGAGACTATGTACCGGTTAATAGTAGTGGAAACAATCGGCCGGTCCATTTATTATTGGAAACTATTGACCGAACAGTAGTTCCGGGATTATTAATAGGCAAAATAATAAAAATTATTGTCTAAATTTCTATATAGAAAAAATATATTGAGGTAAAATCACAATTACAAGGAGAATTGAAACAAGTCATCGGTCATTAACCAGAATTGTTCTACGACACGAATAGTCTGGCCTGGTTTTCGGTCTTCACTGTCGTAATCTAATCATATAATGGAACCAGTTTCTTTCGTAGTCGTTGAAATGTTTGGTAATCGGTACCTTCATTACCAACTAGCAAATAGGTTGTTATTTTCCTTAAATTCCACACTTCGATAAGAACAATACCTGAAAAAGTTTTCTCACTAAAGGAGCAAAAATCTCAGTTGCTAATTATTGCTAATTGTTATTGAATTAATATATTTCCCTGACATTCATTGTAAAGTTTTTAATCAACTAGCAAGCATAAGCCAAAAAGATTATTAATACTTAAAGAGACCTCCCCTCTCAAGGATTAAACTGCAGTATCAGCCCATGTTTGTCCATACAAATTCAGAATACTTTGAAAAGAAATAAATAAAAAAAAATATTCAATAATACCAATATATACCGGTATTATCCAATACCACAAGACAGGCACAAGCTGCCAAGGTCGCGGGTTCTATCTCGAGTCGGGTTCAACCAACGACATTAAAACTAGTATTTACTGCTTCTCCACCAAGCACGCGGTATCTAGAAGGAAGAGTAAGGTACTGATCAGGTCAGGGTCAGTATAATGTGTCCGGTTGGGATGATATGTCTTTCTGGAGACTCCTACCTCGTGAGTTGACACATTAAAAATCCAGCTATGCGTGTCGGCCTAGTACAAAGCAATTTGGATATCACGTGATTACAGTCCGTTACATCCAGAACTTCAAACCAATTCCAGTTCTTGTAACGAACGACAACTCTGGCTGGTGCTGCATCCCAAGGATCCCCGTATAATGGAACTTGTCTCATAAAGGAACAGTTCTCATGAAATAAAGTTTTTATTTCGAATATCAGATTCACTAAAAGGTTTATTTTCTACCGGGAAAACATTATATACTTTTATTCTATAACACTAGGACCGCCTCGGTGGTCTCGTGGTAGCGTGCTCGCCCCGACTGCGGAAGGTCGCGGGTTCGATTCCCGGCCGGGTCAAACCAAAGACATTAAAATTGGTATTTGCTACTTCTCCGCCAAGCACGCGGCATCTAAGAGTAAGAGCAAAGACTAGTCGGCTCGGAGTCAGTATAATGTTTCCGAGTGAGGTGATATGTCTTCCTGCGGACAGTTACCTCGTGAGCTAGCACATTAAATATCCGACTTAGCGTGTCGGTCTAGTACAAAGCAGGAATCATATTCATTGTCATATCAACATTTTCTCGTCCTGATATGCACCTGGTTGCCACTGGACGTTAAACAATAATTCATCCATCCATCCATCTATAACAATAGTCCATGGGTCTAAGTGGCACCATAGCGACTTTAAATACGTTTGACGCCTTGTAATTTATGATAAATCGGCGATTGAAATTTTAACCTTGAAGACCTGTTAAATCAGGATTTAGTGAATCTTTTGACTTTGGTCTCGTATGTGTTTGAATGTTAAGAGAAAAATGATCGAATGTAAAGAGACAAGTGATCATGTAATACTCGTGTATGACACAGTATGTTAATAAAATTGTGTCTGTTCAAAAAGTGTATTTTTTGCAAATTTTCCTATATGTTTGTCAGTAATTGGCGCCTAGAAATTTAACTTTGCACCTACAATTTTTACTCCGCTAGGAGGCAATGGCGCCTTGAACCAAAAGTGTACACGAAGAGGCCTGTAGTCTTATAAGCTGACATGGCTTTCTGTTACAAGGACTGCGTGGGGTGCTTGGGGCCTACTTTTCCATTAAAATGTTAGTCAGAGAGAGAAATGACAGTATAAATCTATTTATAATTAAACAGCATAGATGTAGTTCAGAATTAATATAACGGCCAAACGTGTGCCTTACCATTTTGTAGAGTGTGATATATTTTGGCTGCGTTTTTCTTGACAAACGGGATTACCGGCTCGGTTCTGTGGTGAATTTTAAGGCATACTAGTAATACGCGAAGATTTACTGGAGCTGCCTCAATTAATGTCGAAGTAATTTGTGCTTTCATATCGCCCTCTGAAATAATTTTTAATCACACGAAAAAGGATAAACTTAGGTCCAATGCCTGCTTTTTTTCTCTTACAAATTTGGGGGAATCTAAAAATAAATTGTTTGTTCTTTGCTTAAGCACCAGGTAGCAAATATTTCGTGCTTCTTCGGGCGAAGAACGTGTTCAACTATTTATCAAACACAACTTCAACTGCCACTGAAAAGGGTGGTAGGCCGGATAATTTTGCCTTCTGTAGCAGTATTAGCCTACCCCTTTTTCGAAAACTACAAATGGGACCTTCTCCAAACATGCCCCCCCCCCCCCCCTTTCCAAGCGAGAGGGTCTCCCTACCCACCACCTGACGGCCGGCGCGTATATTTTAGGCAGCTGGCGTGATCCATAGCAGGTGCCTAATCTAAAATAAATCAATTTGGAATAAAGATTTCTTATATCAGGCAAAACATTCATCCTGGAGGAAGCAAATGTTTACCACAGGGGCCCGACTTCTGGAAATTTATTTCTTTTTTATTTTCTTTTTTTGTTGTTGTCTTATTTCATGGGTACATGTACTTTTAATAAATATTCACTGTAACAACGAATATTCTGCGTTTATTATCAATGTGCTATACACTATCCACGTCCTTATACTAAAAAATTCTAAAGGATTTCCTACCTCTGCCAAGATTAAAATCAATTAAAAATACTTCCATGTGACAATTTATTTTATATCTGCCCTCAATCTCCTCCAAAATGAATCATCTTCAAAATCCAGTCACCATTTTACCAGGATGCGGCATCAATCTCTTTAATTCGACAAGCAAAGTCAAACGTTCGCGTATTTCGGGTCGAAAGCAACGTAAGTCAATGAGAATCAGAGTTGCGTCCCTTTGACTTCATTAGTGAAGTTTCGAGGAACGTTGCTTTCGACGCCAAATATGATAAGTTTTGACTTCGCTCGTCAAATTATCGAGTTTAATGTCGTAGCTTGGTAAAATGATGATTGGATTTTGAAGATCATTCATTTTGGAGGAGATTGAGGGCATATATGAAATAAATTGTGACATGGAAGTATTTTTAATTGATTTTTTTCGTGGCAGATGTAGGAAATCCAAAATAGCGGCTTATATCCCTTTAGGATTTTTTAGTATAAGGACGTGGATAGTGTATAGCACATTGATAATAAACGCATAATTTGCGTTGTTATAATAAATATTTATTAAAAAGTACTCATGAACAAAGACAACAAAAAAATAAAATAAAAAAGAAATATCCAGAAGTCGGGCCCCTGTGATATTTACCTTTCTCTATCATGTTTGGTTACCTGTAGTTATCTCCCTTAGATCAACAAACCTTCAATTTTTGGCCGGGTTGCACAGAGTGCAAATCCGGGTTATAGTATGGTGAATGTCGGGCGGGCGGCGGGCGGGCGGGTAAAATGGGTACCTATTTTGTGAAATCAACTCCTCCTACAGTTTTTCACCCACATCCTTGAAACTTCATAGAATGTTTCTATATATATTGAAGATGTGCACCTCACTTTATGGAATTATTTCAGGAATTATTTCCCATTTTTCCAAACTTTGGAACTTAGTCGTTTTTTATTGACATCTTCAATAGAGGGTACCTATTTTGTGAAATCAACTCCTCCTACAGTTTTTCACCCACATCCTTGAAACTTCAAAGAATGTTTCTATATATATTGAAGATGTGCACCTCACTTTATGGAATTATTTCAGGAATTATTTCCCATTTTTCCAAACTTTGAAACTTAGTCGTTTTTAATGACATCTTCAATAGAGGGTACCTATGTTGTGAAATCAACTCCTCCTACAGTTTTTCATCCACATCCTTGAAACTTCATAGAATGTTTCTATATGTATTGAAGATGTGCACCTCACTTTAGGGAATTATTTCAGGAATTATTTCCTAATTTTCCAAACTTTGGAACTTAGTCGTTTTTAATGACATCTTCAATAGAGGGTACCTATTTTGTGAAATCAACTCCTCCTACAGTTTTTCATCCACATCCTTGAAACTTCATAGAGTGTTTCTATATATATTGAAGATGTGCACCTTACTTTATGGAATTATTTCAGGAATTATTTTCCATTTTCCAAACTGTGGAACTTAGTTGATTTTTATTGACATCTTCAATAGAGGGTACCCATTTTGTGAAATCAACTCCTCCTACAGTTTTTCACCCACATCCTTGAAACTTCAAAGAATGTTTCTATATATATTGAAGATGTGCACCTCACTTTATGGAATTATTTCAGGAATTATTACATATTTTTCCAAACTTTGGAACTTAGTCGTTTATAATGACATCTTCAATAGAGGGTATCTATTTTGTGAAATCAACTCCTCCTACAGTTTTTCATCCACATCCTTGAAACTTCATAGAATGTGCACCTCACTTTAGGGAATTATTGCCTTTGGAACTTAGTCGTTTTTAATGACATCTTCAATAGAGGGTACCTATTTTGTGAAATCAACTCCTCCTACAGTTTTTCATCCACATCCTTGAAACTTCATAGAGTGTTTCTATATATATTGAAGATGTGCACCTCACTTTATGGAATTATTTCAGGAATTATTTCCCATTTTCCAAACTGTGGAACTTAGTTGATTTTTATTGACATCTTCAATAGAGGGTACCCATTTTGTGAAATCAACTCCTCCTACAGTTTTTCATCCACATCCTTGAAACTTCATAGAATGTGCACCTCACTTTAGGGAATTATTTCAGGAATTATTTCATAATTTTCCAAACTTTGGAACTTAGTCGTTTTTAATGACATCTTCAATAGAGGGTACTTATTTGTGAAATCAACTCCTCCTACAGTTTGTCATCCACATCCTTGAAACTTCATAGAATGTTTCTATATATATTGAAGATGTGCACCTCACTTTATGGAATTATTTCAGGAATTATTTCCCATTTTTCCAAACTTTGGAACTTAGTCTTTTTTTATTGACATCTTCAATAGAGGGTACCTATTTTGCGAAATCAACTCCTACAGTTTTTCACCCGCATCATTGAAACTTCACAGAATCTTTTCATACATATTGAAGATGTGCACCTCACTTTATGGAATTATTTCAGGAATTATTTCCCATTTTTCCAAACAAGTGTTAATCAACATGTAATCAAATCAAATATTGCTTACTTGATCTTGTAATCACCTTTGTCACCACTACAGTAAACACCCAGTAAAGCAACCCGGTCATTTGTGTCTTTGACCCATTTTTCTAAAAATAGGTATATCGAGGTTAGGAAAGGTGATTTTTTACTCGATTTCTTTATAAGACGAATAAATTTATCGGGGTATAAATTCATTCATTACGAAGAAGTCCGATGCCTTAAATTTTACAACTATTTTGTTCAATTTAATAAATCAAAAAATTTATGAGGTAAGTTCTTTGTCATCAATTGAAAAACTTAAATTTATCTTATATCCGAAAATTGAAGTTTTATCAACCTTAGTACCTTTATTAAACAATCACTAAAATTGAGTTAAAAAAGGGTTCACGTCGGTCAAAGTTATGCTCTCAGACTTGATGTTATATGTTTATAAATATAGTTAATGCCATGCAATGTCATTTTTGTTATAATATTGTGTTGTAAGTTGTATGTTTGTAATTTTGATTGACCCTGTAAATTCAAATAAATATTATAGTAATATAAATGTGATACTATGAATGCCCTGCCTTGGCCCTGATTTGGTTCAATGAGGTTATTCTATTCTATTTCACGAGGATAACACGTCAAATTTTCTCCGAGTCCTTCAAGTAAATTATTACTCCAAATTACTTTATTGTCATTAAACATAAAGTTTGTGACAAAACAGATCGGGGGGGGGGGGGGGGGGGTTACTTCCTATATTTTTAGTGGTACGAGTGTGCCGCAAAACAGGGTCGCTTTTTCATGCCCTGCTGGTTAAAACAGGGTCCCTTTTTCATGCCCTGCTGGTTAGAACAGGGTCGCTTTTTCATGCCCTGCTGGTGAGAACAGAGTCTTTTTTAACAAACTATTTGTCTAGAACAGGATCGCTTATTTAACTGTTTAAGATACAGTCTAGAATCCGGGTCTATAACAGCATCTATATTATACGGTCTAGAACAGGGTATACATTTTCTGAGCGTGTCTAGAACAGAGTGTGTTTTACAATATTTCTGTTTAGAACAGGGTATGTTTTTCAATGTCTTTTAATTTCTGGTTAGAACAGGGTATGATTTGGCAAGTGCTGTCGGCACAGTTATACCCGAAAGGATAGTCAGTAACGCCCCCCCCCCCCCGGAAACAGATAAACAGATACACAATACTGAACATTACAAACATTATAAATAACAAGCAAAAATGACTATAGCTAATGAAATACACTAAAATTCTGTACCTATATGTATTTGGCATGTATATTCTGTATATTTCTGTAATTCTGACGAATTTAAAATGTGATTGAGTATTATTCTTGCGGCACTTTCTTTAACTTATTTAACTTTTTAAACTTTTAAAAATTCGTCCTAAGTCAGTTTTTAGGTCATAAATTTAAATTAACTTTTAAAACGAAGGTTTTGGTAAGGCACATAGAGGATGAGAAACATTTTATATTAGAATGTCCTCTTTACTCTACAATAAGGTTACAATTATTAAACAAAATATCAAGTATTTGCAACAATTTTCAATTATTAAATGAAAATAATTAAATCTTGCTTTTATTTGGTGTTATTTACTGAAGAAAATTTTGAATTATAGAAAGTATTTTTAGATTTCATTAATAAACGTTCTGATATTAGGAGGAAATCTGAATTAGTTTTAACTCATATAATATGTAGTATCTGATACCAAATTTTACATATATTTTATTGCTAATATTGATGCTGAAGTTTATTCATATTGAGTATATGATATATATGTGGCTCTGGCCTGACCTATTGAGTATATGATATATATGTGGCTCTGGTCTGACCTATTGAGTATATGATATATGTGTGGCTCTGGCCTGACCTATTGAGTATATGATATATATAAGGCTCTGGCCTGACCTATTGAGTATATGATATATGTGTGGCTCTGGCCTGACCTATTGAGTATATGATATATATGTGGCTCTGGCCTGACCTATTGAGTATATGATATATTTGTGGCTCTGGCCTGACCTATTGAGTATATGATATATGTGTGGCTCTGGCCTGACTTATTGAGTATATGATATATATGTGGCTCTGGCCTGACCTATTGAGTATATGATATATGTGTGGCTCTGGCCTGACCTATTGAGTATATGATATATATGTGGCTCTGGTCTGACCTATTGAGTATATGATATATGTGTGGCTCTGGCCTGACCTATTGAGTATATGATATGTGTGGCTCTGGCCTGACCTATTGAGTATATGATATATGTGTGGCTCTGGCCTGACCTATTGAGTATATGATATATGTGTGACTCTGGCCTGACCTATTGAGTATATGATATATGTGTGGCTCTGGCCTGACCTATTGAGTATATGATATATGTGTGACTCTGGCCTGACCTATTGAGTATATGATATATGTGTGACTCTGGCCTGACCTATTGAGTATATGATATATGTGTAGCTCTGGCCTGACCTATTGAGTATATGATATATGTGTGACTCTGGCCTGACCTATTGAGTATATGATATATGTGTGACTCTGGCCTGACCTATTGAGTATATGATATATGTGTGGCTCTGGCCTGACCTATTGAGTATATGATATATGTGTGGCTCTGGCCTGACCTATTGAGTATATATGTGTGGCTCTGGCCTGACCTATTGAGTATATGATATATGTGTGGCTCTGGCCTGACTTATTGAGTATATGATATATGTGTGGCTCTGGCCTGACCTATTGAGTATATGATATATATGTGGCTCTGGCCTGACCTATTGAGTATATGATATATGTGTGGCTCTGGCCTGACCTATTGAGTATATGATATATGTGTGGCTGTGGCCTGAGCTATTGAGTATATGATATATGTGTGGCTCTGGCCTGAGCTATTGAGTATATGATATATGTGTGGCTCTGGCCTGACCTATTGAGTATATGATATGTGTGGCTCTGGCCTGACCTATTGAGTATATGATATATGTGTGACTCTGGCCTGACCTATTGAGTATATGATATATGTGTGGCTGTGGCCTGACCTATTGAGTATATGATATATGTGTGACTCTGGCCTGACCTATTAAGTATATGATATATGTGTGGCTCTGGCCTGACCTATTGAGTATATGATATATGTGTGGCTCTGGTCTGACCTATTAAGTATATGATATATGTGTGACTCTGGCCTGACCTATTGAGTATATGATATATGTGTGGCTGTGGCCTGACCTATTGAGTATATGATATATGTGTGGCTCTGGCCTGACCTATTGAGTATATGATATATGTGACTCTGGCCTGACCTATTGAGTATATGATATATGTGTGGCTGTGGCCTGACCTATTGAGTATATGATATATGTGTGGCTCTGGCCTGACCTATTGAGTATATGATATATGTGTGGCTCTGGCCTGACCTATTGAGTATATGATGTATGTGTGGCTCTGGCCTGACCTATTGAGTATATGATATATGTGTGGCTCTGGCCTGACCTATTGAGTATATGATATATGTGTGGCTCTGGCCTGACCTATTGAGTATATGATATATATGTGGCTCTGGCCTGACCTATTGAGTATATGATATATGTGTGGCTCTGGCCTGACTTATTGAGTATATGATATATGTGTGGCTCTGGCCTGACCTATTGAGTATATGATATGTGTGGCTCTGGCCTGACCTATTGACTATATGATATATGTGTGACTCTGGCCTGACCTATTGAGTATATGATATATGTGTGACTCTGGCCTGACCTATTGAGTATATGATATATGTGTGGCTCTGGCCTGACTTATTGAGTATATGATACACGTGTGGCTCTGGCCTGAACTATTGAGTATATGATATATATGTGGCTCTGGCCTGACCTATTGAGTATATGATATATGTGTGGCTATGGCCAGACCTATGCCTCTCTTTGTGTTAAATACATAAAATTTGCTGATGTTGTCAACTTCAGTACTCTATTTTTTCCTACTCGCTTTATTTATAAATCCCAATTTATGTAATCATTATTAATATAAATTTATATGATTTTAATTGGCCCTATAATTGGAATAAACACATTACTTACTTACCTACTATAAGGTGCATATGTGACATTTGTGTATTTTCATATGCCGGTTTAAATTAGATTTCTTGTACATTATACTAGAGATTGTCTGTCTGTAAGACACGGATGCTACGTCCTCCTGCACATCGAATTAACATCTATTATTTATGATGGAAAATAGGTTTTAGAATTATTTTAAATAATATATATCAAGCTTACTTTAACTTTTACCCTATTAGATATAATAAATCCACGGTACTAAATTTTGTTTCTGACATATGGAACCAAACGCTAATATGTAATGGAGTCACTCAAGCAAGAAATGTAGGTCATGTGGACTTGTATGTTGGTTATCTGTACTGAACTAAAGAAGATCATTGTAGTTGTGAAACATCATTGATAATGCATCACAGTTTTTTTAGAAATAGACTAAAATGCAAAAAGTTTATCAAAGTCACTATACCATAAAATGTAGGTCATGGTGACTCAAATGTATCCGAGCTATGTTATAGGATATTAGACTAATGTAGTTGTGAAATGTCATTAATAAATTACCATAGGTTCTTTAATAATCACTAAATAAGAAAAAAATTCAGTCACTCAAGCATAGAATGTAGGTCGTGGTGACTCAAATGTTGCTGAGTTGTGTTGTACAAAATAAGATGAGTGTAGTTGTGAAATATCATTAATATGCTACAATAGGTTCTTCAAAAATATACCTAAATGCAAAAACTTTACCGAAGTCAGTCAAGAATAAAATATAGATCAGGGTGACGCAAATGTTGCTAACTTTTGTTGTTCTAAGAAGATAATTATTTTGCATTTTCCAAGATTAGACGACCGTTATCTACTTCAAATTTTTATTTGGCAATTTCAAGGCTCTGGTTTTTTTACTTTGACCTATTCCCTTTCCAGTTTAAAGTTCTTTTTTTTTTTTTAAATATCTCTTGTTCAATAGCCAACCTTCTGTTTTCTATTTCTACCATACGATGTGATAAATCGTCATCCTGATGCGATTTCGAATGTGGGCTTTTCTTATTATAAATTACTAGACATAACAATTCCATATTTTGCTTTTATAACCATTATTTTATGAACATACCTAAAATAGGTTGCAAACCTGTATAGCGCATTTGGATCGAGAGTTCATGGTAGAGAGTCAAGTTATAACACTTTTCTCATCCATTACTAGGAACTTCCAAACGACAAAGATTTTGTTCTTATTTATTATTTCTATATTATAGTCTAAATGCCTTATGGACGAGATCAAAAGTTCAATGTAGGATAAAAAACTTAATTCAAATAGTTTGGGGGTGGGGGGTAAAAATCGCTGCAAGTTTTGTTATCCGACATCGATTTTCGGATTGAAAAATACGGATTCAAGTTCGGCCCTAACATAATATATTTGGACTTTTAAAGCAAATAAAAGCCATCATACATACACTGTTGAGGAAAAACAGGACCCATGATACAAAAAAGTATACTCTTAAAGCATATGCCCATATTGTTCAATCAATTTTTCCCAAATTAAATTAAGAGGGGGGGCAGTGAAAAAACTATGTGAATTAAATTTTTTTATCCTACATTGGACTTTTGATCTCGTCCCTTAAAGTACATATCAAAACATATCTTCTCCAAAATCAGTAATTTAGATTTTTAAAGAAACTGTAAAATCCACACACATTTTAAAATTCTGGAAGTGAAACATCAAACAAAAAGCTTCTATTTTCGATACCATTACAAACTAAAAGTCTACTATTCCTTCGATCAAAATGTAAACTTGTCATGGATGTTTCCTTCCCTAGGTCTACAGAAAATGTTTGTTGTAATTTTGCATCTATGTTTATAGCTAAAATTTTACTATTCGTGCATGACACAAAGACATATCCATTTCCGACGGCTGCAAGGGAATATATTTCGCACCCTACTTTAAATGTTGTGACTTTTCGGTTTTTAGATATATTTTTTCGGCTACATACCGATTTTTTATCCTTTGATATATAGTAGATATTATTGCAATCACTCGCCACTCTTGAGAATATATTTTCCTCGTCATTATTAACAGCAGTAATTATGCTGCCATTCGGACGATACACGTCTATGCAGGAAGCTTCATTGGAACCAAAAACAATTTCATTCCGAAAGGACACCTTCCTAATCATTCTGGATGTCACGTGATTACAGTCTGCAAACTCAAGCACTTCAAACCAATTCCAGTGCAAGTGACGAACGACAACTTTGTTACTTCCGGCTGGTGCTGCATCCCAAGGATCCCCGTATGTTGGTATTTGTCCCATAAAAGAACAGTTCTCATCGAATAACAGCAAGTTTTTATTTCCCACATCAAGGAATACTATTTTATTCGACAGAAAAAAACAGGTATTAATTAAGCGTCCCTTTTGAAAAGTTATTTCATTTCTACACGAGAGATTAACTTTCACTGACATATTACTGGCATCTAAGGCGGAAAGGACAGAAATTCCGAATTCGTTCATGCAATAATCACAGAATAAAGGCAGATATTGATTAAAAAGATTAGTGAGTGGAATCAATAACACACAGGCATCAATGTTTTCACTTTTATCTCTTTTCTTGTCTATGTGTTTTAATTTCATCTCTCGAACTTTTTTTGTTAAAGAATGCAATAATGTTTTAAACACCACTGCAGATATGATTTGCTCAGGTTTAGATCGGAGGTCTTTTGTGTCCTGCTTTCTGTTTTTGATCACATTTAACAGCTTCTCTTTCATTGCTTCATATATCTGGGTTTTGCTATAAGAAGCTTTCGTTTTACCGTTTATGCAAACGTCTTCAGAATAACCGGCACTATGTTTATCCGCGCAATAACCTCCTTCCTGGTAGTTGTCTGGTTTAAACTGGTAAGCAACCGGTACATTGCATGTATCTTTTTGTTCTTCGTTGATAGAGTCCTTTAATGTACACTGTGTCGAAGTGTCAGTGCGATGTCTACGAAGTATTAATTCTGAATCATTTGTACTATTTTCTATATTTTCCAGCTCTTTTTCGAAAAGGTCGAAATTTCCATCTACGGATTTAAACACTTTTTGCAAAACTGGAGCATAATATGGACCTTTGATTGCGTTTAACGGGATCAAATGACAAAGCCTATGTTCTTGTGAACAAAGGCAACACATAATGCTTAAATGCTTCGGGCAAAGCAATGTGTAGTCTTTGATGTGAATTTGGCATTTTAATTGGCTGCAATTGTAAAGAGACATTTTGATCTGAAAAAGAGAAAAAAATAATGAAAAACATGTGCTGATTTGTAGACGTGTTATGATGTTTATAATTATTTTTTAGATATTCCATCGATAAATTCCACAACGTACGCAGCGACAACTAATGTATTATTTGTCACCGAGAAATGCTTATCGCCCAAACAGGGGATCAGTAGTTCACCGCTCTACCAACTGAGTTAAAGTAGATAAAAAAAAATTGAAAGACAGTCTTGGTTTGACCCTCGTTCCAACTGCGGTGTATGTGAAGTGGTTAAAAAGTTACTTGCAGAGCTAATTTAGTTAGGTAGAGGAAAACAAAAAATATTTTGTTCGCTAGAAAGTTCCCATAGGATATTTCTTTCCAATAAGATACATTGAGTTCGCCGGAAAATATTTTGTGGCAATGGTCTGGATAATTATTCTCAAGCGAACGAGATAATATACTAGTATACTGTTCTTGCTATGAAATGTTTTCCATGAACGAAATATAGTTATTTTCAAACGAACAAAATGTTTTATTTCGACAGGTGAGGCAAAAATATGTTCACAGGGGTTGGAGGGGGTGGGGGCTGCAATATATCTATGCATTAAAGTTTTACTGAGGGGAAAACATCTCTGATCAAAAATTTCCTACATGGAAAAATAGGTTCATGCCAATTTTGTACCGGACGGAAAAATTGGCTCAAAAATTGGCTCGGGCAAAATGGCTATATTAATTTGAAACGTTTCTACAAAAAGAGAACGTGGAAAAAATTGCTATTACAGACTGAAAACAGAAGAATAGTGCTGATCATACTTTCACGAAACTCTTCATATTTTTTTGTTCTCATTATCAAAATAAATCAAAATTTAAGGAACAATCTCTTTGCTGATTTAGTTAATAATTTTAATTTTAAAAAACTTGACCAGGATGACAAAATTTCATATCTTTTAAATTCATCTTCAACTAGACATGTAAGAATTATTGGCTTCTTCTTAAAACGGTCATTAGAACTGAGGTCGGAGGGCTCTTAATCCAATCATGTACTTTTATGATTATATCTTTTTGTTTATATATAAACTTGCACTAATTGTACTGTTTGTTTGTATCATGCTTGTCACAGACATTAGTTTTATATGTTTTATGGCAATAAAATATTATCATTATCGTCTTAAGTGTCTGGAATTCTTATTAAAATATCTTACTTTGTGCAAATCATTACAACTATTAGTTTTCGTTTTGAACCCTAAAATAATTTTTTATTCTGTAAAGTTTAATAAAATTTATTTTTTCGTAGTTTGGATGTAGTAAATCTAAATTTATAGTAACGCCAAACTGACGGCAACGTTTTTGTTTCTCTGTGAATCCTGGGAAATGATTTTTTTTTTTTTTTTTTGCTTAATTTCACCACATTCCCCGTGGGACAATTAAAATATTGGTTTTTATGTAAGGGGCAGACATTTCTTCGTAGCATCTTTAAGTGTGGAATTGAATACATGCCTTCCGAAAATTTTAATTTATTTCAAACATATAAATTTTTTAAAAAATGTGAAGACCCACCCCCTCCTTTCCTCCCCCCACACACGCTAGAATGAACAAGATTAAATATAGTATTTTTTCTTCAACGGATACCCCCAACTTATTACACTTTTCATATCAACATAAGTTTCAATGTTTAAACTTTCATTCTTAATTGTTTTTAAGATCTGATGTACATTTACCTTTTTTTTTAAACGGTACAAAAATATTATGAATAACAATTATCTTATCTTACCTTATAATTTTGTTGCTGTCGGGGATAAGCTGTAAGATCGATAATAAATTATTATTATTATTATTATTATTATAACCTTTATTTCAAGAGGGTAACTCAATTAGTTAACACTAATCTTCCTTGAGGCCCTCAGCAAACAAAACATACATACATATAAAACAAAAATTACATACAGTTTGAACATATCTATGCATGCAGATATTAATATATATAGTTTGTAACAAATGTCAACACAAAAGACAAAAAGAATATACATTCAATGTTCATGATATATTCTTTAAGGGTCAGTTTCAAAAATATATTTAAAACATTTTGTTTTAAATGTTTTCAAACTTGTAGAGATGGTTTGAAGGAGTTATTTCTTATTTCACGCGCATATCAAACTAAAAACAAATATAGGAGAAAAAATCTTACCCTTCACTGTTCGTCGTCTATCTATTGCACAACGAATATTCATAATTTTATTTACATGTAGTTACCTCCCTTAGTAATTGAATTTTAAAAATAGATTTGGGGTTTAACCAGTACAAATGAAGTATTATTCCAAAAATAGTCTGTAAACAAACAATCGAACGAATGAATCAATAAAAACAAACAACTTACTTACAAATGTAACAAATAAATGGGGAAAAAAACAATGTACATAAATAAAAATGATTTTTTCTCTCAATTTAATTTACAAAAAGGCGATGATTGGAATTGTGTTTTTCAAATTGGAGTCTCTTCACGTTACAAAGTGGGATTACTGATATTTATATTTGCTAAGTGATCTTTGTGTATTGCAGTTTTCCCGTCACTACATGTATATATACTCGTGATTTTCACTTCTTCACTCATTCTTTTTTGCAATACAAAATCCCATAAACGATTATGGATTTTTCCTTCTGATGTTCCACTGTCGTGTTTACATCTATTATCTGAGTCAGATTTATTTAAAAAATGACAGAAAAAAAAACTAATTTTGCGAAAATACAAGTAAATAAGCTTTTTTGCAAACTAGCTAACGGATGGAATGGGTAAGTATTACAGGCTGTATATGATTAGGGAGAACCATTTGATTTTTATGTGGAGGCATAGAAGGAAAAAAGGCAGGATGCAAAATCATCAGAAAAAAAGGAAGGATGAAAATGTAGTGGGACAAAAAGGCAGGATACCCAGAAAAAAGGCAGGACAACACCGGGTCGTGAAAAAAGGCAGTCTCTAAATTTTGCTGGAAAAAGTCAGGGCTTAAGATTAGTTCCATGCCGTCCCCCCTCCATAAAACATAAAAATAAAATGGTTGCTCCCTTATATAAATATATGTTTACAGCACCAGCTTCGGGTCAAAGCAATTATAAATTGTTTGTAATGAAAAAAAAAATTGCCGGAAATAAAAAAAAAAAAAACAATTATCGGAAATAAAAAAAAAACAATTATCGGAAATAAAAAAAAACCATTTATTGGAAATGATCAAAAATATTTATCGGAAATGAAATACTCCGTGATATCTAACCAATTTATTAGATGTACTCTACCCACCATACCTATATCAGTGTCCATTTATTGTCGAACGAGAATATAAAAGATATGTCAAATATAATGGAACAGAAAATATACTCGTTTCTTTATTTATTTACACTAAATTCTTGCATACTAATATGTCCTAATGCCCTAGTCAATGTTACCGCATCGGTGGTGGCGTGTTTGCCTCGACAAGTGCGGAAGGTCCCGGATTCGACCTCGGCCGGGTCAAACCAATGACATTAGAATAGGTATTTGTCGCTTCTCCGCCAAACACTCGGCATCTAGGAGTAAGAGCAAAGGTCGACTGGTCGACTCGTAGTTAGTATGTGTCCGAGTGGGGTGATATGTCTTCCTGTGGACTGTTACCTCGTGAGCTAGCACATTAAAAATCAGCATGTGTTTTTTTCTTTAATTAATTATTTTTCATTTATTCCTTTTTTATTTAATTTTTCGCAGAAATGAGGTCATTAAATATACGTTAAACTACTGGTATATATATATATATATATCTCCTTTTCTTGACATGTTTAATCGGTTGGACGAAAATACATATGTTTAACCACTTCAGGGTGATTAAATTTCTGCATGGGAATTCCCGCCGTTTTTTTTTACGTTTAACGGAAAGATAAACTAGAGAAGTTCCGAATGGGGTTCATGTAAACAAAATGCGTAGCAAAGTCATTTTCTTGAGGTTTTTGTTGAAAATTATAGGAGAAACAGATTTTCCTTCAATTTACTCGTGAATTATAGAATTTCTCCACCCTCGATAGCTAAATTTTAGATTTTAACAAGCTCGCTAATAGCTCGCGTGTTAAAAATTAAAAAAAATTAACTATCTCGGGTGGAGAAATTCCATAACTCTCTTGTACCTTAAGGAGAATCTACATATATCATTCAAACAGTTTTAATTTTAATGATTTTGACCTTAAATCCAGCTTCAACCGGACATGTAGGAATTATTGCTTTCTTAAACGATTAAGGGAACAACCATTTGATATTTTAGGGGGGGCTAGGATGAGATGTTGAATCCTGCCTATTTTTTTATCCGAAATTTTGGCCCTGGATTTTTTTTCACCGCTCTCGCGGGTTAAGATTTTATTTTCATTTAAACCAAAAGATTCGTGATTGTCACAGGTCCTGCTTTTTTTCACACCTGAAGTGATTCATTTTGCCATAATCCAGGTCCTGCCTTTTTACTTTTATTTCAAATTTCATCCTAGCTATTCCCAATAAAAATCAAATGGTTGCTTCCTTTAATCCAGACAACAAGGAACAGCTGAGGTTGCTGGGCTCATTTTTGAAACAGTCTCTAGTGATTAGGACAGGTGGGCAATAAATATACAATACATAGTCATTGTCGGAAAATATTAAATTTATTTGGGTGAGCTTTAGCGAGCCTTTTTCCCATGTTTCGCAGCGAGCCCAAATAAATTTTATATTTTCCGACAATGACTTTGTATTTTCTTTATTCTGCAATCCCCTTACGATGCGTAAAATGCTTTAAAGTTACGTTTGAAGTTGAAATCCAACTGCCGTGAAAACGCGGGAAACCCCACGACGTCATCTGTTACATTCACTATTCTCCTCGCGCTCTTCATGTAAACAAGTACCAGTAGACTTTATTAGGTCATAGACCTAATGCGACTAAAGTTTATTCTACCCCTGTTATTAGACCGGAAATGGCTTGATTGCAGGATAAATTCTCATCATGGTGATTCTTGTTTACATTTTTTCTTATTGGCCTCTATATAGGGGCGTAAGATGTTTAAGTATTTACCTCATTTGTGTGTTTGCCTGCTTTGTTCTGTATAATAAAGGTGTATGTATGTATTTAGTTTTTCATAATTTATTTATTTGGTATGTAACTATTTATTCTTTCTTAATCATATTACATGTATTATGCATACAATATGTTTTTCATTTAACCGAAAAAGCTTAATGTGACGTAAATCAAATTATCAAAATATTAAATATATACTCTCTCAAAAAAGAAACGCAACATCAGATTATCTTTTTGAAATATTATTTTTCCGGACAAATAACCAATAAATATCAAAATATATGTACACATGATCATAATTACACCTTCATAAAAAGTTTCCAGGTACAATCATTTAAATTCATCCACCCGTAAACGACTTTGGTCGCAATCTGGGACACCCTACGATTTACGCATTGCCAAAAACTGGGTCGACTTTCACGTGCAAATCATGGGTTATTTTTTAGCTCAGTCAGTCGGTATAAAAACCCGGTATTTCTTTTCATGAATGCATTCGTAAAATAAAATTCTGATGAGGTGACGCTATGCCAAGGTTAGACGCTGCTACCCGGAATATCGCTATCGGACGACTAGAGGCCGGAGAATCACAGAATGCTGTTGCTGTAACGTACAATGTTCATCGTAGCACAATTTCACGCCTTTGGGGACGCTACCTGCAGCTTGGTACTACGACAGATCGGCCACGTTCAGGGCGCCCGCGTGTTACAACCAGGGCGCAAGATCGTTACATCAGACTTTTCCATCTGCGGAATAGGACTATTGCTGCAACAGAAACAGCTGTAAACGTCCCTGGGTTGCGCCGTATATCAGCACAGACAGTACGCAATCGGTTACGTTCTCATGGATTGAGGGCAAGAAGACCTTACTTTGGAGCAACACTGAGACGCCAACACCGCCGAGCGAGGGTTAGATGGTGTACTACAGTTCGTGCATGGAATTTACAGAACTGGAGAAGAGTATGGTTCAGCGATGAGTCACGTTTTCAACTGGAAAAGCGAGATGGTCGCATACGTGTGTATAGGCGCCGAAACGAACGTTTTGCGCAAAACTGTGTTGTGGAGAGAGACAATTTTGGCGGAGGCAGTGATATGATGTGGGCCGCTATTTCTTATGCCAGAAACACACAGCTGATACATATCCAAGGCAATCTGAACGCTGTTAGGTATAGAGACGAAATTTTACGACCTCATTTATTGCCTGTAATTGACATTCGGAGAGAAATTTTTCAGCACGACAATGCCCGACCACATACAGCACGTGTAACAGTAGACTTTTTAGAACAACAGAATGTCAATGTGATCCGTTGGCCGTCACGATCACCCGATCTTAATCCAATTGAACATTTGTGGGATGAAGTGGATCGGCGCGTGCGCCAACGACAACCACCACCGCAAAATCTGCAACAATTACAGCAGGCACTTCAGTTTGAGTGGCAAAGGATACCGCGTGTTCGAACTCAGCGTTTAATTCAATCTATGCCAAGAAGAGTCGGGGCTGTGTTACAAGCAAATGGTGGACATACCAGATATTGACAATTTATGAGTGATTTATTGACAATATGTGACAAACTGTGATATTCCAAGGTAAAAGAACTCATGAACAAGAAGTGTGCCAATTTTTGCATTCCTGTGTAAATTATTTATATCATAAATTATGAAAATAATATATGAAGTAAATTTCCTATTTTTTGTATGTTGCGTTTCTTTTTTGAGAGAGTATATATTGCAATTGGAGATAATATTGGAAAATTATTTAATAAATTTTTAAATAACAGCTTATCAAAATTTTTGGTGGATAAAAATATTATCAAATCAGAACAAATAGGGTTTGTAAAAGGATGTAGAACGAGTGATCGCATGTTCGTTCTAAATTCTTTGATTCAGAAATATGTAAAAAATGAATCGAAGCCACTTTATACTTGTTTTGTCGATTTTAAGCAAGCCTTCCCCTCAGTGTCTCATGTTCATTTATTTTATAAACTTAAACTACTAGGGGTTGGCTCAAAATTTTATAATATTGTAAAAGACATGTATACCAACTCTTTTGCTTGTGTTAAAGTAGATAGAGTGAGGACAGATTTCTTCAAATGTGGGTTGGGAGTCAGACAAGGAGATAGCTTAAGTCCCAATTTATTTAACATGTATATAAATGACCTGCCAGACCATTTTGACAGTTCATGTGATCCAGTTCATTTAGGATCAAAATATATAAATTGTTTGCTTTATGCAGATGATGTTATTTTGTTATCAACATCTGCAAAATGACTTCAGTCCTGTATGAACAAATTATCCATATTTTCTAATCAGTGGAGATTGAATGTTAATCTTAAAAAGACAGAAGTATTAGTCTTTAATAACAGTGGCCGTAAAACGGATATCAAAATTAAATATAAGGATGAAATAATAGAAAATGTACAAAGATACAAGTACTTGTTTTTGCAGCCTCTGGAAGTTTTTCTACAGCTAAAGAGCAATTATATAAAAAAGGTCATAAAGCAGTGTTTAAATTAAGGAAAGTTTTTTCAGATCATACACCGAATGCAAAAGTTTTGCTACATATTTTCAATCATACAATAAAACCCATATTACTGTATGGATCTGAGATTTGGGGGTACTTTTCCCCAACAAAATTTACAATTAATTTAGATAAATATATTATTAAAGCAATAGACTCTATTTTATTAGAGAAAATCCACACAAAATTTTGTAAATATATATTAGGTGTTCGAGTAAGAGCATCAAATGACGGATGTAGAGGGGAGCTGGGTAGTCTCCCTTTACTATATTCCATATTATGTAATTTAATAAAATATCGGTGCTATATAGTAAAAACAGTTGACAGGTCAAACTCCTTATTATATGAAGCTTTTAAAATGTCTGAACTTATGTCAGATAAAAATAAAGATTCTTGGGTTGGCTGTATTAAAGTTATTTTTAAATATTTGAATTTAGAGTATCTTTTCAAAAACCCAGATAAATTTAAAACTAACCATATAGTGAAGAAAGTTAAAATTCAGCTGCATAATAAGTTCATATGCATGTGGAAAACAAATTTATTTAATGATCAAAGGAAAATTGTAAATCAAGGAAATAAATTGAGAACATACAGGCAGTTTAAAACTAATTTTACTTTTGAACAATACCTTCTGATTGGCAATAGAGAACAAAGAAGGCTTTTATCTAAATTTAGAGTTAGTGATCACCCTTTCCAAATTGAGACGGGTCGATACTTACAATTAGAAGTAATAGACAGAAAATGTAAAGCTTGTTTTGAAGAAATTGAAGACGAATGTCATGTTTTATTACATTGTAAAAGTTATATAAAAGAAAGAAAGTCTTTCTGATATGAATAAATTTATTTGGTTAATGTGAACTGAAGACGAATTTGTTATTACAAAAGTATACAGACTATTGTCTACCTTATATGAAAAAAGAAAAGAAATATTGGAGGCAGACAACCCACTTAGGGACGAGATCAAAAGTTCAATGTAGGATAAAAAACTTAATTCAAATAGTTTGGGGGTGGGGGGGGGGGGGGGTAAAAATCGTTGCAAGTTTTGTTATCCGACATCGATTTTCGGATATGCCCATATTGGTCAATCAATTTTTCCCAAATTAAGTTAAGAGGGGGTGGGGGGGTCAGTGAAAAAACTACGTGAATTAAGTTTTTTATCCTACATTGAACTTTTGATCTCGTCCCTTACCTAATTTTAATAATTATTCAGTGTGTCTCCTGTAGAGTAAATAAGTATTGTACATATAATGAAACATTTTAGTTTTGTGTATCCTTTTTTGAATATTATTTAATTTGTATGTCACTCAAATAATACCAATCATTGATTTTATTATGTTTAATGTATTATTATGTTTTTATTTATTATTATATGCATTTATTTCATTATTGTAATTATTCTGCTCAGCAATGCTGAATAAAATTATCTTATCTTATCTTATCTTATATATATATATATATATATATATATATATATATATATATATATATATATATATATATATATATATATATATATATATATATATATATATATATAAATACGTCTAAAGTAATAACCAACGTTCGAACTTACTAGATGTTGGACTGATAATAAATTAACGATACAATGCAAACTAAAAAATAAATAAACGTCTAAAGAGTTGCTATATTAAATATGTGTGTACTTGAAACACCGGTAACCGGAAATATTTAATATACATGTATCGATCATGTCGATCTAAAAAAAGTTTGTTAATTCAACGAAATTATTTTAGGTCATGTATACGTAAAGGTTTAAATGTACACAAAGGTTTATGACAAACTATTTAAATTATAGTCAGTTTTTGGAATTTTCATTGATAACAATTTATCAGAGGATTATATGATCCAGGAATAATTTAAATTCTTTATTTAGCATAATTACGTCCATAAGGACCAAAGCAACATACAAATAACATACAACACAGACGAACTCGGGTAAGGATTAAAACAATGTTTATGTGATATTTAATTTACATTGACATTTTATATTATTTGTAAATCTTTAATTGAGAGGTAAAGAGTAAACAATATTTTATTCTAATTAACTGCACTTGAAGAGCAAGACAATCAACAGTGATTACATGATTGAGGACAAAAGGGAGAGAATTTAATTCTCTCTTTCCTACATTGGTTAGGAAAAGATAACTCACTCTGGTTCCTCATTAACACACATATATATATCTCGTTAACATATATATGTATCCAATATCTTTTCATATTCCAACATACCAAATATAAGGTTGATATTTTTTTTTTATAATTTCATAGCAATTGGTAAACTAAGCGGGTGTCTTTCATTTTAAAATTTACTTTTATTATCGATGTATATGACTGCTTTACAAGCATTGTCATACATCATATGTAGATGAAATTTCGAAAATTGTGAATTTAAGCTTGTGCCCATTTTCCTCTTCCATTTTTCAATTGATGCATTTTATTTATTTACAGTATGTAATACACCATTTATAGATACGCAATATAAAGGGTACGTAATACACTATTTTGTATGGAAACGTAATATTTTTTTTATGGAAAAGTGATACCAATTTTTGGAAACGTAAATCGCCGTTTAATTTCTCCATATAATAATTGTATGACGCGGAATCAAGGTCATAAATATCGATTTTAGTATATCCTAAAATGAGTTTAGTATATACTAAATTACAATTTAAAACTATTATTTTTAGTATAAAATGATTTTAGTATATACTAAAATGATTTTAGCATATACTAAAATCATTTAAGGGTATCCTAAAATCAATTTAGTATATACTAAAATCATTTTAGGGTACCCTAAAATCAATTTAGCATATACTGAAATATTCAGCTTATACAGAAATATTGTCGCGGAATCAAGGTCATAAATATTGATTTTAGTATATACTAAAATCATTTTAGGATATACTAAAATCGATATTTATGACCTTGATTCCGCGTCATATAAATGCGTAACATATGTACGTGGGCAACATGATTAATATTTACTTTCTTTGGGTAAGACCAAATAATTGCGGTTGGTGTGAGGATCACCGTCTGTTCCGATAATAGCTTTCTAGATCATTTATGAACTTTATTTCTGTACAGTTTTGTCATACACTATATGTAGATACATTAAATTTTCAAAACTTGGGGCCCTGGACAGGGGTTGAGATTCCAAAATTGTATCTAAATTTACCTTTATCATCCCCGTACTTTGGAAGAAAGTTCAGGAATATTGGCGGACGGACAGACGAGGACAGTAACAGTTTTCTTGTGACCTTAACTCCTCTTCCAATTTTTAACCTTGTGAATTTTTTTATTTCAGTATTGTCATGCACTGTTTATCCCCTGCTTTCGAAGAACGTTCGGGGATATAGCCATTTTGTCCGTCCCTCCGTCACATTTTCGTGTGACATCAATTTCTCCTTCACTTTTGAGGTTAGGAATTTAATTTCTATATAGAATGGTTGTATACCACCGGTAGATTCGCAATAAGGTTTTTGAATTTCGATTTTCTAATGAAGGGGCCCACAGGGGTCGAACTTCGAAAATTTTGAATGCAAGCTTGTGACTTAAACTCGTCTTTCATTTTTCAATTTATGCATTTTATTTCTATACAGTGTTATCGTACACCATATGTAGATGCGCAATAAGGTTTTAGAATTTTAATTTTCTAAAATTGGGCACACATGGGTCGAATATCTAAAAACTTTGAAAATGTGACCTAAACTCCTCTTTATTTGTTTTTTCACTTCTATACATTGTTGCCATACACTTTATGTAGTTACACCAAAAAGTAATTAGAATTAATATTTTTCTGTATTTTGGGTTCATATCAAAATATATTATTACGAAAGTGGTGCAGTTTTTGCCAGGATTTATGCAGTCGGATGAAATATGTGGAGAGTGCGGGCATAACTGCCTAAAATTAGTCTATTTATATATTCAATTTATTTCCTTTTTTCAATTATTTATTTACAAAGTTATATATCTATGTATTAACATGTACATATTGTACACATTTATTTTATAAATATAATATTTAAATCAAAGCTTGAAATTACTATTACGTATGTTTTAAAAAAAATAATATCGGATACCTTATTTTTTCAAATACATGTCACCGGATGAGCTCTATTAACTTTTAAATTATGTCATGTGTCGTATTTAGTTTATGCGAACATCATTCTGGTGTTGTGAGTTCTTCAAATTTCCATGATTTTAATTAGTCAGCGGATTATAAGGTCCCGGGTAAAAGTTTAAAGACAGACTGAGGTAAGCTTTAAAACAATGTTTAATGTGGTACTCGGTTAAAATTGTCATATTTTATATCACTTATATTACTTGCACGCCTATGTGTATGTATTTAAATAAAATCCGTTAATAATGTTTACAATATGCCTGTATACGGTGTTGTCGCGAAATGCAAGATTTTAGGGCTGGATGGGGAGTTTTAACAAAAAAATAGAGTCAAAATTGGTATGAGATTTATTTACAAAACTCAACTTAAAGAAACGAGCTCTTTCAAAAAATTGTAAAAACTACCCTACGTTTGAATTTGAACAGCCACTCAATCAGTTAAAAATAATGCTAAATCCAAATATTGAACTTTTGTCTGAAGAAAGCGACTTTATAAAGCGACCACTAGAGTTGCGAAAATGGGGTCCGTATCTGTCAACAGTTCACTTCATAATTCATGTTGTTCTTTATTTTATCATATTATAATTTTATGTATTGTGTTTGCTTGAAAATATGCAAATAAAGTATTATACATTTATTTCCCTTGCATTAGTGAAATATGAAGATTTGTTCACCCGAGGAAAGTCATGTTTCCCGAGGGCTTGACTTTTCGAGGGTGAAAAAATCTTCATATTTCACTAATACAAGGGAAATTAATGATTTATTCCACTATCCAAAGTGTATTTCGAATAACTGGGATGTGACGTTGAAACACGAATCTGATAGGTAAACGCGATGTTTTGTTCAATATCACGTGGTAGAGTCTCAACCAAGGAAATAAGTACATAGCTATCAATTATATATGTATATAGTGGAATAATATTATTTATTCTTTCTAGAAAGGTTTTTGTTTTCAGAATATTTTTCCAGGAACGTATAGAACCAAAAAAAAATTTCTTTGTCTTTCTCTTAAGAATAATTTTGTGCTTTAGTTTTCCTTCATTTTGAATAAGTCGATGACGAAAGTAGATACTAATAAAAAAAAGTAGGGTCATTTTCGCCTGTATTTATTTACCTTCTAGGGCCTTTTCTCAAAAAGTCGGCGGAGGCCTCGGTGGCCGAGTGGTCTAGGTAGTTCGTCATGGCTGCTAGTGACCACTAGCCTGTCAACGCTGAGGTTGTGAGTTCGAATCTCACCTGTGGCGGGGTGTGTTCGACTCCGATCTTAATTGACAAGGATTGCCAATTTTCCTACCGAAGGTCGGTGGTTCTCTCCGGGTACTCCGACTTCCTCCACCAATAAAAACTGGCCGCCGCAATATAGCCACATGTACTGAAAACGGCGTAAAAACCCCAACTAAACAAACAAACAAATAGTCGCCTAAAGCGTTCAAAATTGCTGTGGGCATTGTCTCGTATGTGGTCTCTAAAGATTTGCTAATAAATAACTAACAAATAAATTACCAAAATTTTTTCTACATACCTCAATGTCGCATATGGGGCAGTTTTAACACAAATTTGCCAAATAAACGTTTTTCATCTTAAAGGACACTCAGAACCAAAACGAATTGTTTTGCTGTAAATCTAAGATCTCCCTTCATACGACTGTAGAATGGTTTTGGTTCTGAATTTCCTTCTTGGCAATATTAAAACAATTGGTACAAATTCACGCAAATCGCCAAATACACGACTTCTGCGGATAGAAATTAATGATCAAGCATAAGATTTTTGTTTGTTAACATAAAAATGTATTTCATACAATTATTTATGATAAAAAGTAGGTAAATATATAAGATTAAAAAATCAATGGTTATTATTGAAACAAATACAGGGGAATGTGGCCCTCCTCCTTTGTTTAAAGTATTGCGTGCATACGGTAAATTACAGAAGTCAAGCGTAAAACCCAAACTAAACAAATCTATTTCAACTTAAATAAACACATGATATGAAAGATTATAAATTGTATCAATGTTGAGGAAATATTTTGTATTTATAAGCCTTTCATGTAATGCACTATTGTTTATATTCATTTTTCGCTTACTGCGGGCAATGTGAAAAATGGTGCAAGGGAAAATGGCATAGCGGGTGTTCTATTACAAATACTAGTAGTACATTAACTCTAAACAGTCCAAAACAGCTTCCAGTAATCTTCAGTAACGGATTCCTAGAATACTCGGCCACCGATGTCCCAGTAGTCTTCAGTGATAGCAACGGATTCCTAGAATACTCGGCCACCGATGTCCCAGTAGTTTTCAGTGCTAGCAACGGATTCCTAAAATACTCGGCCACTGATGCCCCAGTAATCATCAGTGCTAGCAACGGATTCCTAAAATACTCGGCCACTGATGCCCCAGTAATCATCAGTGCTAGCAACGGATTCTTAAAATACTCGGCCACTGATGCCCCAGTAATCATCAATACTAGCAACGGATTCCTAGAATACTAGGCCACCGATGTCCCAGTAATCATCAGTGCTAGCAACGGATTTCTGGAATACTTGGCCAACGATGTCCCAGATTTTTGTAACTGAAATGTTAACAATGCATATGTGAATGTTTCTTTGTGGAACAATTGCCTTTACGTCATTTTACCATTAAAACTACATGAATAAAAATATCTGACACATCAAAGAAACACCAGTGTAAAACAACGTTTTTCTGTCAGCGACATAGTAAATGAGGGCAAATCTTTTTACTATTCTTTTGTTTTGATCTCGGCTTCTTCAGATTCTTAAATTTCAGTTTTGTTCAGTTAAATGTTTTGGCAATATAAAGGTAGATAACCCTGTAGCCTAATTCACACAAAAATCTTAGACGTAAAATCCATTCGAAAAGCCTTAACATTTTTCATGACTTCCGAAATTACGTTTAAGAAGTTCTGTGAATGAGACTCATGGTACCGTTTCACAAACATTCGTACGTGTACGATAGAGACTGGTTCCATGACGTCAATAGAACAAAGATATTGAAAAGGGGAAATCAGATCACACTAATCGTTGTCCTACGAATGTTTGTTAAACGGACCTCAGGTCCATTATACCTCAGGTCCCTGTTTCACAAACATTCATACTCCTACGATCGAAACTTGTTCCATGACGTCAGTAGACCAAACACAACAATGTATACTACAGATCGGAAATACTCCATAGTCTTACGAACATTTGTCTCTGGGGGGATAACTCAATGATATTTAGATAGGGGGCGTGCGGCAAATTCGGGTCAAGATTTTACAAAGCCGACAGAGATTTCTGGTCAGGATTTTTTTTGCACTCTGGAGAATTCCGGTCAGAATTTTAAAAAAATCTGCATTTTTTTATAAAGCACTGAGGGGAATTCAGGTCTATCCATTTTTTTGTTGATATCGTAGCAAATGTTATTATTTTTGGATAATTTCCGGTATGTAATTTAGCTTTCCTGGATACTTTCGGGTCACAAATTCGATATAACGTGGATAATTTCGGGTAGGGTTTTCAAGATCACCGACGCACCCCTCCCCCCCACCCACCGTCATGAAATTGTCAAGTTACCTCCCCGAGATATTTGTGAATCGAGACTGAGTCTATTGCTCATTTTATATTTGCAGTGACGATGTCAAAAGGGTGCCAAAGAGGATGTATCAAAGAAAAAGATTTCTATTCATCCGTTTACAACGAAAGTACGGATTACTCAAATCGTGGTCTGGCAGTTATTGTTCAAAACTTTCATGAACAAGACTATGGATACAAGTCAGTCAATTCTCAATGTGAAGTTTTACATGATGCTCTTGGAAGGATAGAGCACCAAGGCTTTGAAGTTTTTGATGATGATATCTTTAGAAACTTAAATCAAGAAAAACTGTTTGAACTATGCGACAAAGGTTTGTGTGGACCATTTTCAATCTATTGACGAACCTCAGTTGTAGCTATTGGGCCATTCTTGCTACGCTCCAATTAATTATTCTTTGTGTGTATATCTTTTTTTATCAACCCATAGCTCCCTCAACATGACCAAAAACTACAGCGGTTATTAGGACATGTGACTAATACGTTGACTCGTAATTAATTAATAATCTATTTTAAGTAAGAAAAACATTGAAAACAGCAGGTCTACAGCAGACTTTTAGGGAGCAACAATTTGATTTTAGGGGGGGGGCTAGGATAAAAGGGCTGGACCAGGATTTTGGCAAAATAAAAACTCATGTACACTTTAGGTGTGAAAGAAAAAGCAGAACCTGTTTCAATCAGGAATTTTGTGGGTTTAAGTGATAATAAAAATTCAGAAAAAAAATTACGGCGAAAAAATACATGGAATAGTCATGAGCAAACATTTCATCCTAGCCCCCTCCCATCAAAATCAAATGGTTGCTTTCTTATCACGCTAATTATTCTCATATAGTCTTATCCAATAGAGTGCGTCAATTGTGACCTCCAAAACACATATTTTGCAAATAATTTAACGCACTTTTTGTCTTGTAGATTCTGCTCCGATTGAGGATATAACGAGTAAAACAAATTGGGGGCATATTGTACATATACATACGAAACCAACAAAACATAGCTTAACGTATGATAACTTAAAAGCATACATGTGCTTAATAGGCTTCGCACTGGCCCAATGACACCAAACTGTACGTCTTAGAAATGGCTCATCAGATCACTCTGAAATCATATGTTTCATGGTTAAGATATAATTACTCTTTTAATAATTTATTTTTACTTTCATAGTTAATCACGTGATTGTTGTAAATGTGCCGGATACTCCACACGATGTAATAACAATGACCTTGGTAATTTTCGGCAAATTTCGGAAACGTTATACTTATTTTCAAAGAGGTCGCGTACAAACAACGAAACATACATAGTATTTAAGTGTTTAATAGTATTTTCCCAAAACATAATGAATCATTTTTATTGTGTTTCGTTTATAGACCACCAAGTAGTCAAACATCTTGGTTTGATGAATTCGAAAAAGAATTAATTAGCGGCTTATCCCTAAATGATAATATCTTGTTAATTGGTGATTTTAATATTGATTTCCTTAATCCCCTTCCTGTGAGATGGTCAGATTTTATTAGCACATATGGTCTTTATCAAATGGTTGTTCATCCTACTCGAGTTACTGCTACAAGTGTCACCCTAATTGATCATATTTACACCACTAATCCAACAAATATTTCTGATGTAATAGTTCCATCATATGCTATAAGTGATCATTATCCAATTAGCTGTACTATCAACAAATTTGCTAAGTTTGTTAAACGTCAATCAGATCAACATTTTGAGATAAAATATAGGAACTTCAAGAAATTTGATGAAGAAAAGTTTTTAAGTGAATTGTCTAGTCAACCGTTTGATGTAATTAATGAAATGACTGATCCTAATGAAGCTATTGAATTGTGGTATTCTCTTCTACTAAATGTCATAGATAAACATGCCCCTATTGTATCTAAACGTGTAAAAACTAAATATCAGCCAGAGTGGTACACTGATGAGATAAGAAAATCAGCATTTCAAAGAGACTTTTTTCATAAAAATAAGGACATGGAAAATTACAAAAAGTATAGAAATAATACTAATAAACTAATTCGATCGTCAAAATCAAAATATTTTATGGATGCCATCAGTAAAGACAAAAATTGTAAAACACTTTGGAGGCATTTAAAAAATATAAACACTGAATCGATAGATGAAATTGACATGATACCCCATGAACAAAACATCCTGAGGGATAAAAAAGATATTGCTAATTGTCTAAATGATCATTTTAGTTCCGTTGGTGAAAAGCTTATTGAAAATCCACATACAAATTTTGACTCTGATAAAATACGCAACTTTGTGGAATTTAAAATTAACAATTATACTGAAATTTCTCTTTACACCGTAACAAGTAATGATGTTTTCAAAGCCCTTGCGAGCTTAGACCTAAATAAATCAACTGGAACTGATGGTGTTGGACCTAAAATTCTAAAAATGTCAAAATTAATAATTGTAGATTCACTTACCCATATCATAAATTTAAGTTTATGTACAGGAATATTTCCTAATATCCTAAAAAGGGCTAAGGTTTGTCCTATTTTTAAAGGTGGTGACAAAACTGATCCTAATAACTACCGTCCTATATCAATACTACCTACTGTGTCAAAACTGTTTGAAAAAGCCGTTTTTAAACAGCTTTATTCCTTTTTAACCAAACATGATTTATTGGTACACCAGCAGTCTGGCTTTAGACAAAAAACATTCATGTGATACAGCACTTATAAAAGTAGTTGATAAATGGCTACAGGAAATGGACAAGGGAAATTTTACTGCTATCCTATTTTTAGATTTCAAAAAAGCTTTTGATACTGTTAATCACAACATTCTATTGTCAAAACTCAGTTTATATAAGTGTGATGACCACTCAATAAAATGGTTCTCATCTTATTTGACAGAGCGAATACAAAAAGTTGGTCTTGGCACAGTAACATCCGAATATAAAAATATTAACTTGGGGGTCCCGCAAGGATCAATACTTGGTCCTTTACTATTTCTCATCTACATCAATGATCTACCCTTTTCTCTGGAATATTCAGAATCAGACTTATATGCTGACGACACAACGTTACATCTTTCATCAAAAGATATTCCTAATTTAAACTTATGTCTTAACAAAGACTTTGATAATGTTATTGAATGGAGTAAAGAAAATGATATGGTTATAAATAGCAAGAAATCCAAATGTATGTTGATGGGATCTGAGAGAAAACTTGAAAGCACTAATGATGATTTAGAAATATTTACCCAAGACAATGTACTATTAGATAACGTGGAAGTAGAAAAGCTACTTGGATTATACATAGATAAAAATTTGTCCTGGTCAAATCAAATTGATAAATTATGTGAAATTGTGTCAAGCAGATTATATCTTATGAATAGATTAAGACAGTACCTGCCACTAAAGGGTCTTATTTTATATTATAATAGTTACATATTGCCGGTAATCGATTATTGTAGCACAAAATATCATCTTGAGCGTATTTATAAGTTACAAAAGCGTGCAGCAAGACTAATCTTAAACAAATCTTTTGATTATCCATCAATAATGATGTTTCAAGAACTTAAATGGATGACTATATTTACTAGAATTAAATATTTCCAATCTCTTTTAATGTTTAAATGTATGAATGGATTATCTCCAAATTATCTTGCCGATAAATTTACTACATGTAGTGGTCTATATAAATATTCTCTCAGATCAGCAACATCTGGACTTCTTCATATTCCACAACCTAAATCTGAATATTTCAAAAGAACGTTTGAATACTCCGGTATTAATGTTTGGAATAAATTACCAATTGAAATAAGGGGAACTAAAAATTTGGAAACTTTTAAAGTAAAAGTATCAGAATATTTTATTAAGCTTCAGAATGATGGTACACAATCTGTCCCGTAAACATTCTTGCCATTACAAAACATGTTTATACATATTTTCTTTTTTTTTTTTTTTTATTATTGATTTTGTATTGTTTATTGTATATGCAATCTGATTGTAACATTATATATTGTTTTTTTTTTTTTTTTTTTTTTTTTTTGTTTTTTTTTTTTTTTTTATTATTATTTGAAGGCCTCTAGTGAGATTAACATATTGTATTGTTAAATGAGTTACCTTCGTTAAATAAAGAATTTAGTTAGTTAGTTAGTTAGTTAGTGTCATGTCTCAACTTCACATTTGTATCTCTCTATTCATAAATATATTGAGAATGTGATTCGATGAAATAGTTCCCATGTGATGTGTGTGTATTTCTCCGTTAAGGTACGTACCAGTACGGCTGAAACAATTGTTCCGAACTAAGATTGGCTATGAAAGAGATTGAAAATTAATCCAGAGCGGTTTTGCAGATGTACTCGTATTTCACTAACTACGATAAAACAATCACAGTAAGGAAATAATACACGGAATCACATTTGTTTTTTATTTTTAAAGTAAAACATAATAATGACAATATTTAACATTATACATTTATTTCCCTTGCATTAGTGCAATATGAAGATTTGTTCACCCGAGGAAAGTAATGTTTCCCGAGGGCTTGCCCGAGGGAAACATTACTTTTCGAGGGTGAACAAATTTTCATATTTTCACTAATGCACGGGAAATTAATGATTTATGCCACTAAAATCCCGAGCATTTCGAATAACTGGGATATGATGGTGAAACACGAATCTGAGAGAGAAACACGATGTTTTGTTCAATATCACGTGGGAGAGTCTCAACCAATAAAATACGTACATTGCTATGAATTAATATATATAGTGGAATAATATCAATTGTTATGCATGATAGGGATAAGCAGGCATGAACTTTGAACTATATCTAAGCAATTCCTACGCATTTCCTGCATTAAGCTTTTGGTTAATTTATTTTCCATCAAAAGTAACTATAATTTAGAGCCATGATCTATTATCACCCGGATACATTATCAAATGCTTATATTTATTTGTAGCAATGAGGTGTGAGTGAAATGTAAGTCTTTTTTAACTTTTCAGTTACCAAGTATTTAGACGATAATGAGAATGAGTACCCATGTCTGTTGTTTGTGATTCTTGCCAGAGGAAAACCGGGGTTGATTAAGTGTTATGACAGTCAGGACAATAACAGGAGCTTTAAGTTTGCGGAACAGTCTGAAATATTGAAACGTTTCCAGCCACAAAATTGTCCGTCTTTAGTCCTGAAGCCAAAAATGTTCATCATACAGGTATTGTTCATGTTAGAAGTCTGCATAGAAATACATGCAATGTAATTTCAGAATTTAAAACAATTTTTTGCTCTCCCACGTTAGTAGCATTTTTTACGGAAAAAAGGATCAGAGTATTTCAAATACATAAAGAAATATTCTTTCACCATTCACAGCTCCTCCCATCCCCCAACTCCCCGATAAAAAAAAATGTCAGAATAGATCCTCCTGTAGAGGAATGGTAATGTGTCTATTTAAAATTAAATATCCTTTTTGTTAGGTAAAAAATTTCTTTCAAAAAGCCATCGAGTTATCTTAATTGTGTCAGTTTATATCCTATTGCTAATTATATCTTCATATATAAACTGGACTACCACCTCGGTGGTCTCGTGGTAGCGTGCTCGCCCCGAGTGCGGAAGGTCGCGGGTTCGATCCCCGGCCGGGTCAAACCAAAGACATTAAAATTGGTATTTGCTGCTTCTCCGCCAAGCACGCGGCATCTAGGAGTAAGAGCAAAGACTGGTCGGCTCGGAGTCAGTATAATGTGTCCGAGTGAGGTGATATGTCTTCGGACAGTTACCTCGTGAGCTAGCACATTAAAAATCCGGCTTAGCGTGTCGGTCTAGTACAAAGCAGGGATCATATTCATTATCATATCAACATGTTCTCGTCCTGATATGCACCTGGTTGCCACTGGACGTTAAACAATAATTCATCCATCATCCATAAACTGGACTACTATTTCTGAGGGTTATTTGAACAAACGTTATCGAGTGCATTTTACCAAAATAAAAAAAAAAGAAAAGTGAAGTCATTTCAAAACTTTTTTGTGATATTTACATACTAACCCTCCCTTGATTAGTTTGAGTTTGCAAGGTAACTTTTGTTGAGGCAAGTTTTGTTTGCTAGACTGACAACAATGTTTATAATGCATCTTCTTTCATCGGCAGATATTTTACATTTTTGAAAGCGTTTTTTTATTTTTTTCATTTTAGACAATTGACGAAGATCCGGATCCTAATCAGGCTGATTCACGTGGAATGCCAGATGATACAACAGTGATCATGCAAATGATCCAACACAGGATACCCAGGGAAAGTGATTTTCTGACCTACACATCGGATCACTACTGTAAGTTTCGTTTTAAGGGTTTTAAAAGAAAAAAAACGGAAATATATGGTCATTAGTTAGTGGTGTACGGCGGGCGAGAAAAATGCGCCAAAGAGTAATGAAGGAGAAAAGCGGGTTGCTTTTCATTTCCGGTTCTGATAAATGTGAAAAAAGTGGGCTTCAACTCCCACAGGAAAAGTGGCCTTACCAGGATTTTTGGTAAACTGTTTAGGCCGGTTTTTGTTGGATTGCTCGTTGTTTTTGTTTTTTTATGTTTATTTTATTTTTAATTTCCAAAGTTTGATAAAGGACAACCCAGAAACGCGCATCATATTGAATTTATATTCCTATGCCATGTCACGGTTAGCCAGCTCAATTGGAATGATTGAAGTCTACTCAAATCCCTATTCGGTCAAGTATAATTTCCAAAATATCCTCACTTATTGCATGCATCGTATGTTTATATACTTTCATTGGTTTATGTTCAAAACCATATACATTTATATGAACAAATGAAAATCAAACGCTAGATGTCAGTTTGTTTGTTTAGTTTGGGTTTTACGCCGTTTTCAGCACATTTGGTTATTTCGCGGCGGTCAGTTTTTATTGGTGGAGTAAGCCGGAGTACCCGGAGAGAACCACCGACCTTCGGCAGGCCGCATATGCAGCTATATCGGTCATAATTATGTTAGGTAACTCTGTTTAGACTTATTAACTGGTTACACAATATTTGGAATCTACTGGTCCCGTTCATGCCAGGCATTCATCGTACTTCGATAACTCTGTATTGATTATAGCACGTTCTCCACGTCTTCACTTTAAAAAACTTTTTATTTGAAATATATAGTAACATTTCACATGGATTATAATTTCAATATATGAAATTGTGACAATAATTAATAATATGAAATTTATCACCAATTTATACAAACTGTCAAAAGTACATAATTACACGTGATAAAGGGTAATGGTGCAAGTTTTTTAAAAAATTTTTAAGCCGCGAGAAAAGCGATTTTTTTTTTGTAAAATTTATTTGAGTTTTATCTGAATAAATTTATTATGCGCAATTTACATGCTGTGTGTTTCAGGTAATTATAACTAATTAACGATTTGACATGTATATTGTACCTTGACTGTCCGGATGTTTATTGTTCCAACCGTTAAATAACGTACACAGGAACATTGTATGTATACAGGTAAACCGAATGCTAACCAAAAACAGCGTGATTTCATTTTTTGATAATTAATGCAACATTTTAATAAAGAGGTGTGTGTGTGTGTGTGTGTTTAAGGGGGGATCACAAAGAATGCAGTGATTAAATATAATTTCAAATGTCAGATAAGTAACATTTTAATTTATTTTAAATTAATAATTTATCTTTTTGGTATTTATATATTTAACATTTGACATATTATAGGAGTAATTCTATTTACTCGTATACATATTAACTTTGTTATGGCAAGGTAGAAGCTGATTAGGATGGGCGCCATCTTGAATAATAACAGTAAAAAATAACACATTTCAAAAAAGCTAATTTTCAAATCAATTTGGAAGGGACATAATCAAAATTTAAACTATTGCAATTATGATATTTCGAAAAGTTATGAAGGTTTTACTCAAACATATGATATATGAAGACCAAAGGATATACTTTATTAGTAACATCCGAGACATAAAACAATATGTCTCTAGGGGTCCATAGACTTACCCAAAAACACCCAAAACTACCCCAAAACACCCAATAACGACCCCAAAACACCAAAAAACAATACAATTATGGAATAAAAATTAAAGATTTATTTTCTATATAAGTTTTTATTTGTTTTTTTTTTAAATAAAACAGGTAGAAATGTTTATATTTGCCCAGTATATTCGTATTTTTACTATCCCGTGCAAGAACGATAACTCAGTATGATAGTTCAATGCGTACTTTGCATTACAAAAAAAAAATATAAAATCATTCGACAGCACTAAATAATAAAAAAGAATATTTTTAATTTTATTAAATAAAGGATATTATTTTCCCGACAAATTAATCGTTTTTATTTAACTTATTGGTATGGATAACAGTATGACATGCGTTTTATATTTAAACAGCTTCTAGGCAAATTCTCTGTCGAATGTCAATAATCCGATTATCAATTAATGATCAATTTGTTTTCTGTAGTACTGTTGCAAATATAATAAAAAGTTAGAAAGGACAAGCAAAAATTATAAATAAATTTACAAAAAAGAAAAAGAGAAAGAACAAAATTATGGAGTATAGGAATACAACTTCATGTGTTTGTGTATTAAACCTTCGATGTCGTTTACATTTTTTTCTTGTTTGTAATTTGCTGACAGTATATCGAATACAGATGAATCATACTGCAAAAAAGCATGAACACCAACACCACTGTAAAAGCTAGTCAACGTTTATATAAAGATACAAACAAAGATAGCAGGGTGTTTGCGTGAAGTTAGAAACAACAAAACACTGAACTACACACAAACAATTTCAATATAAACATGACAAAGAGATGACAAAGAAATTATTCCCGTCTACGGGAAAGACTCGTAAGATGAAGAACGACAATAATAGCGTTGGTCCTTTCTATTTTGCTTTGTTAAACCCTGTATTGATTTAAGACGTGTTCTCATGTACATTTACCGTATATCCTTCTAGTTAATCTCGTAAATTCAAGAGTCAAACAACTAAAAAGTAAATAAATAAATCATTACAGCAATATAAATTTATTTTTGTTTACTTTATAACAATGCAATAATTGAAGATCAAATGTTTTATGTAAATGTCTTAGACCTTTTGGCATTTCTTGGCCGCTTTGATTGTTGTGTTGTTTTTTTTTTTTTTTTAAATTCTCAAAACATACCTCTGTTTTGACTAGCAACTAACACAAAAAAATAATTACTTTCAATTAAAAAAGTGAAAAAAGGAAACGATTATTTGTAAACAAGTAGTCGTAAGTAATTAGATGAATAATAGACGAGCGTCAATTACAAAATTATTAAAGCAATTATTTACCTTTGATCTTTCGGTATGGTTGTATATAAATAAATTTTAAATATTCATTACAAATTTAATCCTAAAGGATATTTTTTCCTCGAAATTTCCAATAATTTTATAAAATTATAAAATCAGAAGATCTTAATATTCAATGGCATCTTACTGAGTTATCGTTCTTGCACGGGATAGTAAAAATACGAATACACTGGGCAAATTTAATGATTTCTAGCTATTTTATTGAAAAAACAAATAAAAACTTATATAGAAAATAAATCTGTAATTTTTATTCCATAATTTTATTGTTTTTTGGTGTTTTGGGGTGTTTTTGGGTAGTTTTGGGTGTTTTTGGGTAAGTCTATGGACCGTAATATATCAGTATCTATAGTATGCATATCCCCCCTTTTTGTTATAACTTCATCACACAAACATTATATAATAAAATCCTCGACTGAAAAGAAATGATATCTGTATGAAATGATCCACCATCTGTGTTGGTTTTCATTAATAGTGGCAAAGGTGCGATTTTTTTTCATAATCTATATCGCCCTTGGCGAGGATAAGTTAATATGCAGTGCAATTGGAAACTATACACTTATTAATAAGTTATGTCAGCTATTTATATATATATATATATATATATATATATATATATATATATATATATATATATATACTTTATATTTCAAACATAAGCGTTTGTTTCGATGCAAATATGAAATTGAAAATAATTAAATGTTTGTATTTTCGAGCCTAGTGCCATTTCCGGTCATCGTCGCCATCTTGAAAAATAATAACAGATTTTCCGAAAATAGCTAATTTTCAAATCAATTTGGAAGGGATATAATAAAAAAATTAAATTATTGCATTTACGATATTTCAAAAATTTATAAATGTATTAATTAGCACATAGCACCAAAATTTTTCCATCAGTTTTGGTTAAATCGCAATTTTATGTTAAAAACGACAAAAAAGCCAATTTATGGGAGTTAGATGATTTAACAATATGGACTTAACGGGAAAATAAGACAAAATTTTCAAAAGCATTTGTAAGGGATAAGACAAAAATTTAAACGTTTCCAAATAGCATAAATATATTTCTAAATATATGAGGAAGTACTACATAGCACCAAAATTTTTTCAGCACGAACTAAAAGTAGTTTATTTTATCAATTCCATACAATTTCTATACAATTTACTTGGGCATGGTGTAGGTGATGTGTGACGTCACAAAAGTCACGTGATGACTTCTATAGTTGGATATGAAAATTGGCAATCCTTGTCAGAGTCGAACACACCCCGCCGCAGGTGAGATTTGAACTCACAACCTCAGTCTTGACAGGCTAGTGATTATTAGTAGTCTTGACGAACTACCTAGACCACTCGGCCACCGAGGCCGCCGTTAGATGTAAGTAAATGGATATGAATATTTTGCGCATCAACATTAAAAAAAACTGAAAATTTAATCGTTGACTAATATTAATTATTCTATTTAATAGTTAGATTGGATGAAAATGTGTTTCTAGCATCTATAATAAAAACTTTGAAACAAGAGAAGGAAAACTGGAGAAAACAAACGGACAGATCTGAAAGAGACGTGACAGAAATCCAACGTTTATTGATCAAAGTCAATAAAACGTTTAAGGAGAAACTGAAAGAAGGGAATTGGTCTGGAAAGATAAAAGTTCCGTGTACTATGTCATCACTTACCAAAAAACTGTACATACAAAGACGAACATTATATTAATAAAAATCGATTATTGTCATGTAAATTATGTACAGTCATGCACTTACAAAATGAATGAATATCTAGCTGTGGAAGCCGTGGAACCGTACTCTCATGGTGTTTTGTTTATTTTTTTTCCCCATATGTTCCGCAGCTAATCAATTTCCAAGTAATGATTAGTCAGAGATACAGGTGCTTTGTTTTTTTTTTATGTTCCGCAGCTAATAATTTTCCAAGTTATGATTAGTCAGAGATAAATGGTGCTTTGTTTTTTGTCATGTTCCGCAGCTAATGAATTTCCAAGTAATGATTAGTCAGAGATACATGGTGCTTTGTTTTTTTTTTCATGTTCCGCAGCTAATGAATTTCCAAGTAATGATTAGTCAGAGATACATGGTGCTTTGTTTTTTTCATATGTTCCGCAGCTTAAAATTTCCCAGTTAGCACAAAACTAAGCCTGACTTGCAATGTGAACTCTCACAAAAAAACCTGGAGTTACATCAGGTCCTCCGGAAGGGTGAGCCGTGAAGTCAAGATTCCAGTTTAGGAGTAATTTCCCTTAATCCTTTGCAGGCTTGTATTTCATTTTCAGTACCGAAAAAAGTAACTAAGCTGGTTTAACCCTCCAACATTTGGTTAAAGAACCAAAAATTTAGATTATTGTTTTGGTTTTCGATATTTTAGGCCATGAACACAACTGATAAGTTGTAATAAGTAAATTTGTGCTTTCTAGGCGATATTTTGAAATTTTGTCTTGACTAAGAAAAAAGTACATGTAGTTGTTTCGTTCATAAATGCTAATTTGAAAATTTTAAATATTTACTTATTTTTATCGTAAGCGGATGGTATACATGAACAAAGCAAACAAATTGAATACCTAATCATTGATAATTCCTGCTTTCTATCCGAAAGATCTGGAATAGAAAAAAAAGTTTTTATATAATTTTATTAAACATCGCCATGAAAGAAACATGGAACAAAACCATTACATATGAAAGGGAGTTCGTGTAATTTACAGAAAAAAAATCATCAACTTTGAGTATCCCTTTTTACCCGCAATAAATGGCTACGGAATAAGGTATTAATATCGAAGAATAATTCGTTGACGTAATATTTAATACATATTTTGTAAATGTATTGGACCAGATGAATATGTTTCTAGCATCAATAACAGAAACTCTGAGAAACGAGAAGGAAAACTGGGTAAAATAAAGGGACAGATTGGTAGGAGATGTGACAAATCCGAAGTGTATTGATCAAAGTCAACAAAACGTTTAAGGAGAAAGTAAAAGAAAGGAGATTGTGCGGAAAGATAAACGTTCCACGTACAGTGCCATCTGACACTTACCAAGAAAATATACATACAAAGGCGGAGACTAATAACACAAACTGATAATTTTCATGTAGTTATCAAATGAATACCTGGCTGTTGAACCGTAATCTGTCGGTATTTTTTTCTCTTTTTGATTTGTTCCGCAGTTAATGAATTTCCGAGTCATGATTAGTCAGAGGTTCCTTTGACGTGAAAAGACCTTTTCAGACTGGATTTATCCGCTTCTCTCCTTCTGTACGAAACTGGCCGAAGTTTTGACGAGTGAGTAGCCTACTTCGTTTAAAGTAGCATAAAGTAACAATAAATCACATCAATTACATTGTACATGTATATACTGAAGTGCTGTAAGGTGAAGGTAGTAATTTTTTTTATCAAACTCTCTTCGTTTTATAAGGTAAAAACAACTGTTATGATCTTCAATTTTGATTTTGAGTTAAATGTCAACTCAGAATGATTTATTTTCTGATCCGATCTTTTTTCAATAAGGATTGATAGTTTTCCTGTCAAAGGTCAGTGCCTCGTTAATATTTAGTTGCTCTAAAATTAAGGTAAAACCTTACATCTTTGTAATTGACACTTAGGTTTGTGTGTTTGTATATTGTAATTTGATCTTTCAAAATTGAAGTTAATCCAAATAATTGAATTCCAACTGTTTTTCTACAAAACTTCTAAAATGTTGGGATTCCCTTTAAGGTAACAGGTACGTAAATGGGCTATCTCACGGATTTTTATGAAATTTTGCAAGCGATTAGATCGTGTGGAACTGCATATAAATATCGAAAAATGTATAAGTAACTTTTATACTTTCGGATATATAGCAAATTGAATATTCTGTAGAAAGAAGTACAAATTTATAGGATGCACGTAAATATCACAAAAAATAGTGAAAAATTTTACTTTAAATTGCCTTTTCTCAAAAACGTATCCTACGAATTTTCTTTAAAATTGATATGTTATTGCCACTAAAATTTCCGTTTTATTGATATGAAAGCTATAGGGGGTCACCGAATTCGTTTTTGCAGTATAAATCATCCAAGTGTCTGTGAAATACCTAAAAACGTCGAAAAATAAGATTTAGAGCCACAACGTCACGATTATTTTTGCCTTTTCGGCGATTTTTCCACGCTGTACAGCAGATTCAACTATCCATACTCAAAAAACGAATTCGGTGACCCCCTAAAATTTTATATCAATAAAACGGAAATTCCAGTAGCAAAAACATATGATTTTTAAAGAAAATTCGTAGGACAGGATTTCGAGAAATATTAATTTGTAGTCAAAATTGCTGAACTTTTTTACGATATTTACGTGTATTCTATATATTTGTACTGCTATTTTCCGGATATTTAATTTGCTATATCTCAGAAAGTGTAAAAGTTATATATATCATTTTTTCGATGTTCATGTGCAGTTCCTCATGCTCTAGTTGTATGCAAAATTTCATAAAATTCCGTGAGATTATCCATTTACGTACCTGTCACGTTAATGACGTCATAGTAAAAAACTTAAGTCTATGCTATGATAAAGTTAAAACAGCCAACCAATAAAATGACGCATTACATTCAATTTTAAATTCTTCAAATAACGGCTTTGAGTTGACATTTAGCAAAGGATTTCACTCAGCCGCCATCATAACTTTCTAGTGTGCGAGATTTTTACCCACATTGGAAGCCTCACAGGGATGAAGAGCAGAATGACAGCATTGTTCCATTAACTTTTGTCACATATATGTAGAGATTTTATTTCAAGAAAGTATCTATACTGTTATCATTTCTTTACGACCAAAAGGTCTTTTTTCACAAACTTTACCGTCGATTCACATGGAAAATGAAGCATATTAATATTTAGCTCACCTGGTCCAAAGGGCCATGTAGGCTATTGCCGTCACTTGGTGTCCGTCGTCCGTCGTCGTAAACTTTCTTTTAAAGATCTCCTCTGAAACCATTGGGACTAATTTGAACAAATCTTGGCAGCAATAGTCCTTAGGTGGTCCTCTTTCAGAATTAAATCCGATGACCCTCGCCTGCCATCAAATATGGCCACCAGAGCCGAACATAGTTTAACATAAAAAATTAAGGGAAATTATTTAAAGATCTTATCTGAATTATAAAGCCAATCGAAACAAAACTTGGCAGCAATGGTCCTTAGGCGGTCCTCTTTCAAAATTATATCCGATGATACCGCCCGCCATCTACGACGGCCGCATCAACCAAATATATTTTAACAAATGACCTTTTGGGAAAATTCACTGAAAGATCTCGTTTGAAACCATTGAACAATTTGGCAAAACCAGTGAGTCAATTGAAACTTGACAGCAATGTTCAAGACTGTCAGTCTACATGGACAAAGTCAAATAATTTAATCTGTAAATTATTTCCAGTTCAGCGATACAGGTTCATGGAAGCCTCTAATTTTCTCTTTTTGGGAGTAAAAGGAGACTGCATGTTGAATGGACAAGCTAATATGATGAGAACAATGTTTAAATATGTATGCATTTTTAATCCTTGATAAAATATATTTTTTAATTTTTTAAGTGGTATAGGTACAGAACACCTAAGGGAGTTAACTATTTAAATATGAGCTAAACGTTTTAATCACATACTATTAGTAAAGAGAATAAAAGGATCTAACACCGGTGAAAGTGCAAGACGGAAAAATCTCAGACACCCAAGGGAAAGATTTTCTGGTCTCCAACGAGGCTCCGCCGAGTTGGAGACCAATGGAAATCTTTCACGCGGATTCTGAGATTTTTCCGTCTTGCACTTTAACACCGGTGTTTTGATCCTTTTTCTCACTAATATTTACTCAAGTGTGTCATACAGCGTAAGCATGTACTTTTAGCAGACGACGTAAACAAACGGAGTTATCTCCCCATGAAAGTAGTGCTTTTGTGTATTGGATGTATTTTGAATAATTCAAGCCACCGACAAGTGAAACCTTTAAATATAAAACTATATGGACAATATGGAATAGGTAAGACTAATAAAAACTCAAACTATTTGTTAAATATCGCTCAAACAGTAAATAATCACGATTGTCGGAACCGCGAAAATTTTGCGGGAAAACAAGCGTGAAATTCTTATCTCACCCACGGGAAAGACAAGGATATCTCACATGGGTAAAAATAGGTACTGGGCTGTCTCATTAGTGAGAAACCAAGTTTCTCAATTATCAAAATTAGTATTTGTCAAACTGCTATCTATCAAAAGAAATTATTCCCGTAAATTGTGTTTTTCAAATTTCTTGAAATTTTTGTATATCTGTCAACATGTAAAAAAATTCCGTCAAAATTTATGAAAATTAAACCAGCCAAATCTATTTTAGTGAAAGTGTTGTGTACTCCTTTAGCGGCCGTTATTCTTGTGATTATGTACGTGTCGATTACATAGTATTAAAATGTCATATCGATCTCTCACAAAGCTCTTGAAATTGTTTCCATCCCGTTTCTAATGATTCCGTGAATGTAAGATATTTATCACAATAACTCGTATCACCTTCTTTATATTTATCTGCAAAATACTTTGCCAACTTTTGTCTTCGTCTTTTCATTCTATTCGGATCACTCAGATCTGTACGTTTACTCCTTTCTTGAAGTACAGTTTCTTGGTCTGGCGTAGTTATGTCATTTTTTATGACTCCAACTGGCATAATATTCCATGCGGCCTCTCCGGATATTTTGAATGAGAAAAATCCCGCAATATAATCCGATCTATATAATTTGTCTGAGGTAAGGGGTTCATCCAGACAGTTTCCTAAGAATGGTAAAACTTCCCATGCACCATCTGAAGGAATTTTACAATTAAATGGTATCCAGGATTTGAGCCAGTCCCTTGTTTTCAATTTGTACTTTTCTGCATATTTTGGCAAAGGGAATGGAACAATATTAAAATCACCCTTTACGAAAAAACGGTTTCTAGGTATATTTCCGCCATACTTGTCATACAGTTGGAAAAATCTCTCCAATAATTCTCGATATTCTAGTTGAGATTCTGTGATGTTTTCACGAAAAAGATCACGTGACACCTTTTGTGCATCGATGTATATCTTATTCCAAAATTTGATGTTTTGTTTATCGTATATGTCTTGTTGTGCCTGTGGAACGTGTGTATAACCTGCAGCCTTGAGACTTGGCATACATCCCATTGCAAAAGAATATTCAAGTAAAATCCTTTCACTGAACCTAAAATAACAACAGTTTATATGGTTTTAGGGGGTACAAAACACCTAAGGGAGTTAACTCTTTAAAAATCAGCTGAACATTTTAATCACATACTATTAGTAAAGAGAAATCAAGCTTCTCAATGATCAAAATTAGTGTTTGTCAAACTGCTATATATCCAATGAAATTATTCCCGTAAATTGTGTGGTTTAAATTTCTTGAAATTGTTATATATTTGTCAACAGGGCAAAGTAAATATTTTTCAAAATTTTATGAAAATTAAACGAACCAAATCTATATTAGTCAAAGTGTTGGGTACGCCCTTAAACCCATGACATTAATGTAAATTATGCAAGAAAGAGTTAACAAAACAAATGCAAAATGAAACAGAAAGTATATAACAAAATAATATATCTATAATACTAAATGAAGAATGTTGTTTTTTGTACCCGGTTCTCCAACTTCTATATTAAATCAGTTGGTATGATTCTGTGTTTTCAAGATGCCGTTATCCTCGCTTTTCTTTATTTAGTTTTCGAAACCGGCGGAATAGTTTAAAGTTATGAATGTCCACCTTCGTCCGATTCTCAGTGATTTATGTCTATACTTCCCAATTTCAATTTGATATTATAATAAAACGTATCACAAAATACCGAAATAAATTTGCAGCTATTTTTACAGAAGTGTCTGGTGTTGCTATATATATATCCCATGCCTAAAACTATGACGAAAGAGGACCTAAGGAGCAATCCAAACAACGCAATCCATTAGACAGACAAAACCCGTAAATACATACATGTTTCAATACATATGCCAAATATTGATTTTAACTAATCTAATTTTATTTTTAAGGTTTTAAACATACGGTGTTAGAGAATACTGCAGTGTAATTTTTATTAAAAATATTTTGAATCAAAATGGAATTCCAATTATCCCTGTTTGCATGGAAATATATGAAATAAATGGGAGAATTCTGTGCACATCTATATCTATCATGTCTATATTAAAACATGTGCTCTTGCTATATTTTATCTAAATAGTTAATATATTTATGTATTATGGATTAAATGTAAAATTTCCATCGCACCTAAAAATGCGCCAAAGCAGCATTCGGTTCTTGTCGAAAGAACAGATTACAGTGATAAATAATACAATGTATGTATCTGTGATAGTTACGGATACACATCAATATAGTTCATCATAAGGATTTCGAATTTAAACTGTTTACATAAGTTGTTCTATGTAACGTCAGAACATCATATATTGTCAAAAACGAAGAGGGAATACTTTGCTATAAAGTCACATAAACAGATCCACAAATGTCAAAAAAGACCTAAAATGATTAATAGTTATCAAGTTATTAATTCTGCAAAAAAATCACTAGCAATTTACTCAAGTTTATGAGCAACAGACCTATATAGTAGATAAGATACAATGGGAGAAATGATGGAAACAGTTACAAAAGTACAAACAGATATATATTTATAATATACCCTCGTCTTTGAAGATTGTTCTAAATATCATATTTATTCCATAACTTATTGCCATGTTTGGTGTAGCTCTATGTATATTGTTGCCAAGAAGGGTGCTGCTATATACATTGTTGTCAAGTTGGGTGCAGCTATATATATCTTGTTGCCAAGCTGGGTGTAACTATATTTACATTGTTGCCAGGGTAACATTTAGGTCAATGTCAGAAAAGTGAGCCAACGTGAAATCGACATTGTACAAATTATCACCCTTTTACTATATTAAGGACATAAACAGTAAACACAACAGGAAATTATTAATATAAGTCGTCGCAAATCAACGTCGTAAAACGGTATACAATACAAGTCGGCTTTGTAAGGCTATCGGCTTAATAAACCTAAAGTTTGATTTTGCCAATTTTCGGATAATTTGCACAAAAAGAGGGCCCAATTGAAGTTCTTCAAAACTTTATTGCATCAAAATTAGGCTCTCGAGAGCCTGTATCGCTCAGCTGAATTAAACTTGTCCACCTTGAGCAAGACTGAAAATTTAAGTGTAATTTTTATCCTGGCTGGTTTTCCCATAAGGTGCTATATGTACATTTATATTAAACAAGTTCAGCTTTGGTGGTCATCTTAGTTGACAGTCTGGATTATCAAACATATCTCTGAATATATTTGCAAATTAAAATTTTCCATATGGTCTTCTATGTTAAGATAAGTTCGACTGTGGCAGCAATCTTGATTCACAGTCTGGGTCATTGGTAGAGGCCCACTTACGATCCATTGGTGCTAAGTTTGGTTCTTTATGTCCCTGTAGTTTCATAAAGACGATTTTTATAATTCAACCCCCCCCCCTTTTCTATTTTTAGTAATAGCAGCCATGTCAGTTGTAGGTCGGGGATGCCGGGCACAATTTTGGAAGGGGCCACCCAACGACCATTCCACCAAAGTTTGGTCCTAATTGTCCAAGTGGTTTCAGAGAAGATCTTTAAAGAAAGTTTACCCCGAACGACGACGACGGAAATATCTCTGTAACATGGCCTATATTGGATCAATGGTTTGTAGTATATATGGGATAGTCAAATATTTTTCAATTCTACATGGTTACAAAAAAGAAAAACTTGTAGACCAATTTAGACAAAGTTGGGTGTCAGAGGTTCAATCCATCATCAAAAACAATTACATTTAGTCAACACATGTTTAGTCTGAAAATTATTTCAAGGTTCTATACTTACAGAAGTTGTACTGATTATGTGTCGGAAACTTCCTCATTCACAGTTTGTATTTATAATTCCGCGAGTTCCACACTTTCAATAATTTCGCCAATTTATATGTGTAATCAATAGGTACAATAACAGATCTTTTAAATTCTAGATCAGATAAAAACAAAAAAATATTATGTTACCAAATTATATATCGTCAATATATTTACAGTTTAAAGGCCCTTGTTATGCTTATAACATTTTGAGAAAAAAAAAACATAATAATTACCTGACTCTTAATTAATGTCAGTAGCAATTTAGGATCTTTAAAACTTGCAAATTAAACTTTAACGAATTGGAATAATTTCAAATTAAAGTTTTAATGATCATCAATTTAATTAACTAAGTTTAATGAGGGAAAAAACGTATAAGAAAAGGATTTTATAATTTCTTTTAAATTATAGCGACTTATCGGTAAATGGCAAGTACAAAGCGGTGTTTATAACGGAGAAGGAAGTTTAATGCTACTATGTTTCAGGCCTCTAATATCATCTAATTCTTGCTTTGCTTTTTATTGCTCAACAAGGAAACTTATGCGACTGGTATTACTTTCCGGTTGCGGTGGCGTAAACTTTTTTCAAAACCTTTATAACTTTGATCACATAATACCTACACTAGGGATCTTTCGTCAACAGATACATTATGATATAGACTTTGCTGCAGTATACTTGTCTTATGACCTTGGTCTCGTTTTCATGGTTCATGGACTTCATAAACTTTAGTAAACTGTGCGTCCAGTTTTGAGAGCAAGTCCATTTCTCAGCAACTGTGATACCTAAGCCAACAATATTTGTTCTGTAGATTGTTCTTAGTGTGTCCGTGTCAGGCTGACACTCGTCTCCGGACCTTGACCTCATTTTCATGGTTGAGTGACTTATGTCCAAGTTTCGTGATTACAGTCCATTTCTCGGCAACTATACCACGTAGGACCATCAGTCTGACACCTTTCTTGGGACCTTCATCTCAGTTTCATGCTTGAGTGACTTGTCACATTTTTGCGATTAAGTCCATTTCTCCAAGAGTCCAAGAGTACGTTCCTGGTTATTACAAGTAAGAGCCGATTGATGTCAAATTAATCTCGAACTACTCTAAGACATGTAAGAGGTAATTTTCTATTACCGAGTTCAAGCTATATAAACCTTGTAATAGACGCTTGCCCAGGATTTCTTCACGTGCACCGAACTGCCCGACTAATGTCCAACTTTCAGTTATACAGCTTTCGGGCTATCGGATCTTCGTACTACTGGACCGTTAAACATTGGTCGGACCGAATGGGAAAATGCAGTTAAAAATCTTCTTTTCCTGAACTAGAGGGCTAATTTGAACCAACTTGGCAGCAATGAATGGTTCTATATGAAAAAAATAATATTAAAGTTGACTGCCACAGTCAAACATAGTTTAAGAAAGAATCCTAGTATGGGAAAATTCATTCATATAAACTTCTTGTCTTAAGCCAAAGAATTTGGCAATTTGGAACCCAACTGAACAAGATTGGCATATATATGTAGGAGCATTTAAGACTGCAAATGATATCCAGCTAAGGGATACAAGCTCCTTGGAGAGTCTAGTTTTATTATGCTGTAGCTTCTAACGTATACACATATGCATTGTTTATATATATCTGTGCATATTTCGTCGACTTACAAACACATTAGTGTTGAACACCAAAACAATTATCCAAAATTTTGAAGATAAAATTCAAAATTGCAAAAATGACCAAAAGGGATAATCCAAGACCATCTAAGGACAGATGTATGGATGAGAAAGATTATTTCACAAAATTTAACATTTTTGTAATTCATGTTTTTCCCACCTCATTTGGATTTTACTGATAACACTGAGTAGATTAAAAAATATGTCATCTTCCGGCTCTTGTTATCCTAAACATATTAACGTGGCTCTTGTAGCATGCCACACAAGCTGCACTGAGTTTAGTAATACATGTATTTGCTGCTAGCATTGTTCAGCCGGCTCTTGTAGCCCAGCTGCACCAAGTTGACATGCACATCATCTGCCAAATACTGCAATTCCGGCTCTTGCAGCTCATCTACACAGAATTGACAGCATGCCTTCCGGCTCTTGTAGCATGACACACAAGCTGCACCAAGTTAAGTGTTATTTACTGCTAGCTTTGTTCAGCCATCTCTTGTAACCCAGCTGCAACGCATTGACATGCACATCATTCAGTGTTTGTTTTCCGGTTCTTGTGGCTTATTGCCTGCTACACCGAGCTGAATAATGCTAGTACATTGTAGTTCAATCAATGCTGAGTCTGCCCCTTGCGCTAAAATATTTTTAGTTCTTTTGTTTGTAGAAGTTACATATATGCCATAATTAGTATGTGAATTAGTTTGGAAATATAATAAATGTTTTTATTTCTACCTACATTGTATCTTGATTGTTTTGGCCAACATAAACATAAACAGTAAATTTAAAGTATCAATTCCAGGTTAGTATTGAAAAACTAGCAACTTAGCTGGTGATACCCAATGGGAGTTAGAGACCATGAACCCAACAAACAATAAACATTTTAACAGGATATCACAACTTGGATTCAGAAAAAAAAATTACATGTAAAAATATTTATTTCTGAAACTATAACAATAAACACATGGCTCGGATAAAGTTTGGCACAAGGCAATTTTTTAATTAAATGCTAAAGTGACTATTCTATCAAACACAAATTATAACATGTATAAGAAAACACTAAATAAATACATTATATTGGATGTATTGATCAGTATTAGGATTTGGCAACCATAATAACACAGTCCATAAACAGCAGAAATCCAGTAAAATATGAGTTTTGGCATTGTAAACTCAATAATACAAAGTTTAAAAATCAGTTTTTATAACAATATTCCTTGATTGGGATATTCTAGGTGTTACCTCACATGCAGACAACTCGAAGTAGAAAACTGAACACCTCAGAGACCCCCAAAACATTTTTTTTTAATTTAAAAATAAACAATTTGTATTAAAAAAAAATTGTTTTAAATATATATATATTTATTTATAATTCTTATTTTTGATAAATATACTTAAAACATTTGGGTTGAAGTTGGAGCTATACAAGTTACCGTATGGATGACAAGGCCTGGAATAGGTAATATTGTTCTTCTCAATAAATAAGCTCACAAAGGATACCCCCCGCTTTGAAGTCCAATTATCTCCCTTGTGTGATATCGGAAAGCAAAGATTTTTCTTCATGCACATCTTTGGATGAGGTACTTCCTTTCTGTAAAGTTTTGTTGAAATCCATTGAGCGGTCTAGGAGTTGCGCTTACAAGATATATGGACAGACGGACAGACAGACAGACAGACAGACAGACGGACGGACAAGGTGATTCCTATATACCCCCAAACTTTGTTTGCAGGGGGTATAAATAACATAAAATGGATAACACGAAGGGTCAACAATGACATAACAATCAATTAACGGTATCGTATGGAATGACCTTCAGATGAAAACAACATAAAACAGCACAAAAAACAAACATAGAAATAACAGAGAGTCAATAAATGATAAGGTGTTGGAAACTGCAAGAAAGTATGTTCTAGGTTAACTGATTTACTCAAAATTAAGTACTAAAAATCCTTTAATTTGAAGTTTTCAATCATTGAAAAAGAAATACATGTACCTGAAAAATTTCTGCTGCAATCAAAGGATTGCTGTTTTCCCGTCTTAGGGTTTTGCAGCTATTCTAGTCAATTTTTGATATAGCATTTCTCATTTCCTTTAGATTTAATAAAACACAAAAAAAATAGATGGATAAAAAATTTGACAGTAGACATTGCTAAATTTGCCCTTTTGGCAAGGTAGGCTAAATGTGGAAGTGTGGTATATTCAAGGAAATAATTGAGAAAAATAAACTCTTTTTGTGCTTAATATTGCTGAATATGTGTAAGAGTTCAACCAACATAAAGAAATCATTTCAGGAATAAATTGGTACATAGATACATAATTAGCACTACACATTAACAAAAAACAATACACAATGAAACACTATTTTAAAATATTTGAATGCTATTAAAAACAAAACACAAAACAATTGTAATTCTATATAGCCCTTCCACAATCTTGGACAGGGCATAAAAATAAAAACAAACAAAGAATTGTAAATTGGTCAAAATGCAAACTGATCAAAAATCCGGTTCCGAATGACAATATGCCAGATGCAAGGGTGAAAATATAGAAGGTGTCAAAAATCGGAAATTGGGAAGAATCCAATATTTTATACAGGAATATATACAGACTAAAATGGTCATTATGTGGAAATCTGTCAAAGTTTGGAAAACTTTCAGTCATGCAGATGCATTTTTGATAACTTACAATTTGTTGCAGCTTGCACATTTTTAGACAAATTTTCATTACAAAAATATGTGATATCAAACATATAACCTTCAATCTCTCAAGTAATCATGCAGAACCATCCATAGCCATAACTCAATTTCTAACATACATGTAATCTGTAAAACAATATTGCCAAATTCTTTACAGAATCAGACACAGTAGTGATAGAAACTTCTACCAAATTCTACCATCAGCATAAGCAGGATGTGCCAGTCTGTAGGCATGTCTTTTCCATGACTCCTCGGTTGACCTCTGTATAAGAGACCTATACTCCTGGGCCTCTTGTTGCTTTTGTTTCTGTCTATTCTCATAGTCCTCCCTAAAGATTAAAAGAATTGTGTTTACATTTATTTTATCATCTGTATACTCGGTTCTTATTGTATTACCGGTCCCACTTTATCGCCGTATTACCAGAACATCAACACAGTGTCATGGACAAACTCAATATTTATTGTGTATAAACTAGGAAACTTGTAAGGAACATTTTTTGAAAATTTCTTAAGAACAAGGAAATAAACTGCAGACTTTAATTTTTGTGTGATTTTCTGTTCTTTTCAAATTTTTGTAAGGTTATCATGCGACAATTGATGCCAAATTGTATGTTTAAGAAATGTGGACTAATAAGTGATCACAATTTACTGATAAGTGGTTGATGTTCGTCCATACCAAATGCCTTCACTATATTTTTCAGAGACATTTATTTTCAATACAGCGATATTTTTATGATTGTAAAAGAAAATGCATGTGAAAAATAAGTTTTATTTAATGGAAGGTTAGATGTTGGACAAACTTCACAAAAATAGAAATCAACATTCCAGTGGCCTATGTTTTTCAGCATGTGAAAACAATTAACTACGGTGATACAATGAGACCCCAGTATATACCTTTTCCTTTGTAACTTGTAAAGATATATGAATGTACTGCAAAAAAATAGTACATAAATAATTCATAAAATTGATATCTATAAAGGTAAAACATTGACATCAAGTTTCATTATAATTGTTTTGTTGAAGCAATCATGTAAAAAAACATGTTTATTTTGTTGGAGTAATTTTGGGCTCAAAACAAGGTGTGGGTTTTTCCTCTCATTGAAGGTTGTGTGGTGACCTGTAGATGTATAGTTTTTGTTTTTAGTCAGTTAAATATTCTTAATATTTTACTCAATAATCGGTAATCATTCACAGATTATGTCATCTCTTGTGATAAAGACTTGAGTAAATTCCTGCTTTACGAAAGGAAAACTAAAGATTATATGTCTGCAAGACACGAATGCCACATCCTCCCGCAAACAGAATTCCCATCTATCATTTATGAAAGGCAATCGTTTTGAGAATGATTTTAAATATATGAAATATGAATAATATTTTAACTTTTACTACATTACAAATAATGAATCTACAGTACAAAATTCTATGGGCTTGTATGTTGGTGATCTGTTTTGAACTTAAGAAGAGGATTGTAGTTGTAACAGGATGGACAAGGATAAATCTAAATGCCGCTTCCACATTCGTGGACAGGACATAAAAATGTTGTCGAACAAGACTTTGAGATCCTGGAGTGAATAAGTTTACAGACTCATTCAACAGTTTCAGGACGAGAATTCCAAATCTGCCCGAAGTGTTCACATATTTTTTCTTAAAATTAATCTTTACATAATTATGAAAATTTATTTCAAGCTTGTACAGCTAGAGAATATGATTCCATTCTTATCTTGCCTGAAATTTTGCAATAAAGTTTTCATTCAAACTTAGCCTGAGAATTTGTTACGTAGCTTTCATTGATACCAAGCTTGAAATTTTCAGATTTCATTATTGTCTATACTGAGAATAGTGCTTTAGTTCTATTCCTCCTTTATAAATCAAGACTGTCATAGATCTCTTTCATTCTCAAGTAGATAGAGTGTGCTAGGGAGCTTTCATTAACATCTACATGCTTTAGATAGAGTGTGCTAGGGAGCATTCATTAACACCTACATGCTTGAAACACTATACAGTTTTCAGTCTTACTAATGTTGTAAATGTAATTAGATCTTCCATTTCTACGTAGCTCGAATGTTTAAATTTAAACCTAAGTCAAGCTTGTACTAAAGAGTTTCCATTCTTACCTTGCCTGAGATTCTGCTAAAGTATTGGCCTCATCATCAATCTTCACAGAGATTCTAGATATCTTAAATGGCTGACCAAAAACTTTAGCCTATAAACCAATTTGAAAAAATAAACCTTTCAATGGAAAATATTTGATTATTAGTTTTCTATGTATGTCAGGGGGAACAACTGGTTTGAAGTTATTCAGACATCCTGATGAACATTTTTTTGAGAACTTTGCTAACAGTCTTCAAATTAAGGTTTTTACTTTTTAAAAATTACATTTAACTGAAAACTAACGAAATATAAGGCTTATCCATCACACATTTGGAAGAATTAGTGTCAATATCTCAATAAGAATAATACATTAAAAACTATAAAAATGCTTATCTTACTTTTTTTTAAATTGACCATATTTCAATTGAAAATTTATTATCTCCCCTTGATTTGTATCTATAGCTTTGGCCCTGCACAATTTTACCTCTACAATAGCGTAAAACCGATGAAATAACTGTCACATAATATCGTGAAAGTGAACAGGTAAACAATCAATATATGTACATTGAGTAAATTTAAATATAGTTTTTTAACAATTTATTTGTACAGGCCTTAGAAACATGTACTTGAATATATAAAAATAATTAAAAAAAATTTAAATCCTCCCTCCCCTCTCCTAATTTTCTAGATTGGATATAAAATCTGCAGTTAATAACCTACCTCTCCTGAAATGAAGAAGTCTATTGCTTTCTGTACAGATGGTTCATCTGCCATCAATACCCAACCAGTACCATTAATACTCCTGGTTACAGGATCCTAAAATCATAACACAAAATGTTCATCCACAACAACCTATTCAATCTGTTGACCCATAAAGTTACAAAACACAAACATGGATTTTGATCTTTTCAGAAAAAAAGTCTGAAATATGTTGGGGGGGGGGAGGTGTTACTTTAAATCTTAAAATGAATGGGGTGAATAATTCGAGACAGTATTGCATTAACAAAGACTAACATTTAAAATTCTGCTTATAATATTCGATTAAAATATTTTAGGGATTGCATTAAATCATTTTGAAATAATAATTCTGTGGCTTGTTGACGAATAGCAATGTAAGTGGACACCATAATTTTTTAACGTAAAGTAGTAATGTTTGGAATAAGCTGGAAAGAAATAATTGATAAATCACCAGCCTATTTAATTTTCAAATATAAGAGGAATGTTGGAACTGGCTTTTCAAAACAAAAAATATTTTTCACACAATACTGTTTCTTTGTTCCCTGGTTGTTTCCCTAATGCTGGGCTACGTGACCTTGAAATTCTTAAGTTCATTCAACGGTTTACAATGCAGAATGTTGGTGTACATCACAATCAATACTATTTTTTCATGTTGATTTGAATTTTTTTATTCAAAGGATCAAAAAATAATTTTGGTAAAATTAGGACAAGTAGAGATTGTTTATGTAATACACTGATGCCCCGCCCTAAAATCCATATAAACACAAAACTGAAGTTTTGTTGATACACTATGCTTAGTTACAAAGAAATAAACCTACTACAAACTTAACCAGAGTCGCTCAAGCATAAAATGTAGGTCATAATGACCCAATTATTGTATAACTGCTCAGGTACTACCCAAGTCATATCCACTGATGAAGTTTCTTGATACACATAAAAACATATTGTAAATTACCTTCATTAAACAGACTTCATCCAGATTACAATCAGCCTCCATTTCAAACAAAGCATCCATCTTTTGTTGAGTTGTGTTACCAGGCAAGTTGCTAAGATACAACGCCTTCTTCCTACTATCAACAAGCTGAAAACAATTATTTTGCTTGTAAAAAGATAATACTTTGCATCACATATAAACTAAATGAGTCCATGTTAGTTAGAGATATGAGTCATTGGAAACAAATGGTTTATTTTTTTATGTACCTTTCTACTATCACCTGTTGAACACCTCATTTCCATTTGTTTTATGCAACTCGCATCAAATCACCTACCTTGACGTAGCAATGCAAAAAAATGTCATGCCACAATGCTAGAACATCAGAAAACACACATCTTTGCAAAAATGGTACGACAATGTTCAAATTAAAATCGCTTCAATTTGAAAACCCCTGAAGCACAACCTCAAAGATATCTTTTTAACTATCTTTTTAACGAACATAGAATTTATTTTGCACTAGGTCGCCTAGTTTAAGAGAACACATTTTTGTGTCATGGCAGCCATACCTTTAATTTTCAACGGAGAAATGTGTCATGATAAAAAATGTGACATTAGACAATTCATCCCTCGGGTTCACATTTTCTATCATCAGAAACTCGGCAAGACTAGTTTTTGACTTGAAAGTGTGAACCATCGGATGGAATTGTCCAATCTCAAATCTTAGATCATGACTGATCATTATAATGTGCACTGTGTGTTGGAGTGAGGAATGCAGCATAATCAATCATCGGGATCTAAGGATAAGGAAAAGTAGAGTCAACAGCTGTGTCAGAATATTCCACAGAATCTTAACCAACACTTGCTTGCATTTTATCCTTTAAATTAAGATCACTACTGAAATTTCTCAAAAATTATTACCACTTTTGTACAACCTCTCCATCTTTTTTTTTTCCTTGGTAATACCACTTTTGTATAAAAAAAAACCCCTCCACATTCTTTTATTTCTCATTGGGATCAAGACCTAAAAATTGGTATAAATTATTTTGATTTGCATAAACAAGAGTGGACACACTAAATGTCTCTCCTGAGTATGCACATGGACACAAAATAATGATTATCTGATACCCCACATTGCAAGTCAAAGGAAAATGTGTTCAAAGAAATAGTAATGGTTAGACAATAATCTCTCTGAAAAATGTCATGCATGTCATTCAAGCCTAAATACAAGTCACGAAGGGATGAAACTAAGGTCAAGGTAGAGAGACAGGTGTCAGACTGGCATGTACCCACTAAGAACTATCTATTGACCAGATATGGTTGGCTTAGGTTTTACAGTTGCTAAGAAATGGACTTAATCACGAAAATGTGACACAGGTCACTCACCCATGAAATTGAGGTCAAGGTCAAAAGGCATGTGTCATACTGACATGTACCCACTAAGAACTATCTATTGACCAAAAATGGTGGGTCTAAGTATTAAAGTTGCTGAGAAATAGACCTTATCTCGAAAATGTGACAAAGTCACTTTAGCATGAAATTGAGGTCAAAGTCTGGAGACAGGTGTCAGACTTGCATGTACCCACTAAGAACTCTCTATAGACCAAACTCGGCAGATCTAGGTTTCACATTGGATGAAATTCACTCAGTCAAGGTCCAGGGACAAGTGTCAGACTGCCATGTACCCACCAAGAACTATCTATTGACCAAATATGGTGGGTCTAGGTATTATAGTTGCTGAGAAATGGACTTAGCCAGAAAATGTAACAAAGTCACTCAAGCATGAAATTGAGGCCAAGCCAGGTGTCAGACTGGCATGTACCCACTAAGAACTATGTATAGACCAAATATGGTTGGCTAGTTATTACAGTTGCTGAGAAATGGATTTAACCACAGATTTTACATTTATGTTTATGAAGTCAGTGAACCATGAAAATGAGGTCAGGGTGACAAGACAAGTATACTGCGGCAAACCTTATACGATAAGCTATCTGTGGACCATAAATCTTAATTGCAAGTATTATATGTGCAAAGTTATTAAAGTTTTAGAAAAGTTTACATCGCCGTCACCGCTTGAAAGTAATAACTATATCTCACCTTCGCAACTTTAAGAACTTGAACATTACCTGAAGCCATGATGGTGCATCAGATGAAGGTCTATTGGCCCCTGTTATCATTGCCCATTCTTCTGCTGACCAAATACACACACTGTTTCCTGTAAATATTATAATGACATTGAGGCCAAAATTTACAATTCAAAGAAGTAGAATAGTAACATATCAGTATCTCTGGTATTTAATAATTTTCAACTTGCAAAATTTTATAAATGGAAAAACATCCAGAATTCAAAACATTTCCCAGAATCCATCAACATTTCTCCAGGCAGTAAACTATAGACATGTGTAGGTGAAAAGTAGAGAATATTCTGATTTTGTATAGAAGTATATAAGGATAAAAATTTTCAAAATCTGGAATATAGCATGCCCAACTGCCTGCTAAGCATAGCTGAAAATTACCAGACTATTGGTAAAAACTGCTTAAACATGAGGTTGCATGGGTTATTGTGCAAAGTATATCCCCATTCTTTTTCAATTTTGAAAATTGGTCATAAAACTATAGGCCAAATATCAAAACATTCAGTTGCACAAAAGCCGAGATAAGTGTGACAAAAAATTTCAGTTTGAACGCACGGACAAGCTGAATCCAGTATACCACCCACTCCGTAGTCTGGGGTATAAAAATAATCTCCCTTACCTGTATTCTTCAAACAAGCACAAAGTTCCTGTATATGTCCAAATGTCATTGTAGGTATTTTGTCACTTGTGTTATCCGTTATAATCCTCATACTGTCTAACATAGCTCCTGTTGGTCCTAAAAATATCCAAGAGAAAAAAATCAGAAGATATATGATTGCTATCAATAAAAATGTGTGAGTCTCCCAAGGAAGATGTGTCACCTGCAGACGTCAATTTTTACAAAAGATATTAAAATTTTCCAAAAATGAAATATATATGCACACCTGTGCATTAAGGTTAATGAACAGAGAAAGTTTCATTAAATTGCTTTGAGCAGTTATGGAGTAGTTGAGGACAGAAGTTTGCCCCCCCCCCCCCTTTTTTTTTCAAAAATGTCAATTTTTACAAAAAAAATTTGAAATTTTCTAAAAATGAAATATATATGCACACCTGTGCATTAAGGTTAATGCACAGAGAAGGTTTCATCAAATTCCTTTGAGCGGTTGAGGAGTAGTTGAAAATAGAAGTTTTGACCCCCCCCCTTTTTTTTTTAAAATGTCAATTTTTATAATTTTTTTTAAAAAAATTTCTAAAAATGAAATATATATGCACACCTGTGCATTAAGGGTAATCCACAGAGAAGGTTTCATCAAATTCCTTTGAGCGGTTCACGAGTAACTGAGGATAGAAGAAAAGTGTGACGCAAGACGACAGATAGTGATCCCAAGTGTTCACCATGCATTCCACAGGCGACACTACAAATAGGGTATATTATTCCCACACTTTCAAAGAAAGATTGGGGATAGTGTTATCTCCCCTGTCTGTCCATCCATCATATAACCTGAACTCCTCAATTACTTTTAACTTCATGCAGGTCCAATTTTTTTCCACTTTTTAAACCACAAAATTTTGTGTTTTTTCACGGGTTCTAGTTATTTTGTTACACATTTTAATTGACTGGGAGTTAAAAGTTTGCCATTTGGAATCTTTCAGTCACAAATTTGGTGCATTATTTTGTTTGTTTACTTAGAGTTTTTAAGCCGTTTTCAGCACATTTTGGCTATTTCGCGGTGGCCAGATTTTATAGGTGGAGGAAGCCTGAGTACCACCGACCTTCGCTAGGAAAATTGGCAATCATTGTCAATTAAGATCAGTCGATTCGAACTCACAACCTCAAGTGTTGACAGGCTAGTAATCTTTAGTAGACATGATGAATTACGTAGACCACTCGGCCACCAAGGCCCCTTGATAAAGTATATGTTAAATTTTGGGTTCCGAATTAATTATTTGGCCTTACATTTCTGCACATTCATGCAGCACTATAAGGGGATAAGCAGTTAATGCACAGTTCTAGGTAAACTCTGAATTGGGTTAAGATTTTTTCTGCACACTACAAGCACGCAGCAAAAGTGTCCAAAAGTCATGACCCTTCAGCCATAGTATAACAATAAAAAATCTAACCAATAAGGACCATAGCATGCTGTGGTTATCATGTAGGAGAAACGGTCCAAGACTATATGCCATATTTTTCAGTTAAAAGTGATATTTTTAACCAAATTTTTAACGGAAGTAGGGTAATATAGGTATAGGAATTGAACCCCTTTTGTTAAATTTTTGGAGATGACATATCAAAATTGTTGATTACATGCAAGTTAGGAAATTTTGGAGCAAAACATGATTTGCCATTAATGTGAAACACCCCATGTATATATGACACATTGGTAATTTTCCCTACCTGGATTTCCACCAAGTGAAGACAAGTTCACCATTAATCCTTCAGGTAAGTTAGGTAAGTCTGAAGAACTGGCTGCAAGTTTCTTCACATTGAAACCTATTATCAAAATATATTTGTTAGATCTAAGACTGTAGATTCATAGAAAATGTGTATATCATTGGTATTTTGACATTAAAACATGAGGTAGGCTGTAAAATGGACACCAGTTTTTTTCTGGAGATATAGAAGCTGAAATTCATGCAGCCTATCATATACTGAACCGCAAAAGAAACGTCGCTTTTTCAAAATGTTAGCAAAATTCAAAATAAATATTAATTAATGATTTTTATATAATCAGTATTACGATTACATCACCAGGTAAGATTAAATTACCTGTGAATTAAATTTTCGGTTGAATAATTTTCAGTTGATATTGTAGAGCGACCGTACCTAAAACCGCTCGTGGGACACACTTGACGGTAATTTTTCTTAAATCTTAAATGTTCGTGAAATTCATGCTCCTTTATGGGTATAAAAGGCCGGAGAAAATTAAAGAGTGTTAGTATCAGTGTTGACACAGAAGCTATGCCACGTCTGACTTCACAACAGAGAGAACAGGCCATTGGTCGATTGGATGCTGGGCAATCTGCCAGAGTTATTGCCAACAACTTCAACTGTTCTGTTCGAACAATTGAACGTCTACGGACACGGTACAATGCAACAAACAGCACAAATGACCGTCCACGGAGTGGTAGACCCCAAGTCACTACCCCTAGACAGAATAGAGACATTGTTCATCACCATTTGATGAATCGGTTCACCCCAGCTGCCGAAACTGCCAGAAACACTGTTGGAACACATGGACGACCCATAAGTGATGATACGGTTCGTCGGCGATTAGCTGCTAGAAACATGAGATGTCGCCGTCCAGCAAGAGGACCTATTCTTACTCCTCGACACCGTCAAGCTCGTCTTCAGTGGGCCACTCAGCGACAGAATTGGCGAAATCGACAATGGCGTAACATCATCTTCTCTGACGAAAGCTGTTACTGCATTTCAACAGCCGATGGCAGAACCAGAGTGTGGAGAAGACGCGGGGAACGTTACGAAGACAGCTGCATTCTGGAAACAGACGCGTGGGGAGGACCTAGCATCATGGTATGGGGTGGAATCGGCCTTAACGTTAAACTTGGTCCAGTCATCTTTCAGAACCTTGGCCCAGGCAGAGGAAATGGCGTAACAGCTGCCCGTTACATCGACCAAGTCTTGACACCCCATGTTCAGCCCCATTTCGCACGTCATCAAAACAAGACTTTCCAACAGGACAATGCACGTGCGCATACCGCAAGAGCCACAAGAGACTTCCTACAGCAGAATAACATTAATTTTATGGATTGGCCGGCTTTGAGTCCAGATTTAAACCCTATTGAACATTTATGGGACGAAGTTCAAAGACGGTTGAATAATAAGCAGCCAAGTCCGACAACTGCAGCTGAACTTTCACAAGCGTTTCAGAGAGTATGGGCACGTATTCCGATGGCGTTTATTAATCGGCTCATCAACTCCATGTACCGAAGATGTGCCGCAGTAATTGGTGCCGGTGGAGGACATACACGTTATTAACGGACGTGGGAGCACAGCATTGAAAACATGTGACGTTGCGACAATTGTGACGTTTTTGTGAACATTGTAACCAAAAGACTGTAAATCATTCATTAAATTTTGTAAAAATTAATTTAAAATATATAAATGTCACTTTGAAATAAATGTATGTGAACATGTCATTTTGTGCGACGTTTCTTTTGCGGTTCAGTGTACTTTGTGTATTTCCTCTAAACAAGTAACAAAGAAGGGATAAGCATAGATGCCAACCCCATTTTGGTGCTATCAGTAAAAACAATCTGAGGTGTCAGTAATTTGCAACTTTTTTCAGTAATTATAATTTTTCACAGAATAATGCATCCTACAGCAAAATGATAAGAAAAACACAATTTTCTGAGCTGCGTTCATCAACATATTCGAAATCGTACAAATACTTAATAGATCGTTTTACAAAGCACTCAATCCCAAGAAATCGTAAAAGTGTTTAAAAATCTGAATGTCTATAGTGCTTTATCTTTCCTGAATAATAATCTGTAATGAAAGATTAAAATCTAAACTAGGAACGGTTTTGGACCAGTAATGAACTGAAATCCGTAATAATAGACTGTAAACCTAATACCATAATTTTGACCTGAAAGTCGTAACAATTAAGGAAAAATTATAATGGTTGGCATATGCGGATAATCTATGGATAAGGTAAATTATCCCTTCAACAATTTCCCTACATACAACTGCTGCAAGACCCAATATCGACCTTGGAGTCTGAAGCAAACATTTTCTCTGTGTTGAAAGTCTTGCTACAACTTTAAGATGAACTACAGCAATAAAATAATTTTTTCTTAAATATTTGTCCAGAATTTATCATATCATATCCATCAATAATCAGCAGAAAGATTACTATTCGAATTTGGAAATTCCAAAAACCAATAATCAACACTATAAATTTGGTACTAACAACTAAGGTGTAAATTTGAGTGCCTGAGACCACAAACTTCTTTTAAGCTGCAGATTACAAAATTTTTCGCTCAACATATACTAATCTAATATGGACTATTACCCACCTAGGCCTTGTGCTAATTTTGTGAAAATTTCCCCCATTTCAGCCTCCATCAATCCCTGTTGTTGGCTGTGTGCATGAAGGGTACGTAATGGTGACTTCCCACCAATACATGACACCAGACTCATTAAACCTTCTTTTCCTACAAAATAAAATCATTTAACATATATGCCCAGCCTTGAATACTGTGGAATTCTAAATCTTTCTTAAAGTTAATTAAATTTTGTCTTTATTTCTTAATGATCAAACCTTTTGCTAATATACAAAATTACAAAAAATTACAAAAATTAAGTTTTCTCAAAACAACAAATTTACTTGAATCCCAATAAAAATAATATTTAATGAAATAATTTAAATTTATGCACAATATTTTCTTCATAATTTAATACATGTACCATGAAACCTGTTTAATTCAAGGTGTATAAATTTGCAAGACTGAGTCCGTACATACAATGTAAACAAAAAAAAAAAATTATTTGACGTGGGTGTCATCAGTAAACGTACTTCATTCATTTTTCTAATGAATGAAGTACGTTTACTGATGACACCCACGTCAAATAATTTTTTGTTTTTGTTTATATTGTATGTACAGACTCAGTCTTGCTCTGGGTTTCAAAGAGTCAACACCTTTTTATTTTTATTTTTTACATACTCGTGATCAAGACCATTTTTTAGCTTTTTAGTTTCTTGTTGTTTTTTTACGATTCTTGGTTTTGTTCGACTTGTGTATTTCATACATTTTAGTCGTTTTACGCCCCTTTTGATAGCTCACCATTTCCATTTATTTTTCTTGTTATCTATTGTCGCATGAGCTGTTTCGCAACATACTTAGTTTTTTGTAAATTTGCCATGTTTTTGTGTCAAAATTCTATACACTTATATATACCATTTGAAAACTCAATTATTCTGACTGGCCACAGTACAGTTCTTGATCAAGTTAGGTTATAAGCTGGGCTCTAAGTGGCACCTTATTTATTCAACAAAATGGAGATTAAATTTTTCACTTTGGCAACCCATGAAATCTGGATTTTATATCGTGTTTGACTTTATTTCAGCATATTTATAGAATTGTGTCCATTCAAAAAGTGTATCATTTTTGACAATTTTCCAAACTGTTTGTCAGTAAATGGTGTCCAATATATTTACTATAGGAGTCAATGGTGCATTGGACCAAAACTGTACACAAAGGCCTGATAGGGGCAGGTTGGTGGGGCAAAGTTTTAGGGAAAGGGGCAATTCACTATAAAATTGATTCATGCATGAAAAAGGTATTTCAAAACAATGCACAGCAAAACACTAATGGCCTAATTACCCGTCCCTATATAGCTATCCACACTATATTAGTGGCAGTCAAAATTTCATCCTACCATCATTTTCAGATAATGTTCAACTTGGTATATTGTGGAACTGGTTCCCATCCTGAACATCAACTGGCCATTAACCAAATAACAATCAATTGATCATTAAATTCAGAGGGCAACAAGTTGCCTGGAAATGGCAGACGGCTGCTTCTCTCTTCTATTTAAAACCAACTAGTATATGGCAGAAGAATATTTCACCTACAATTACTTACCAATACTATTACTTGTGACATTAAGACTATGTAACTGTGACTTGTGACTCTTTGTTGTAAAAATCTTAGAAAGACTTTGAGCACCACTGTCTGTAAACTGGCAGAGAATATATATATGTTAAAAATGTTAACCTTCATTATGATACTAATTCACTAAATAACAATCCAAAGATACTAATATTAAATATATTAAATTTATACTATGCTGTATACGACAAATTTCAAGGTGTTATCTCTGATCAGCAGCATTAAAAAGCATTCACTAAAAGCATTCTAAAAATAATGAATATTGAATTAAAAAAGTTAAGCTGAATGGCAATAAGCTGTAATTAAAAGAATTCTTAGATCTTTTTCTTTTCTCTTCTTGTGAAAGGGTCTGCCTCGGTGGTCTCGTGGTAGCGTGCTCGCCCTGTGTGCGGAAGATCGCAGGTTCGATCCCCAGCTGGGTCAAACCAAAGACATTAAAATTGGTATTTGCTGCTTCTCCGTCAAGCATGGGGCATCTAGGAGGAAGAGCAAAGACTGGTCAGCTTGGAGTCAGTATAATGTGTCCGGGTGAGGTGATATGTCTTCCTGTGGACAGTTACCTCATGAGCTAGCACATTAAAAATCCAACTTGGCGTGTCGGTCTAGTACAAAGCAGGGATCATATTCATTATCATATCAACATGTTCTCATCCTGATATGCACATGGTTGCCACAGGACGTTAAACAATAATTCATCCATCCATCATCCATCTTGTGAAAGGGTTACAATGCTACACTTGGAATGATTTAATTTTAGATTTTAAATTTTCAATATGCAAGAATTTGATACAAAAATTTGTGAAAACTAAGAAGTATCTCCCTCATGCAAACTCTGTCCTTACATTGTGTTGGCTTTACTCCTTTGGTTCATTTTGACATTTTTGAATTTGAATTTGAAACTGATGTTTCGTAAATCAGCGAAATGTGCACATCATTTGCATCAGAATTGGTATCAAAGAATTTCATTCTGTTTGAAATGACGCTAGGGATTCATCTTACAATTGGTGTGACCTCAAGATAAAAAGCCCAGTTTTTTTTTTTGTTAAACTACATGAAGTAATTTGTTTTTCAAGAGATACTCCACAATATCCCTTTTGTAATGTAAAATTCTAAAATTTAAACATCAAAAGTGCAGAAATATGAGCAAACAGAATGAGAATTTGTCCCCCCCTTTCCACCCCCATTAAAATACACAAGAGGAAAAATATTTTGGTACCACAGCCCTTTGTCAAATTGCATATTGTAAATAATTAAAACTGACTGAAGAGTACAGCAACATCAGGCAAAAATAAACTGTGTTTTTGGTTTCATCTAAATAAATAGTATGGTTAACAGGTAAGGAAAATATTTTCTTTCTCCAATGATTTTATATCAAGTTCTTTTCAACAAGAGCTGATGACAAACTATAAACTGAAAAGGCACAATTTTCTACTTTAGGCCACACCAAATAATTTTTAATTCTTTGGATTTTTGGATGGTAAAAATAGGTGCAAGCGGGTTAAATTTTAAATTTCTTTTTTTTTTCTTGAAAATTTGTTTTTTTCAGGTGAACATCAAATTCATGTGCGGCAAACTATTTTTAAAATAAAATATTGCAATAAATCCAAAATTTTACAAATTTTAGGGGCAGGACGTACAATTTTTATTTTTAATTTCTTGAAAAATGAAGAATTTTGGGCAAATTTTCTGGATTTTTGAAAAATGAGGCGGTAAAAATTGTTTTTCTTAAAATTTACATAGTCGAAAAATCAGAATGGCAAAATCCAAAGAACTAAAGTTCATTTTGGTGTGGCCTTATGACTTATTAAAATTTGATGCAAAGTTAAGGATATCTTTTTTCTTACTTTTTCCAGATTTTATATTAGTTTAAAGCTATTTCCACATTATTACTTAAACTTCTTTTTTTCAAAATTAACTAGATGTACTGTGAGCAAAGCTCACAAAGCATACCCCCCCCCACTTTGAAGTCCAATTATCTCCCTTGTGTGATATTGGCAAGCAAAGATTTTTCTTCATGCACATCTTTGGATGATGTACTTCCTTTCTGTAAAGTTTCGTTGAAATCCATTGAGCGGTCTAGGAGGAGTTGCGCTTACAAGATATATGGACAGACGGACAGACAGATGGACAGACAGACAGAAAGACAGACAGACGGACGGACGGACAAGGTGATTCCTATATACCCCCCAAACTTTGTTTGCCTGAGGTATAATAACTTACTGTATTACTAGATAAATCTAAAACAGCAAGTGGGTGTGTCTTACAGCTGACCAGAGCTTGTGATAGGTCAATCACTCCTTGATCTTCAAGCCGATTGGCTGACAGTTTTAACATGTGTAACTGGAACCCTTTCTTTATTGCTTGACACAATGGTTCTATATCTGGAGCAGACATGGAACACCCACCTAAACTCAAAGTTTTTAATGAGGATCCCACAGCATTCTCTATAGAAAAATAAACAGACACACATGTATATTGTCAAATGTCATGCTTTCAATTATTAATGAAATTAATGAATTTGATTAAAACCACTAATTTCAAAATATGTTTGTTTTAGTTGGGGTTTTTTGCCGTTTTCAGCACATTTGGCTATTTCGCGGCATTCGGTAGGAAAATTGGCAATCCTTGTCAATTAAGATTGGAGTCGAACACACACCGCCACCGGTGAGATTCAAACTCACAACCCCAGCGTTGACAGGCTAGTGATCAGTAGTAGTCATGACGAACTACCTAGACCACTCAGCCACCGAGACCCCTCTATCCTACAGTAAAAACTCCAGTAATTTATATATACTTTCTTATTTATATTAAGTGCTTTCCTCCAGTAATTTGTGAGTCATGGTAACTTTCCCAAGTATGAGTAGTTTAACATTTTAATTTTTTTTCTGGCCTCAAGGCAAGCAAAACTAGAAAATGTGTCTATAAGACATGGATACCCTGCCTTTAAACAATATAGGTGTTGCTGAACAGCGTTGCACTATACAAAAGGACTGTAGTGGTGAAATATCATTGATATATTACTATAGGTTTCCGAGAAATGAACCTAAACACAAAACTTAACCAGAGTCACTGAAGCATGAAATGAAGGTCATAGCGACCCAAGTGTTGCTGAACTGCATTGTACTATACAAGAGGACTGTAGTGGTGAAATATCATTGATATATTACTATAGATTTCTGAGAAATGGAGCTAAATGCAAAACTTAACCGAAATCACTGAAGCATGAAATTTAGGTCATAGCGACACAAGTGTTGCTGAACTGCGTTGTACTATACAAGAGGACAAGAGTGGTGAAATATAACTGATATATTACTATAGGTTTCTGAAAAATGGAGCTAAACACAAAACTTAACCGAATCGGGACATAGGTACGTACGGACAAGTGTAAATCTATATGCCCCAGCCATGTATGAGGCGGGGCATAAAAGGAAACAGCAATTTGGGAGAAAATAATTTTCTTTAATTCTGTACATTTATACATCTCTTGACCCATTGGATAAGTTCTGATATCACCACACGTTGGATAATAAATGCTCGTGATAATTCCTGCCAAAAAACATTTGGTACCCCACTGTCATTAGTGAAAAAGATTCTAAAACTCATGAAATTTATCCCCTCTCAATAATCAAGTTCGATCGCAGTTATAAAATGATAATTTAATTATCTCGAGTTGATTTCATAATCAACTGGTCATTGTTGTAGAATCTATATTTATTCAACTCTATCATACCCATTAATTTCTGCATTATATCAGTCGTAGCCATTTTTAGGTTATCAAGTACCAGTGTAGTCAAGTTCCCTGCTGTATATAGTGCAGCCATCTGAGGTAACTCTTTTATTCTGCATCGTCTAACATTCACATATTGTAAGTTTTTAAATTGAGGAAGTTTTTCTGACAATCCATTACACTGTGTATTCAAGCTGTAGTTGATTTTTCTAACAGAGCTGTTACCATCTGGATCTAAAGAGGGAAAAGAAACAATGATACAAAAATTACAATTATGAACTAACTGAAACATGCAAAATGTGAAAAGTTAAGAAAACTTTCTATGACTTTTATAAGTTATCTCAATTAATACTCCATATCTACTTCAAGTTTCTTTTTATATGCATCAATTACTTAGTTTAGTTTAGTTGGGGTTTTACGCCGTTTTCAGCACATCTGGCTATTTTCGGCGGCCAGTTTTTATTGCTGGAGGAAGCCAGAGTACCCGGAGAGAACCACCGACCTTCGGTAGGAAAATTAGCAATCCTTGTCAATTAAGATCAGAGTCGAACACACCCCGCCACAGGTAAGATTGGAACTCACAACTCACAATAAAACTGTGACCCGTAGCAAGGAGCAACCAGAAGCGACCAGCCTCCTTGTTATAGTTGGATGATCAATAAACTTGATTTGGCTTTTAATACGGCAGATTTATGATATCAGAAAGGAATGTGTATAAGAGGCCTACTAATCATACTTGTTTTTTAACAAAATATCTTTCTGATTTTTTTTAACATTACCTGATGTCAGCTTTTTAATGGAATCCAAACAGTTTGTAGATAATTCTGTATTTGAACCAATGTTTATATCCAACAAAGGGATTTGTTTTCCTTGAAAAACTTCCTCAACAGATGACCAGAAATTATCTGTAAGGCTGCTGTCATTCAGACTTAAGATCTGTAACTGGGAAATAAAATCTTCCTTGACATTAACTTTTATATCTGGAAAACAAAATATAACAGTAATTTTGGAATTAAGTCACATATCAGAAAAAGTTTTCATGGGTTTGACAAAAAGAAAATGTTAAGACAACACCAAAACTAGGAAGTGATTAGACCAAAAATTTATCATGGAACCAATTCTAAGTATGAGTTTTAGTTAATTCTGCCAAAAGTTTTAAAGGAAGAGGATTGGACCAGCAATGGAAGCATTATGAGCACGAAACTACACCAATTTGACAAAGTTGTCCACTGAGTATGAAGTACAAAGTATGCCTCTGACAGATGCTTCATATGCATTCATTTTGTGAACTTTTTCTGTTAATTCGCCACAAGACTGGATGTCAATTTATTTGTTTTGAAAACTGACAAGAGAGGGGACAATTATACATATATATTTTTTGTTTGTTAATGTGTGTTTTATGCTGCATTTGAGACAACTTAAATTATGATACTTTTTGGCCAGATTTTATTTTTGAAGACACCTTAACATTAATTCATAGCTTTTTATCCCTGCCTGCTCTGATTCTTTGTTATTTCCATACTTGTAAACAAAATGTATTTCTATCCAGAATTTTTTCATGCCTGTTCCGGAAAATTTTGAAAGATTTTTGTTCTATATATTATACTTCAGTTACTTAATTTTTCAAATGACAGTACATGGTTTTCACTATTTGCTTACTTATGTGGAATATCAACAGTAAAACCTGGCATGTCTCCAATATCAGCAATTCAAAATGGTTGTTTTAAGTTTTTCAAGACTTAATGGCTGGCAATCTTTATTGCTGACGTGGATTGATACATATAATAATGATAGAGTAATGCCTTTTACCTATCTTCAAAATTAAGGGAAAAAATCCCAACTCCCCCTTTTTTTAAATATTGGATAAAAATCTAGCAATTAATTTTTTATGGAACAGCTGGGTGTGAATTAATCACCCTCAGTGTTGAAAGGCTAGTGATCGTTCATTGTTATTGCAATTTACACATTACAAAATGCCATCAAGGCCTCTGTTTATAACAATCCCACAAAAATGCTTGACAGTATATTTGTGTCATTCAATCAAGGAGTGTTAACATTTTCTCCTCTAATTTTACAAATCAGAAAATAAACTGCTGCACCTTAATTACCATATTATATATTATACGCCTGTAGGAAAATATTGATTTTTTTTTAGCAACAGGGCTTTATCAGGATCTTTTGGGAAAAGTCACCTTAGGGTCAATTGGGAAAATTTACAGACATTTTTGGAAAATTTGTTCGTACCTAATAGGGCAAAGTTTTCTTTGACCCAAACTACTACTAGTACTTCTACTTGCTGACTTTGAGGTTTCATCAGTTTCATTTGGTTCTGGGGATTCTGAGGCTTGTCAATTGTCACTGTTGTTTATATTTTCAATAATTTCTCTAATGGACTCTGACTCTGAGAAGTTGTTGAAGTGTAAAGGACAACGAGGCTAGGTTGACAATCGTCAGTTTTATAATCACTCGTTTCCATTTGTACTTCATGTTCATCCTCGGTAGATTTACTGTCAAAATGCTAGCAGTTTCTTTACTTTGTTTTTGTAAAAAGGCCATAATTTTTGGGTTCCATTTGACATCTGATTTTTTTATTTTCTTCAGGTAGTATTTACTATTATGGGCACCATGCTTCAAGTTCATTTTAACATTACATTGTAGTAATTTTATTGTACCGACAGAGCACCGTCCGGTGTTTGCTTTTACGGATATCCGAACTTGCTTCTGTGTTATATATGGCTCAATCTTGTTTGTGCTTTAATGAATACCAAAAAACACTTGAATTATAAAACTCCTGGATTATAAACCAGGTTATCAACTAACCTCCATACGTGTGCACTTTCCATAAAAATAGAACCTTGGATTGGGAAAATAAATGCCTTTTTTACGTTGGGAATGGGGCCGACATTCAGCCCCGTTACTTTTTCAACAGCTTAACATATCTAAATTCTAACACTGAAACAACAAACTAATATCATATTTCATGTGTTTGTGTAAGCAGGAAATTTTATACTTATAAAAAATTGCATATATTTGGACAATCTAAGTTCCATAATTCTGGAACGACAAAAGTGAAAATCGCCAAAAAGTATACAGACCCTCAGGCTGCCATTTTTAATAATGTGTTAAAGTTTGAAGGAAATCAGTCAAGGTGTACTCGAGTTCATGTGCAACATTTGACAAATTTCTTATATTTGGACAATCTAAGACCCATAACTCCAGAACGACAAAATTGAACATAGTCAAAATCGAAAGGGAGCTTTCTTCCGTCAATCCTAATGTTGTGTTAAAATTTCATGAGAATTGGTTGAAGCAAATTTGACGGCACGAAGTGTTGATGGACAGACATTAATATACCATAATACGTCCCGTCTATGACGGATGTATAAAAACAATGGCTGTGTGAAAAATTCAAATTTGTTTAAATGAGAGAAATCATAATGGCTTAAAACAGATTCTTCCATAGAAGAGCCTTCATATCAAATTACATTTAATTTGGCCAAAACATTTAGGGTGAGTTTACAAAAACTTAAACGATACAAGCATGGGATGAGGATATCAAGTGATGGCAATCCCTATCCAGGATTATGAATCGTGATATAATTACCTGCTGTTGTTATAGTCTTATCTTTTATCCTTACAATATCCAAACTTAAATTCCTCACTGAAGGTAAATTCATAGCTAACACAACCAACTTCCCAAGTCTTTTCAAGGTTTCAAACTGAAAAAACAAAAAAAATATAAAATACCGAAAGTACAATGTAGTTTACTCGTTCTATTTTTGAAAGAAGTCGATAGGCAATGAAAACAATTACTAATACACACGATGAGGAACCTGTTAGGGACAAAATGACATAGCAAGAGACCATGTTGTTGTATAAATGTTGACATGTAGTTAGATATGATTTTAGTACACACGATGAGGAACCGGTTAGGAACAAAATGTTACTGAATCATCTTGATTAACAATTCCGCTAATGAAATAGGTCAGTTAACATCAGGAAAACATTATCTTGATGAACCTTTGGCAAGATTTCTTTGCTGTTGTTGGTCCCGAAACATGATTATTGTCATTAGTTGGTCTTCTTGGACATGCTTGCCGCCATATTGATTTATTTTACCTTGTCTCAAAGGCGCTTTAGAGCATAGATATTCCGCTGCTTTCAAGCATTTAAGTGATCCAGAGGGAATTTTACACATTTTGTAACAAAATGAAAATTTTACGAACAAGCGAATTGACAACTGTAGATTTTGAAATGACAATCGTAGTCTGTATTGTTTCACTAAAATCTGTAAAAAATACAGCAAAATCATAGATGTAAACACCTCTGGTTAAATATCAGGAAAACGTTATCTTAATAAAAATATTAAGGAAAAACCACATGACCTATATTTGCCCCTCACATTTAGTTGGATACCTTGTGTTGTATATTAGTGTGTGGAGCTGTTTTTTGCATAAAAAAAATGCCTGTGGCCACATGACATAAAAATACTCCGAACTGGTTTGTTTATAATCCATTAAGAAACCAGGACCGGAAATTCAACTAGCCGCGATTACATCTGATGACCGAGGTAAAAAATGAAACGACAGAGGCACTGCAATGGCCGTTTTTGCATCTGTCATTGGGACTGTCGCTAGCAATCAAAATACCGGTCACTGGTGAATTTTGGAGGTCAGGACCGACGATTTTCGTGAACTCTGCATTAGTCACTGTGAACAGTCTTTTATTAGCAGTTGATTAGATTGACCCCCAATAAGCACATGCTCTGTTAACGTTGTGTATTTACATGTTTCTATGACTCACAAATAAACAGTATATTTTCTGGCAATGCACATACAATTTATATTTTAGAAGAAAGAATTACTTCAAAACTACTGATGACATGATCACACTTTGTTTATTTGTGTAAATTTATAGTTATACCAACCTCATTCCCATTTAAGTTAAGTTCCTGTAGTGAAGTGTTGGATTGGAATCCTTTAATAAAGTCATCTATCCCTGCAGCATTTATCTCACAGTTAGCTAATGATATGCTGGTCAGATTACAACTGGCATCCTTCAAATACAAATTGTACTTATTATTAACAGGAAGCTGCCTATGGGACAGCAAACCAAATTTTCACTCTCAAATCAGTTAAAAAGCAAATTGGATGCTACAGTGCTAGCAACACTTTAAAATATCTTTCAAAACTTGAAAATATTGATCACTAAATATGTCTTCCACACATAACAATATGGCCACCATGAATTTATGTTTGTTTAGCCTCCTTGTATTTTTATTCAAACTTGTCAAAACAGCCTTTATTTTTCACCATCAAGGCCAAATAAAATATTTCATTTTATTTTTTTGCGACATGATTTCGAGCTGTGCGGTCTGTCTTGCAATGGTCAAAGTTGTCCATGGGCTGAGTATTTTTAATGATTGGATTGTTTACGTTGGTAATTGGTTGGCAAAAATTGTGTCAAAGTTTCTATTTCATCACACGTTGACTAACTAAAATGACTACAAAAAGATTTGCTTCGCACACAATCGAGGAAATTAAAATGTATACGAAAGCACTCCAATAGAATATAACTGTTATTCAGATTTCACAGGGGATGCGGCTCAGGAGATCTAGAACACAATGTGGACACATAAATATGTCCTGTATTCTATGATTTAATGATCATTACACACCTTCAGTTTCTCACCAAAACCTTTACCAAGTATAGTTCTGTCAGATAAGCCATTATTACTGAGATCTATGTCTGTTAAAGATGTATTTTCTTTCAGTCCTTCGATGAAAACCTTCATGTCTGTAGCACCTATACTCTGTGCTCTGAAAATAATTCCTTTGACATTATAATATATATCATGAAATAAATTTCAAAAGTTGTATGTAAAATATAATGCATGTCAAAAAAGAATAGGCAAAAATGCTTCTCTTGCAGCAGCAAATGGAGAGGAAGTAGTGAGTGTAAGTTGGTATATTTTGTTTTCAAATGAAATAAAAAAAAAATGATCAATTACAGATCGTATGACCTAGAGTTTGTCATAAATATGTTAAAATCTGGTTCCTTGCTAATAAAAATTCACCTATCTGTTAAAATTCCATATAACAAAACCTCAGGATTAACATTGTCCTTAAGCAACAGTTGGGGTTTTTTTTTGGTGATGTCATATTTCATAAAAAATACCAAAGTCTACTATGCAGAAAATGGAAAAAAGACCTCCCATGGTGTTAATGTACAGAATTATGGTTTTGAACCAACTCATATTTTGCGCATGTATTGTATAAAAGCCTTATTTTTACATTTGTATTCTCTGACACTGACCATTATTTTGGTTTCTTAAAAAATTAATATAAAACAAAAATAAGTATACAAATGATAGTAAGTGATGGTTAGTTGGTTGTCGGACACCAACCAATGATAGTGATGCTTGGTTGGTTGTCGGACACCAACCAATGATAATACATGTATATAATTGGCTGCATGAACAATACTAACAAAATACCTAGTGTTTTAAGTGTTATTTAAGATAACCAACTAAATACCTTAGTGTTTGACGTGTTATTTATCATCACTAACAAAATACCTTAGTGTTTTAAGTGTTATTTAACATAACTAACTAAATACATGTACCTTAGTGTTTCAAGTGTTATTTAAGATAACCAACTAAATACCTTAGTGTTTTAAGTGTTGTATTTACTTTCAGAGCAGGACCTACACATCTGGAGAAGAAATCTTTGCCCAGACTGTTACTGGAAACATTTAAATATACCAATGTTTTATTCTGTGTCAACATTCTACCTAATGACTCCTGTAATATAAAATTACATTTATAGATTAAACTAATTTTTGAAATTAAGATTTAATTTCTTTCAATTTGTTTTGTACAACAGTAAACTTCATTGTAAAATGTTTTCAAATGTATGCATTGGAGACTTCTACATTTCATTTATGCACCCTTTTACAGTTTTATGAGTAAAAATAGGGCTCTAAAATGGGTGTGGGATTGTAGGAAGGGAACTTTTATTATTCTATTTATACCCCTTATAATTTCTATGGAGCATTACATTTCATAGTGCAATAACTACATTGGAGTTGAATTTCATGGAATCACAGAAATACGATTGGCTGAAAATAAACATGTGGTTAAAAAAAAAATCTTCCATGCTTAATACAAAATATATTTCAGTCAACACTTTTACGCGTCAATGAAACTAGAAAAATAAGCATACAATTCTTAACAAGAATATTTTTAGTCTGCTCACAGTTGGGTGTTGAAGAGTAAACAATTCTTGCCTGTGTATCATCAAGCAAAACCCCTCTTTAGAAACACTTTTAATTGAATGACACTACTTACATGTTTTAAAATGAATTCTGACTTACTGCACTGTCTGTGTCTGCCATATTATCTGACAGATTGAGACTGGAAACTGTGATATTGTTACACATAGCTAGACATATACTTCTAAATGAATGTGGTCCAATGTTATTGTTTGATATGTCAATTTCCTACAATATTAATGAATAAAATTATAAATTTTAGTACATCCTGTCTGTGCACATACTTTAATGGAACATAAAAGCATTATTACTTTAAAAAAGAAACAAAATTAGAACGGTGATTCAGAAAAAGAAGATTAAATGATTTTTCGATGGATTTGTAAACTTTTCTGTTTTTTTCCCCGTCAAACTAGTAATATTCTGATGATCTATTATAATAATTGATAATTATTTGGCATTCAAGAAGATCAACCATAAAATTTTAAAATTGACATCAACTGATGGATGGATGTATGATTGTTTAATGTCCAGTTGCAATTACTTAAGGCATATCAGGACGACAACATGTTGATATTATATGAATGTGAACCTTGCTTTGTACAATGTACTAGATCGACACTCTGAGCACAATCTTTAACATGCTAGCTCACTAGGTAACAGTCCACAGAACGACATATCATCCCATCTGGCCAATTATACTTAGCTCTAACTCCTAGATACCAAGTTCTTAGCGGAGAAGCAGCAAATACCAATTTTAATGTTTTTGGTTTGACCAGGTTAGGATCAAACCCGACGCAAGCAAATATGTACCATGAGACTAGCGAGGTGATTCATCAATGGCTGGTTTAGACAATTACAGGTTTCAACCATCTGAACAACAGTGCATTATACTTCTTTCATCAGTCATATGATTATTTCTAGATATCAACCATGTCAATAATTGAATGAGATTCTTCTTTAGCAGTTCATATTTTCAAGATGTTGAAAAATGCATTAGGCCAATTAAAAAAAGTTGTGTTGTTCCAATTACCCTACCTACCCTAAAGATTTTTTTTTAAATTGTCAATAAGAATATGTCTCTCCCTAAGACTCAATGTTAGACATAATACAAAATGAAAACTATTCCCTACACACCTTTATCTTGATGTATCTTGATCTCAGTTTTTTACTTGACCTTATGACTTACCTCTAAGTTTGAAAATTTTGATAAAATATCATAGAAATTATAATTCCATGGTAAAGCCCTTGACAGTTGTAACTTTGTCACATTTTTGGTCACTTTTTTAATCAAACTTTCTGGTTTTACCAAAACGCATGCTACACAGGCTGCATCATCAAACTTTCTTTGATCTTCTGACTCCATAAAATCATCTTCAATAGGCTTGGAATTTTCTTCTGAATTACTTCCCTTTACAGTGGCCATTTTAGAATTATCCTTGCTTGTTAGTTCTGTAGAGTTAGCACCCCTTAATTTTTCCTCAGCTTGTTTTTCTTCACTAGATGAGGCTGAAACTACTTGTGGAAGCTTCGTGTCACTGGAGGATGATACTTTTTTAACCTCTGAACTTTGTGTACTTTCGGGTGGAATCAGTGGCGGCAATTTTGTGTCATCTGCTTTTTTATCTGAGACAGATTCTGGTCCTGAATTGTTACTAGAATTTTTTTGGCCAGTTTTGGTTGGTGATTTGCTTCCACTTGAACCCATTACATATCTTCATATCTGGAAAAGAATGATGCAAATAAAAAAGAAAATCTAAGGTTTTCCAGGGGTCCCAAAATTTTCTGGAGCCGACTGGAAATTTTTCTATTGAGATGAACTGAAAACTGGCAGTTTTAGCTATCATTATGTTGGCCCAACAGGTGTTTTCATAGTAATCAACATGTTTATTACAGATATAAGCATTTTAATTAAGGTTTTCAAGGTTTCTTTACCCAGTTTGATGATAATACATGTACAATACCTGAAGTAACTTTATAAACCTGTCCTTTTTGCTACTTTCACAACTGGAAATTTTCCGAAAACCAAACATGTCCAATAAATAAATGAATGACTGTTTCAGAAACCCTGCAACCCTTATTTTTATTACCTATACCTAGAACCTTTAAACAAGTCCTTTGAAAGTCTGAAGGAGCATAAAATGAAAAACAATGCCTAAGCGGCAAGTGGAGACTGAAATTCACTTGCCATACCAGAATATACATCATATCAATTGGTTTCTACAGAGGATATCAATTATAGTGACATTAAACAATATAAATGGAAATAAGTGAAGTCAAAAAATACCAAACGGATATTCGAAGGAGGGGAAACTAAAAAAAAAAACTGACAAAATCCAGAGAACAACAAAGACAAGATAAAAACAATACATGCACTACAATTAAAAACTAAAAACATATGAACAACATGGCCCCTAAAAAAAAACGGGGGTAGACTCAGGTGCTCTGGAAGAGTAAGCAGTCTCTGCTTCCTGCAGGACACCCACCATATTGCCCATGAGGAAGGGAACATCCATTTTTATTTGGGAAATGCTAGTTATTGTAACTTTGTGGTAATATTAAAACTGCATCTAAAAGTCTTAGCATTGTGATTTCCATTAATGTTGAACTTATATATGAGAAAAGAACTGCAATGGAGACTGAAGGCAACATTATTTAAGAATTGTTCTGAAAGTTCTTAAATTTGGGTTATTGCCCTTTGACTTTGTTAAAATCTGAGCAATCAGCAGAGATTCACTTCTGGTTCATATAAGGAAAATAATCTACAATTTGCAGAGATTCACCCTATCATGTTCAAATTTCATATCGAAAAGGAATACAATTTGTTTTTGTGCACCTAAAGTTTTATTCTCCAAGATAATATTTACTTGCCCCCAAAAAATCCAACATGGTATGGGCAATCGGGCATCCACTTATTTCAAATCTTGCATTTACAGAGGTGTTTACCCCTTTCTGGTGTTTTCAGTAATGTTCATGATTTTTCATTTTAGCGCTGATTTTAATTAATAATTTTGGAAGTGTTGAAATTTTGAAATATTTTCATTGGTCACACCAAAATATATATGGTGAACAGTTTATGACATCCTATTTTCAATATCAGTCCCAATGTCATCCTGAGTTTTGAGACTCCCATACATTGTATCTGCACATGGCCTTGCCTTACATGGAAAATGGGTTGTAATAATTTTATTGCATAACTTTCCATCAATGTTGAAATGTTTTATGACATTTTTTTTCAGAATTTCCATTTGTTTGGCTGGAAGTTTATTATAAAGTGTAGTAATTTCGGGTAATTCTGCACATTGTCCTATTCGGCTCATTAACATGAAAATGATTTGAATGTGCAGAATTTAAAGAGATCATAAAAATGTCATTTTTCATATTATCAGCCTTCAGTTCAAATATATTGGCTGTTTGACCAATAAATAAAATAAATATATGGCAGATTTTATATAAAATATGCTATAATCTATACATATAAACTTCCTCTATTTTGACAGATGCAGCCTGCAAGAGATGAAAGTTGACTTGCATCTTGCATGGTTGCTACGGACGCCCTTCCTTCTAAAATCGGTTTTTGAGTCTTAACTATTAAATGAACCCTGTGGCGTAGATGGAAAGATATCTATATTTTGAAAAATGTGCACTACATTTTTACCATAAAATGACCTTAGATGGAATCAAACTATTTTTGTGTTTAGACAACTTTTCGCGGCAACCCAAGGGCAGATAACTAGGTAAACATCTTTTAAAAATCGTTTCCGGACATAAGTTTCCGAAATTGTTTTTTAATTTACCAATGAGCCACACAATTATAAAAAAAGTTATGACTTTTAAACTGTAAAAAATCAGAAAAAAAATTCATTAAGATAAAGAAAATATTTCAAAAGACTCTTTCTTCACTCGAGTAGTCACGTTATTATCCCGCCACTTTAGAAGAAAGTTCGGGGATGTCTCCTTCACTTTTGGGTTTAGTAATTGATTCCAATATAGAATGGTTGCATAACACCTTTAGATGCGCATTAAGGTTTTAGAATTTTGATTTTCAAAACTTGGGGAACACAGGGCTTCAAACAGTTAAAAAAATTGTCAATTTAAGCTTGTGAGGTAAACTGCTCTTTCTTTTATCAATTTAAGCATTTTATTTCTATACAGTATTATCATACACCATATGTAGATGCGCAATAAGGTTTTAGAATTTAAATTTTCTAATATTGGGGCCCAAAGCGGTCGAATTTCGAAAATTGTGAATTTATGCTTGTGACGTAAACTCCTCTTTAATTATCCAATTTATGCATTTTATTTCTATACACTATTATCATGAACTATAATTAGATGTGCAATGAGGTTTTAGAATTTTAATTTTCTAAAATTGGCGCCCACAGGGGTCGAATTTCGAAAATTTTGCGAATTTAAGCTTGTAACTTAAACTCACTTTTCATTCTTCATTTTTGCATTTTGTTTCTTATTGTCAGATAATTTGCAGATCTTGTTATGCACCATATGTAGATGAGCAATAAGGCTTTATAAATTTGAATTTCAAAACTTTGAGGCCACAAGGGCGAATTTTAAAAATGATGAATTTAATCTTGTGTCCTAAGTTTTTATCACTTTTTTTTAATTTAGTCATTTTATTTCTCCATAGAATGATTGCATAACATCTGTAAACAGACAATAAGGTTTTAGATTTTTGAATTTAGGTAAAACATGTCTCAACTAATTGTTGGGGGGGGGGGGGGGGGGTTGCGGGGATCACTGTCGGCTCCGACAGTAGCTTTATAGTTATGGTTACAGGAGTATTACCAAAGAATTCAAGGTACAAGATAGTGAAGGCTGAACTGTCACTACAGGGGTAAATTTTTCCAGACGAGTTCTTATCAAAGATGGACGCGGATTACTAATATACGTGAAATAAGAATTAAAAGCAATTTGGAGGTTAAAGAGCATGTATGGATTAAATTAAATTTGAGAGACAATAAAAAGCTAATCTTTGGCTGTATCTATAAATGTTCATCCTGTGATGATAGCAAACATAACAAATTAAATGAAGTTTTAAGGATTGTCAATGCCTTAGAAGACAAGTTTAGTAGTATACTAATAACTTTTGATTTCAACTTTCCAAAGATTGATTGGGAAAGTTGGGAAGTTAGAGATGACCCTGAAAATAAATTTTTAGTGCAATTCGTGATTGGTACTTTAATCAAATAGTTGATAAACCCACTAGGGAAAGAATAGGCCAAGAGCCATCGATTTTAGGCTAAATACGAGTAAATTGTGTAAACATAATTTCTTCAATTTTGTATTGAGATCCTCTATGCTCAAGTGATCATTGCGTCTTATCCCTGAATCAATATTGCTAACGGGATTGTCACACAGACTACGAATCCAAAATAAGTGAGAAATACAGATACTTCAAAGGTGAGTTCGACCGGCCAAGAGACACATTAGACATAAACAACTAGTAAACTTAGAAAAACTATTATCAGTTGTAAACCCGGCATCCTCTCAAGTCAGTTTTTTTTATACACGTTCGTTCCTACAACCCCCCCCCCCCCCCCCCGACAACACTCATTCATATTTAGCGGTCAAACATATCACCGCCTATGACGCAAATAAATTAACTTTTTACCTAAAGAAGCAACCAATGAAAATCGATTATTTCCGACCCGTAAAATACAATGAAATATGACTGAATGTTGTCAGGGTTTTGTAGGAACTATACTACACCACGGCGCCTTTATTTGCTTGTAATGTTCGCGTGTAATATATTAGAAGACGGATTAGGTTAAGTTTTTAACTTTTTTCCCGAATCCTATTGTGTATATTATCTTATGTATATTATATATTGCATGATATTTTCTGAATAAAATATGTTTAAACTAAAATTTTTTATTTGAATAATTATGCTAATCTGTATTCTTCTCCTGAAATTTAAAAAAAAACATAAATGATATAATGTATTTATTAATTCACTAAAGTGAACGTCAATTATCGACAGAATTAATACAAAACATTGTACTGTCATGATATGATGAAATAATTCCAATATTAGTGCTTTTATATGTAGAGGTGGGGGTGTAAATCTTTCCGAGTGAGTACTTAGGTTGTACGAAAATAGGTGTAAGTAATTACCATTCCCACTGTCGTAATAATTCATGTACCTCCGCCGATTTGTGACTATCATCGGTTTTACTTTGTTGAACTTCCCGACAGGTGCCGTATACTGAGTAGGAACTGCTTACACTTCAGACGCACCTGGGTTTCTCCTGTTTTTTTTATATAGGAGTTCGTGTTGTTCAGGTTGTTCATTGTATTTTAGTTTTCAGGGCTTTTTTATGTGCTTGCGGTTGCTCATTTGTCGTTCCGAGTTTCCCTGTCTAATGGATTGCGGTTTTGGTTTGCTCCTTTTTTTCCTCTTTATAAAACAACATACGATCGTGCACATAAAGCTTAGCAATGGGGGGGGGGATGTATACTGATAATTATTTTTATCCATAAGAAAGATAAAATAGTAATAAAGTATAAAATCGAGGTAAAAAAACTCCATTGATTACGGTGAATTTGCAGATAGGCAGATTTCTACCTCATTAGATCATTACAAAAACCTCTATGCTTCACAGTCATTCGCAAGCAACACAAACATTACGCAGTCAAATATATTTTAGCAAATATAATGAGGAAGAGCAAGGGATCTACTTCTAACTTTTATACCTCTTCAGGATTGGAGGAACATAAACATTCTGGGCAAAAAGTGTTCAGGTTGTACGAAATGCATCCCTTTGGACAAACTGTTTTCAGTGGCGAACAAAGTTTAACTGGAATTAAAATTCTTCATTCATATATTTTACATTTTTTTTTATTATGAATGATAATAATTCCTAAACGGTCTGTATTGTTGATTTTGATTGGTCGACAACGTGACGTCTGGGATCATTCATTTTTCGCTAAATGAGGTTCAGTGTATGAATATGTGACCCACTAAAATAGTGCCATTTTAAACCGCTCATTTCTTTCTTATTTTACCGAAAAGAGTAACTATTATGGATTGTAAATAATAAGAGTTGTTTTCCGCTACTAATCGGTTAATAACCGGCTCCGGTACGTCTTTATTCAGTTAGTCAATGAACTGCGTGGTCGCTTTATACACCGATAAATTGCTTCAAAGCAACTCTTATAAAGAACTTATAGAAGATATATATCTGGTATTTTTGGAACTTTTGATTGGACGAATTTTTGATAAAATGCTGCCTCGATCGGAAATTTTTGCTCTAATTTTTGAATTTACAGGAGCGTCGATGGAGGATGATCAATGAATATTTTTCATATAGCAGTGACTTTTAAATGAAGATCAACAATAATATTGCTGCTCATCGGCTTTGTAATACTGTATTATGTTGTTAGTATATTCCTGTGCAATAAAATCATGTAGGTGTACGTGTTTTTGTTACATTCACTTAATATTAATTCTGATTTAGTAAGACCCGGAAGGTGTCATCCTCCTTGCGGTCAAAACAAGCTGAGACTACTATAACATGTGTTATAGTAGTCTCAGAAACAAGCCATTGCCTTACCACTATTCCATTTTTTAATTCCCTCTAGGTATTAATTCCTCTGGTTTCAAACGGACTGTTTTAGAATTTTCTCTAGGCGTGGACTTTAGAGCACAATTCATGTATAAAACATGGAAACATTGCAAACATTTTTATATAATAAGGCCACACCAAATTGTTTTTATTTCTTTGGATTTCGCCGCTCCGATATTCGGACTTTGTGATTTTCTTAGGGAAAAAAAATTTTCAGCTTCATTTTGCAAAAATTCGCCCCAAATTTAGAATTTTCCAAGAAATTTAAAAAAAATTGCTCGCCCGTTCCTAACATTTTGTAAAAATTAGGATTTTTTCCCATTTTTGCAATATTTTAGTCAACAAATTGTGTACCGCATGAAATGTGCTCTTCGCCCGAAAAAAAATTGGTTCTCAAGAAAACAAAATTAAAATTTCGCTCGCTGGCACTTATTTTTACCATCCATAAATCGAAAGAACTAACAATACTATTTGGTTTGACCTAAATATATATGAAATATATATTAATCATTTGATTATTTAACTCTTTTGTCTAAAATATCGCCGCCTAGGTAGTTCGTCATGAATACTAATGATCTCACTAGCTCGTCAACACTGAGGTGAGTTCGAGTCTCGCCTTTTGCGGGGTGTGTTCGACTCTGATCTTAATTGACAAGGATTGCCAATTTTCCTACCGGAGGTTGGTGATTCTCTCCGGGTAAAACCCCAATTAAACAAACAAACAAACAAACGTCTATCATATCAAAAACTAAATTCTCCTTTTACCCTTATGATGTTATAAAGGAGAATACTAACGATTAACCGTATTGACTTTAATTTGTTTTAAGTCCATTAGAAATAATCGCAATGCACATGAAATAAAACTCTTTGCGATATTAATGTGCACCACGTGATTGAGGTTATGTCTTTAAAAAAAACTAGCAGTAAATATGGGCAGCCATTCGGGCAAAAATTAACAAAAAATTAAAAACAGACGATAAACTAAAAACAGACGCAAAATCACAAAAAACAGACACAAATTTGAAAAACAGACAAAAAATACAAAAACAGACATACATTTTACTAACAGACAGACGATCGGGCAAAAATTAACAAAAAATTAAAAACAGACGATAAACTAAAAACAGACGCAAAATCACAAAAAACAGACACAAATTTGAAAAACAGACAAAAAATTCAAAAACAGACATAAATTTTACTAACAGACAGACGATTCAGTAAAACAGACATAATATGAAAACAGACACAAATTTTACAAACAGACGTAAACTTAAAAAAACAGACACCAAATTCAAAAACAGACGTTTTTAAGTGTTATATATATTTAATACTTCTATATATAAAAGTTAATTATTAAATTTTTTTTCCCACTTTTTTGCTAATATAATATGAACCAATTAAGCTGTTAGAATTTTAACAAACATCAATACAAATAAATACAATCTGGTTTAATAAATCAAACATTTTCATAGTAATTAACTTGGACACACAATAATTTTGATTCTGGTTCATTTGACAGGGGAGATAATAAAAAAAAACTTTTTAATTTAATACTCAAGACAGGTTTTTATCCTAAAACTTGGAACACAACAAGTCCTTGTGAACAAACCACAGGGGCCCGACTTCTGGAAATTTATTTATTTATTATTTTTTTTTTTTTTTTGTTGTCTTATTTCATGAGTACTTTTAATAAATATTCACTGTAACAACGAATATTCTGCGTTTATTATCAATATGCTATACACTATCCACGTCCTTATACTAAAAAAACCTAGGATTTTTTAGTATAAGGACGTGGATAGTGTATAGCACATTGATAATAAACGCATAATTCGCGTTGTTATAGTAAATGTTTATTAAAAAGTACTCATGAAATAAGACAACAACAAAAAAATAAAACAAAAAAGAAATAAATATCCAGAAGTCGGGCCCCTGTGGAACAAACGACCATTGTTTATTTAGAGGAGGGGAGAAGGTCCCTGTGATCAAACTTCGTAATCAATTTCTTATTTCTTTGTTTGACCGTGTTAGATAATTACTTTTGTATTTTTATAAAAGAAAGGTGAGATTGCTCAATGCTCTACTATTTATATTATCATATTTATTTTTAAAAAGATTCTTAATCTCTAGTTTCAGGGATTTGACATTATTTCATAGTTTTACAGGGGGAAATGTTTTCCTCTGGGACATGATCGTGTGATGAAACATCCTTTATAAATGCATGTTGAAACATGCTCTTAATATCGGTATGCAGTCTATAAAGGATGTTTCATCACACGATCATGTCCCAGAAGAAAACATTTCCCCCTGTAAAACTATGAAATAATGTCAAATCCCTGAAACTAGAGATTAAGAATCTTTTTAAAAATAAATATGATAATATAAATAGTAGAGCATTGAGCAATCTCACCTTTCTTTTATAAAAATACAAAAGTAATTATCTAACACGGTCAAACAAAGAAATAAGAAATTGATTACGAAGTTTGATCACAGGGACCTTCTCCCCTCCTCTAAATAAACAATGGTCGTTTGTTCACAAGGACTTGTTGTGTTCCAAGTTTTAGGATAAAAACCTGTCTTGAGTATTAAATTAAAAAGTTTTTTTTATTATCTCCCCTGTCAAATGAACCAGAATCAAAATTATTGTGTGTCCAAGTTAATTACTATGAAAATGTTTGATTTGTTAAACCAGATTGTATTTATTTGTATAGATGTTTGTTAAAATTCTAACAGCTTAATTGGTTCACATTATATTAGCAAAAAGGTGAAAAAAAATTTAATAATTAACTTTTATATATAGAAGTATTAAATATATATAACACTTAAAAACGTCTGTTTTTGAATTTGGGGTCTGTTTTTTAAGTTTACGTCTGTTTGTAAAATTTGTGTCTGTTTTCATATTTTGTCTGTTTTACTGAATCGTCTGTCTGTTAGTAAAATTTATGTCTGTTTTTGTATTTTTTGTCTGTTTTTCTAATTTGTGTCTGTTTTTTGTGATTTTGCGTCTGTTTTTAGTTTATCGTCTGTTTTTAATTTTTTGTTAATTTTTGCCCGATCGTCTGTCTGTTAGTAAAATTTATGTCTGTTTTTGTATTTTTTGTCTGTTTTTCAAATTTGTGTCTGTTTTTTGTGATTTTGCGTCTGTTTTTAGTTTATCGTCTGTTTTTAATTTTTTGTTAATTTTTGCCCGAATGGCTGCCCATAAGTAAATCCAACGTGAATATAAATTCATTCTTTAGTAATTTGGGTAAAATGCATATTTTTTTCAAACTGAAATGATTTTTGGGAATTTCCAATTAATTTTCTGTGAAGAAACTGTATGTTTCCTTTCTGTGACAATATGAATAATTATCTAAAATAAAAACTATTCTCTTCAATTTTAGATTGCCGTTTTTGACAAGGCCGTTTATTTAACTTTTAAGTAAATATGGATATTTTTTTAAACAACAAAATTGTTGAAAATCTTAAGAATAGAAGGATTTCTTTTCAGGAAATAAATGAGTTTGTCGTAAAATTCTGGAATGGCCGAATTTTATATTATCCGCCACATTAACGTCATTACTAATTCTAAACAAGACCGGAAGTCAGAGGAATCTCAGAATAGACTTAGACAACGTTTCGACTGCTTGTTTTTACAAGAAATCATTCTATTTCTCAACATATTTCTTTTTTTATATTTTAGCGTGTTTAAAATGAAATTTTAGTTTCAATCATGCGCTAACATCTTGTCAATTGAAGGTACTCTGTACACAAGATACGAAATTTTATTCTCATGTATATCAATACTTTCCTCCAAATGACTAATAATACCTTCAGTTGTACCGGTATCATCTGAACATTGACAAACTGGACAACCATCCGGGCCTAGTTGGATACATTGTGTTGTACAATTACTGGGTAGAGAAACACACCTTTGGGGCGTTGTTAATTCTCTTGGATTATTTGTATCTAGAAGATATTAAAACGTGAAGATCTTAGAAAAATGTTTTTGACTTAAAAATTGGAATTCTCCTGTGTCTCGTGCGATGAATTATTTGTAATAACTAAGTCCCCATCATATGATATGAACAAGTGTTACGAGAAATTCTTTTATTTGATTGGCCTTGATCCAAACGTCGCTGTTTTCTGATTGGTTGAAATCTGCGCGGTCATCCTTTAAAGTCACCGTTGCATAGCAACATTTGACATCACATATAATTCTCACTCATTGTGAAACCTATAATTAACATACCATGGCCGTAATAAAATGGACAAGAAAGTCGTTTGTATACAGGAATTACTTACTTTAAAATTCATATACATAAACATTGACGTAAAAATTGAGCTTTATACGTCTGGATGACGTTCCAAGGCATATAGAAAATCGAACAAAAATTTAGTGAATCAGCTGTGATTGTAGATTTTCATACAAAGGACAAATATACCTAAGGAGCAATCAAACCCGGGAAGACAAATGAACAACCACAAGCACAACAATTAAACACAGAAAACTAAAAAACAATGAACAACACGAACTCCTATAAAAACCAGGAGTGAACACAGGTGCTCTGGAAGGGTAAGCAGTTCCTGCTCCGTATAAACCATACAATGGTTAATTTCGCTGATAATTTTAGAGACGATCATAAGCGATACAATCTCATATTAAATTGAATTTACTCTAATAATTTGATCTTTTATCAACTTTTGATGCACAAGCTGCACATTTCCTCGATTTACGACTCATCAAGTTGTGCCCAAGGAATAAAATGTCTTGAACTTGTGTTCAAAAGACTGCTTCGGATAAGAAATTTTTAATCTACACATTTGCTCAAGAAGTAATAACCCGCTACCACTGCGTCATTGTATGTGAAGAGCACCATTTTAATCCAAAAAGCTTAATATGATATAAACAATTAATAGAAATTTAAATAAAGGCATCGAATATCCAAATAAATGACTATACAACTTACTATTAAGTAGCGACGTTGTAACACCAGTCTGCGTCGTCGTAGTAACTCGACATGTACAAACAGAGCAATATGTAATTGGATCGTACGTTAGGCATTCTTGTGGACATGATGACGGTGGCGAACTACATACTATAATGACAGATATCGGAAAATTTAAGAGTCAATCGAATATCATTTAGGGACGAGATCAAAAGTTCAATGTAGGATAAAAAACTTAATTCACATAGTTTTTTCACTGCCCCCCCCCCCCCCCCCCCCCCACTCCCACTTATCTTAATTTGGGAAAAATTGATTGACCAATACGGGCATATGCTTTGAGAGTATACTTTTTGTATCATGGGTCCTGTTTTTCCTCAACAATGTATGTTTGTTCAGTATATTGACTTGGACATTATTGAATCCGTATTTTTAAACCCGAAAATCGATGTTGGATAACAAAGCTTGCCACGATTTGTACCGCCCCCCCCCCCCACCCCCAAACTATTTGAATTAAGTTTTTTATCCTACATTGAACGTTTGATCTCGTCCCTTACTGGGATACTCTTGCAAGTATCATATTTCGTCTATTCGATAAAAAATTGCAAATGTATCTCTTTATTTGGAGAATTTAGAGTAATTCATCTTTTTTATTTTTTATTTTATATTTTATAATTATAACTCGTATTTAAAATTGATCGACGGCTGAAATCATCGAAAATAGCACAAAACAAGATAACCCGCTACACAGTATACAAGCATTGACTTTACTTCATATTAATTTGATTTGATATAATGTTTTGTAAAATTTGGGCTATATCACGACTGACAGGTCTTACCAGCAAGAAAAAATCGGAGTATCAGAAGAGAACCACCAATCCCCCAACATGAAAACTCGTACTTCTTGTTACCTCAAATTTGAGCTGGAAATATGCGAAGTAATTACAATACACAAAAACGTAATACCTTCGAGCTACAAATGTACCTAAATCAACAATCCAATTCATCTTTGTTCAAATACTAAAGCCAATCTCCCATGCAGAGTTGTCGGTCCTTGCTCTCTCTAGAGAGAGCAAGGACCGACAACTCTGCATGGGAGATTGATACTAAAGCGTGTTTTATTTTCCTTAAGCATTAACCAGATTTATTGTTTAAGAGTTGCAAAGCCTTGTATAATATCACGTCTAATAGAAAACTCTGAGAGAGCAAGGACCGACAACTCAGCATGGGATATTGATACTAAAGCGTGTTTTATTTTCCTTAAGCATTAACCAGATTTATTGTTTAAGAGTTGCAAAGCCTTGTATATCACGTCTAATAGAAAACTCTGAGAGAGCAAGGACCGACAACTCTGCATGGGAGATTGATTTATAAGTGTGCTGAATTAGATTAGTTGAGCACGTAGTTGTATTCTTAAAAAGATGTCGCTGACCTGGGCATTTATAAAACATCTCAAATTTGAGAGTTTCCCCAAATATTAACCAATCAGATGGCAGGATATTTAATATTTGAGAAAATACCCAGGAAATCTAGGAAACACTGACTGAGAAGTTTTATGGAACTGGACCCAGATCTCACTTGATTTTGAAGAATCTGTTGTTAATGTTGTTTGTGCTAAGGTTGTTGTCATCTTTGATGTCGTTGTGGTTGTTTTTTCTGCTGTTGTTGTTGTTGTTAGAGGTGAGGTAGTTGTGGTAGTTGTGGTAGTCGGACATTTACAGAGTGCACAGAAAGTCTGGTGATCGAATGACAGACAACGAGGAGGGCATCCGTCATCTATAGGTAAGCATCCTGAAAAATATATTTATGTTAAAGTTGGTTGTTACCAATATCATTCTGTTCATCAAAAGTTAAATATATTATAAGTATCATTGATTCGTATTTCAAAATATGATCCTATTAACATGATATTTCAGATTTCTTCTTACTAAACGTTCTCTGCTGGGATTAATTTGATCTAGTAACGTTTTCTTTTCAACGACTGGATATTGTATTAAAATAAATATTCCTATTTTATGTATTCATGTAATGTTTTAAATAAATATATATATATATATAAATAAAAACTATAAATCATAATTCCGGACGTTTCAGCCGGTCGCCGGCTTTCCTCAGCGGAATTTATTATGAGAGTAACTCTTGGTAACATAGATGCGTACATGTAAGAAAAGATGATATATATATATATATATATATAATACCTGTTCGAATACTGTTTGTGGTCTGGAAATCTGTTGTCTTTATAGATTTTTCTGTTGTGACTAGATGTCTTGGGTTTGATTTTGTAGTTAGTTTCCTTGTTGGAAAAGGTGCTTTAGTAACGAAAGTTTGTTTCCCGACTGCAACAGAAAAATAATTTCAACTGTATATCATAGAATTCTCGATACGTCTTAGTGACGTATACTTCATATAAAAATGATAAATTTTGTAAAAACTAAGGACTATCTCCCTCGTCCATAATGTTAACTCGGTACTTAGATGGGTTTTGCTTTTCACTTTTGGTCACTTCAAAGTTGCAGATTTGAATTTGCTATTCAAAGTTTTTGGCTATTGCTATGGTTTCCAACGTTTTAGACCTTGAGCACAACTGATGAGTCGAGGACAAGTGCACATCTTGTGCGTCATAATTGGTATCAGAGAATTTATCATTTATTAGAAATACAAATATTTCACTTTCTATTTTTCAAATTTCTGATATACTAAACAAATTTCTAAGAGTCGATGAGAAAATAATATATTTTTATTATTAGCATAATTTGAACACCCCCCCCCCCCCTCCCAAAAAAAAAATGAAAATAGCACCGAGGAATACTGAAGATGTTTTTCAAGGTTTTTTGTGTCTTTGTTTAAAAGTATCGATTTGTTTACTAATTTTTTTTTTATCATAACAAAGATTCACGCCCTTTTGATTTCTTCCTTAATATTTTTGTCCGGTTTTTATAACATAAACTAAAAAATGTGGAAACCATTTAGCTACATTATGATTTCGTTTATTTTAAATATCGGCAGCAGAATATACATCAGCACCGAGTTACAAAAAAGACCAAATAATTATAAAACAAGTTATTTGCATATTTTATTTCAGAGAAAAAAAAATTATAGGTTTGTTTGTCCAACATATGCTCCCCAAAAATCGAATTTAACGTGTATTCTACGACCTGTGATACGTTCGTATAAAAGGTAGGAAGATATTTTTGAGGCAATCTAAAATTATCATCCGGAAACTATTCGTTTGGAATTACATACGGACGGGCAGAGAAACAAATCGGCAACTATATGCTCTCACGAAATATTTCAGTAAACATAAAGATCATATCCTTTCGATTTTTTACCTGCACAAGCACACCTGATGCAGCCATTGTTTGAATCTGTTACCCAGCAGGATGACGGACATGAATAATCCATAAGTGGACATTGTCCCGGTAACATCTGTTGTTCAGGTTGGTAAAAGTCTAAAATTACCAAATGTTTATTCATCTCTCATTGTCATTTTAAATTATTCGAAAATTAAATCAAGTGTTATTTTCAAAATTGAAGTTGGCGTACTTCCGTAGAAATATATAATTTCGTGTTTTATTTAATAAAATTAAATATTTCAACACTTTTGAGCTATTTTGAAGGTTGGAATTGATGTGCGAGTTGGACTGATTTTTAAATTTGATGTGTTTTTCTGATTTTATGGCATCGGTTTTCCATCTCAGTAACAGATACGTTACTAACTATAATTTACGGATCAAACGCTTTGTTCGGGAAGATTTGAATATTGTCTTTATAAACATGTACTATATCGATTTCATGTGTTAGTAAAATCCCTTTAGCGAATCTATTTATAATTTTTTGTAGAGTTTAAAAACTGCATTTCATGTTTTCATTCAGGTATTAATGAAAGTAATAATAAAAGCAAAAAGATTAATATAAAGAATTATAACAAGAGGCTCACCTGAGCCTGTGTCGTTCACCTGGATTCTATTACAACATTTGAAAATGTAAGGTCTGTTGTATGCACATGGGTGTTAAAGAAATGCAAAATGTCAAAGTGACCTTAACATTTGACCATTAACAAAGCTGGATCATTTGCATATGTCCTTCGGTATATGATTTCTGTAAATATCAGCTACAATCTGCAAATAAGCTCCTGAGCAAATGACAAAAAAGTCAACTTTCAACAGCCACACACGTCAGGTGAGCAGATGAATATCAACCAACAGTGAATCGTTTGTAGAGGGTATTGCTGTCATTAGTCCAGCAAAGTTTTAAACATTTCAAAATGTAGTTTCAGAGGAGAAGATTTTTTTTTTCAAAATTGGCAATAAAAATCAAAGATGGCAACCAGCATTGTTCATCCGACCGGAACCAAAGGTGGATCATTCCTGCCAAGTTTTGTTACAATCCTCCAAGTCGATACAGGGGAGAAGATCAAGGTATGAAAAGTTTACGGACGACGGACAACGGAAGCAAACGGGTGACATAAGCTCACATGACCTTAATAATTTTTGAATGTCAACAAAATCAACATAATTACAACTTGATAGAAGCCTGAATCAAGTAAACTTCACTTACAGTTATTTTTAAGGCGTCTGGACAATCATAGAGCACAACTATAATTTACATTTTTTACCTAAAGTATCTTGAATCAAAATCTTAAAGCATGGATTTCAGATTTATTTCTCAAGCTGAAACACACTTCGTTGTTTGTATGCAGAGTGTATGAAAATAAGTTAAGTAAATTGCGTTTTCGAATTTTGACCATAAATACACAGTTCATTGCATATTACGTTGCGTTTAATATCCGGGACATCTAATCACGTGCATGTTCATCTATGGTCTGGATACTAGTACCTAAAACCAAAATTTTGACTGGTACTGTCTTGCCTTTACCATTGATCACCAATCCGTATGTTTATCATTCATGTTTATCTGTAAGATAAACTTCAGCGACCTAACTTGACTATGTGCATTATAAACCGCAGTGGAAATATTATTTAAATCGATTATTTTTTATGAACACAATGGGGTGTGCGATAAGATATGCAGCAAATGGGAACAATCCCTATTTTTACCAACTTTTTGGAGCGGGATAAAACTTTTTATTTTTAATGCTTGAGAGATGAAGAATTTGGGGCGAATTTTCATCATTTTATGCAAAATTAAGCGGCAGAAAATTTATAAAATCCGAAAATCTGAGCGCCGAAATCCAGAGAACTAAAGGTCAAGTAGGAGTTGTCTTATACATAAAAAGGGAAATTTGATGCCAGAGTGAAGACAAATTTTTGAAATATGATGGTAAAAATGGTCAATACTCCTATTAAACTAAGAGGTTTAGAAAAGCACAGTATTTATGATGGACTTAAAAAGATTGTTTCTGTCTTGTCATAACGCATGAAGGATTAGCTATGATTTACGGTTCTGTAATTTTCACCACACTCCCCCCTTTTAGTTACAAAAATCCATACATTCTAAAATTAATTCTGGTAATATTGTTGCATGCTAGAGCTTAAGCTAAAATGGATTTACTTCACTTACTAGAATATTGAGGCTTGCTGAAGCTATTATAATGTGGCACCAACTTAAGATTATTAGCTGTTCCGCTACCAAGCATAGAGGAAGAACGAGCTCCTCCAAATGAATAAGCGCCAACAAGGCTCCCCATGCCAGGAAACATTTTTGAATTGGACAAGGAAGACCACGTGCCTTGTGAATTGCCTCCCTTTAGGGGCGTTTGTTTTAATGTGTATTCATTTCCGGTTTGTTGAATTGGTTTGTAGTCATCTTTCATTTTCTCCATTGCCTTTGTCATGTATTCTGTCGTAGATTCTGAGATATAATGAAAGAGTTGAAGAAAGTTGTTAAAGAAACTAAGTTTCTTTGACTTCTTTTTTAATAATAAGCTCATGTTTTCCCCACATCATTTAATGCTTGAAAGCATTGGAGATTTTAAAAGGTGTGTGCATTTTTTTGTTTGTTTTTGTTTTTGTTTTTTTTTTGAGAATCAAATCAATCAAATCAAATACTTTATTGTCATGGTAACCAAATACATGATTTGTGACAAACAAAACAAATAAATCAAACATACATCAAATTAATCATTCTAATGCATCATAACATATAACGTCCTTTTTGATTGGATAACGTCACGCGTAAAATCCACGGTTTACCGTCGGAACCATTGACGACAACGTTGCGCAAACGCATTTGACGTTTCCTGTTTACTTTTTATTATATTTTTTAACGTTTAACGGAGGTTGCATTAGAATGGGGATAACTGTATTGTATTTTATCAGTTGCCGACATAAACTGGTGTTTTTACCATGGCAAATATTCGTTTACCTGGCTCCGCTACGCGTCGCCATGTAAACTCAATTTGCGACGGTAAAACCAGCGGTTTACGTCGGCAACCGATAAAATACAATACAGTTATCCCCTAAATATAACATTAAAACGTCAGTCAAAATTAAAGTTTTGGGTCTCCCGTCCTCAGTTCTAATGACTGTGTAATGAAGGAAACTGTATTTTTAATTTGACTGTGAGATGTGGGGTTTAGTATTATTTTAGATTTTATTATTTTAGATTTATATCAGTATCATCCCATCCAGGAATGTTTTTCATAAAGTCAATATAATTCTTCCTAGTGGAGTTATATTTAGGGTATTTGAGAAGGAAGTGATTTTCATCCTCTATCTCAATCGACGATCATGCGTTTTGATGTTGCTGTTAGGTTTGAGTTTTTTCAGTGATTTTTAAGATTAAGAACAGTAATCAAAGTTCCGTTCTACGGGGTACAGTACACCTAAGGGAGTTAACTCTTTTAAAATCAGCTGAACGTTTTAATCAAATGCTATTAGTAAAGAGAAATCAAGCTTCTCAATCATCAAAATTAGTGTTTTTCAAACTGATATATATCTAATGAAATTATTCCCATAAATTTTGTGATTCAAATTTCTCTAAATTTTTATCTTTTTGTCAACAGGTCAAAGTAAATATTTCGTCAAAATTTTATGAAAATTAAACGAACCAAATCTATTTTAGTCAAATTGGTTGGTACCCTCTTAAGGTGTAACTCCCTGAATCTCTCTTGATTTTATTAAGTATAGCTTTCGTTAACTTTATATACTTTAACTTATTTATGATTTTTTTTAAACCTAATGTAATAAACATTTTTCTATACCCGTTTTAGCCAACATGGACTTTTACAATTTTGTCCTTTATGGACAGTTGAGTAGACGCTTCCATTGTTGTTGCACAATATCTAGTCTTCCACAAGAACGTTTGTAATACCAGGTAGATGATATTTTAGATTAAAATTCTAATATTTTCGTTCAGAGTTGGTCTTATCTAAAACTCCAGTGCTTAACACCATACAAACATAAATAAAACACACTGTTTTAATACGATTTTTAAGCAGACTGACAGAATTATTGGTTAACCTGTATTTGATACTATGTATACAAATTTGTGGAATTTGTCTTCATTTTCCTATTTGCACTATATATTTTATATCCATATTAGTAATTTCAAGGATTCAATTTTGATGCAAAAGATGCGACATTTCTTCGAATTAAGATGTGTGTAAGACATATTAGAGCAACACTGTACCACAGTTCATTTTAAATCAGCTGTAAAAAACACCGAAGGTTAGACTCCAATAATTATCTCAGTTTCAGAGAAATGCACCCCCAGAATTTTATTAATTATTAGAATTGGTAAAGTTTGACTACATGATAGATAAATAATAAATGTCTTAACCTCAAAATTGTAATATTGACTGAAAGAGGATAGATTTTAGTTTAAAAAAAATACGAAAACATTAACTGATTTTGCTTCTGACAAGTAATGGGAGGTAATAAACTGGGACTTGTGAATTGACATGTGGTGACAGTGATATGCGGCACCTGCACTGGTAAGTTAAATTGCGGAAAAAATAGCCGGAAAAGTAGACCTTTTTTGCCACATATGTAATGGAATTTTATGCAGAATCTGAAAAATTAAGTCTCAATTGGATTAAAACGCTGCATCAGATCTCAATTTTAAGCCGAAGTGGAGTGAAATTTAAAGCTTTTTTATAAAAAATTTTGAAATGTTGCTATGCCAACTAAGTTTCCATGGATATTTTTTATTTATTTTATCATGATTGAAACAATGCTAACATAGTGGCCTTTCAGAATATATATATGTATATGGGTATTATTTACTCTGAAGAAGGCACAAGACCATGACATTTGTTAGCTGACTTCACACAGAAAATGGTACTATTAATTTATGGAGTCTAAAGAAGAGCAAATTCACAAAATACCAAATGGTATATGCCAACACCATTGACGGAGCTATGTACCAGGGAAGATACTCCAATGAAAATATTTAACGTATTTGTAACAGTAAATTTAAAGTATCAGCTTCGGTCTAGTATCGAAATACCAGCCATTGAACTCTTTGATATCTTCGGAGACTTTGAGTCCACCAGCAGAGGTATCGATTCAGCGTAATTATAATTTCTAGGATACCAATTTTGATGCACAAGATGTACACATGTCGTCGATTGTGGACTCACCAGTCGTGTTCAAGGCCTAAAATGTTGAAAAACAAATCAATTATCCAAAACATCGAAGAGAAAATTCACAAAAATGCCAAAATACCGAAAAGGGTACAACCAAAAACTATTTTGGACAGAGCTACATGTGTGCATGATGGAGAAACTCCTTATTTTTAATGTGTTTTGTTTTTATTTCTATATATATATATAAATGAATACCTTCACATTTGCAGATAAAACAACCTCTTTGAAGTTTCCAACAAAATGTCGGACACATATAGATCGTCTTACATTGGGAAATGTCTCTCGTAGAAAAGGAAGTCTGATGGAAATACCCTAAAACGAGTTAATAAAAAAGAAAGTTATGTTTGTCCCGCTTAATCATGAATCTCCCTGTTCTAATTTTAATCCCTATAAATGATTAATTCTGCATGCACAATGTATATTATTTTCGTATTCAAAATTAATTACATGTATATTTCTACAGCTTTTATGTCTTAATTTTACTCTTTGATTTATGTGTTTAGTTTATGTAAATCGGACATTTAGAATGGAAAATGCTCAAGACAAATACTGATTACTCTTCGTTGTAATGTATGTTTTTATTTCATTCTAAATTTGCTTTTTTAAATAATTTCAGTGTAATCGTTCTTTTGCTTAGTACAAAAATTTGTAAATATCAAGCTGAAAATGTGGGGGTTGAATATATCACCCCCACCAAAAAAACCCTTCATCCTCACAATCTATTATCTACAGAATAATTTGGATTTTATTACTTATCAACTAAAAAACTTACCTTTAATTCCAGTTAACATGCAACAAAGAGCAATTAAATAATACCCTCTCTCCAATGATGTTGGTAATTGCATAATGTCACCTTAATTAACCTTTTGGACACTATGTACAATTTCAAATCGTACATGTTGAAAAACATCACGATAAATGCCATCTTTACAGCTGTCGCGTGTTATCACAAAAATGTCACGCAGACATCTTGCGACATGATAGTAAGAAGGAAAAGATATGTGTTTGAGCACAGTTGATAATAAATTGCGATATAACGCAACACTGAGGATTGACATCTGACACATGACTACACAACTCCAAAGACTCTTTTGAGTAATTTATGTACAATGTAATTGAAAAGAATGTAATGGTATATTTCGTTTCGTTTTCTATTGATGTAATGTTTTTTTTTTTGTTTTGTTTTGCTTGTTTTTTTCTTCTATTAATACTTTCCTTTAACCGGTGAAGAAAAGGTTGTCTTTATATCGATCCCAGCGTCCTCCCAGCAAGTTAAAAACACAGGTTCCTTTTTAAAATAGTCTTTGATACTGAGGTCAGGGGACTAGTCACTTTTTGCTTGTTCTTTGTGTTTATAATGTTAAATATTGTGTATTTGTTAATCTGTTTATCGTTGTTTTCACAAACTGTATGTTTAAGGACAATAAAGTAATTTGAATTTGAATTTAAAGTGTTTCAATCATATTCCTTTCACAAAACGTAAGGTAAGTTGATATTCATTAATTGGCTACAAAATGTAATACCCACTTGCATTCATGTTTTCAGATCTAAACTACAATAAATAAGCGTCAAAATGATTGATTGATATGTTGTTTGCTTAACGCCCAGTGGCAAATAGCTCATGCTTCTTCTGGAAGAGAATCAGTTAAACAATTTATCAAACAATTTAAATAAGGATGGTGCGAGAAACAGACAAAATAAACCAATTTTGACTGCCACTGTAATTTAGATAATTTAGACTATTGTAGCGGCCATCAGTCTACTTTTTTTTTTTCGAAAACTACAGAAGTGGCCTTTAACGTCCACGTTACTCACAATGTCAGCGGTCAGGCTTTCCGTATTGTCCCCTATCCGCCACTTGGGGACGCGGTAGGCAGCTCTGATGGTTTATCTCCTGTGATCCGTCACAGGTGCCTAGGCTCAAAACGAACATCACATGCGTTTGTGCATTTAAGAATGCATGGATATTTTATTGGAAATAAACATTTCCTGATATCCATGTTGATGCACAAGATGTGCAAATTTCGTCGATTTCGACTTATCAGTTTTCAGTGGTCAATGCCTAAAATGTTGAAAGCCAAAACAAGAATCTAACACACTTAAAATGCCAATGGAAAGTAATTAAGCTAGTGATATCCTCGGGCAGCGTTATCGACTCAGTGGAATTAAATATTACATTCTCTATTTTTGGTGCTCAAGATGTGCACATTTCGTCAATTTACGACACATCAGTTGTGCTCAAGACAAAAACAAAATCAATAACCCTAAGGGACGAGATCAAAAGTTCAATGTAGGATAAAAAATTTAATTCAGATAGTTTGGGGGTGAGGGGGTAAAAATCGCTGCAAGTTTTGTTATCCAACATCGATTTTCGGATTGAAAAATAGGGATTCAAGTGATGTCCAAGTCAATATACAGAACAAACATATATTGTTGAGGAAAACAGGACCCATGATACAAAAATTATACTCTCAAAGCATATGACCATATTGGTCAATTAAAATTTCCCAAATTAAGTAAAGAGGGGGAAGGGGGGGGGGGGGGAGGTCAGTGAAAAACGATATGACATAAGTTTCTTATCCTACATTGAACTTTTGATCTCGTCTCTAACGTGAATTCCAATACCAATTGAAAATGATAAAAAGATATAAACCAGAAACCATGAAAGGACAGATCAATACATATATCAGTTTTCACAAAAAATTATTTTTCATAGCAGTATAAATTTCACGCTAGTATCAAAACAGTAGAAACTGACCCCGCTACCGGTCTTAAAGTCCGGTTACAGAAGTATCGACACAAGTGTGAAATGTAAAGGCAAAACTCATAAGGACAGAGCTACCCTTGAGGGAGATACTTCTTGATTTTTACAAAATTGAATAAGTAAGGTATGAAAGAAATGATGCAGTATTTTACTTTATATACTTTTATTTTATGCACATTCACATTTCTCACAGCCATTTTGATCGATCTTATAGTTTCCATTGCAAGGTAAGATACAGTACAGGTTCGGACAGGTCGTTCCTGTAGCAGGAAGTCCTTTTGTTACTGTAAAGAAAGCAGGAAAGTACATACAAAATTTTCTTCAGCAGGAATATATCATTTAAAATCTAAAAAAGCAACATTTGGTTATATTTTGTATGGCTAATTATTCTGAAATTATTGTCACAAATGAGCTTATATTAGAAAATCTAGTAATGCCACTAAATTGGTATCTGTGTCAATTTTAATGATATAAGTTGTGGTTGCCTTTTGTTACCGTCAATCAGCGTTTGCCACAACTGCTTGTTAGCTTACGACGTGTCTTGTTCTGTCTGGCATTTATCCATTGATAAATCACAAACTTTCCATTTCCATAATTTCTTGGTAAGACACGTGCAATTTTTTTCTCTCAGATTTTCCTATAAGCTAGTCATTTTATGCAAGTCTGATTAATAAATCCGTAATAATTGAATTCACGGACAACATAAATAAGTAAGGAAACTTTCCGAGAGTTTGTCCTTAAAAGTGCAGTACTTCCAGTGATTTATACATATTTTTTGCCGTTTTTGGTTTTATTGTAGATTGACTCCAATAGTACCAAAAGTGTCAAATAGTTTTTAAATATTTATTATAGTTTAAAGTAACAATTGGGTCCAATATCCAGACTTCAAATATAATTTGAAAGAAAATCGCTAAAATACGATCTAAATGAACACATAGGAGTATATTTTTAAAGAAACGCTTACGATAATAACAGAGATCGGCTTGATCAATAACTCCTTTCTTCCTTCAGGCCGATTGATTAAAAATCAGACAATAAAACTGAGTAGAATTTTTTGATTTTTCAGGTTTGTTCTTTCTAAGAAATTAAAAGTTATTCCAAATAAAACCAATTCTACTCATTAAACATAATATTTTCAAAGAGATAGGCAGTACTCCATGGCGTGGTTAAGGTATCTCGTAACACTTGAAGGATTCACACCCGGAGATCTTATAAACAGAACAGAAAATGATTCTGTATACGTACTTACCACTACACAGAGAATAATCACACGCTAAACAGAAATTGTTGTCGTATGTTGTACAGGATTGTGGACAGTTTGATGGAAATGGAGGGCAGCCTAAAATACAACAAACAAAATCAGATTGGTCCCATAAAGCTTAATATTGTAACTTTTCTTTTATCATTTCCCTTCTTCCTTATATTCAGATAAAAAATGTGTCTTGTCATGGTTTACAATGAAAAAAAAATACTCTGACATTTACTGTGTGTATCGCTGTGTGTTTGCTTGTTCAACATTGGCTAGAGGTATAAGGAGATGGTTGAGATCTCACAACACATGTTTAACCCCGCCGCATTTTTGCGCCTTTCCCAGGTCAGTATCCACTAGTCTTGTGTTTTTTTTTTAATTTTGGTTCATTTTTATGTTTAGGAGTTAAGTGTGCCGTCCATTTTGCTGAACTACCATGCATTATTGTTTAGGGGCCAGCTGAAGCCCGCCTCCTGGTGCGGGACTTTCTCGCTGCGTTGAAGACCCATTTATAGCCTTGAGCTATTTTCTGCTTTTTGGTCGGGCTGTTGTCTCTTTGACACATTCCCCGATTCCATTCTCTATGGTTGCTCCCTTACTTTAACAACACAAAACAGAACGTAAAACTTATCGAGACACGACATTGAAAGATAATGTCTCATAAACACAGAAAGTAGAGGAAATACCCTGACAAAACTATTTAATTAATATACGTTATAAGAATACTGAAATCTCGTAAATAAACAACTTACCACCTAAGGTTGTTGTAGGAGCAATGGTAGTAGTCATATTGTTTGTTGTCGTGATATTTGTTGTTGTTGTCTTTACCGTGATTGTTGTCGGCGGAGTAATAGCAACTGTTGTTGGGTTACTGGACGTAGCAGCTTTTGTTGGTGATTTGGAAACTCCTGTCGACAAGGTAGACTTGATCGTTGAACTTGTATCCATTTTTGTTAATGCTTGAAGTGTTGAAATTAGAGGCGATGTTTTTGATGGTGCATTTGTTGCACCTTTTGTAACGGCCATTATAGTGGAAGTTGGTTTTGTTGTTGAAGCTGGTAAAGACCTCAATTGTGTTGTTGGCCTTTTTGTTGTTAGCTTTGTTGGAATTGCAGTAGTAGGTAACCGTGTAGTTCGAATGGTTGTTGTTATAATTTTTGGTGCCATGGTACTTGTTGGTTTAACTGTTGACTGCTTGGTAGAAAGTGCTGATGTTCTAGTTGTTGTTGGTCTCTGTGTAGTAAATGACTTGGTCATTTGCGTTGTTGGAACTGTAGTTGTAAGTAACCGTGAAGTTCGAATGGTTGGAAAGGCTGTTGTTATAATTTTTTGTGGAATGGTACTCGTTGTCGGCTTTGTATAGACTTGAGTTGTTTTGTGCGTAACTTGGGTTGACATTCTCTGAGAACTCTGGAAAGGCTGTGATGATGTGATCGCCAACTGAGAGAAGGTAACAGTTGGTGATTTTGTCGTTGTTGGATTAGGTGTAACACCTTGAATCGTGTTCATGCCTAAAATTAACAATTCTATATCAAGCATAAATGGAAAATAACATATCTATACTGTAAAATATCTATAAAAAAGACATTAGATTTATACATTGTCAATTTAGCCCTTTCAGAACCCGTTCTTTATCAAACATTCAACGTGGCTGCCGATGATCTCAATCGGTGAATGGTTAAGACAAACGACTATAACCCACCGGAACAATACAATAGGAACACATAAACAATTGGCAATTGTATGACGTAACAATCAGGGAATCATCATTAAAGAAACAGATTCTGACATCGTTACTCGGTGATTATCGGATTTATCAAATAGCGATAGTTAAACTCGCTACTGCACGGACTTTAAAACTAAATAATAAAGCTATCTCATTAAACGAATCCGATAATCCTCTGGAAACAATGTAAGAATCTATATGACTTTTGTATATATATCCTAAAACATGACAACAATATAACAAACAACGCATAGATATTATATAAAATTCAGGAAAAACCAATGACAAACTAAAACGTATGCAGTGCACAGTTTAAACAATAACGATCTCTAAGGTATAAACTGAAAACGTATCTTCCTGTAAATTTAAACTATACCTGAGTTCATTATATATTTACCTATTTGGGTTTTTAAGTTGCATGAGTATAAATAAACTATTAAAGCTAGTATTTTACAATATTTTTTAGCTTTGAATAGTATATATATACAATGAAAATGATGTAGTGTGTGTGACAGTATAAAATATATTACAAATAGTAATGGCATCTTCCAGTAATAGGTAATTATAATTTTTATTAAGCGAAAAAAGAGAAAATAAAATAAGTGAAAATCAGTGTTTGAGTGAATAGTAGCTTCATATGACAGCGAAAATGTGATTTTCAACGATATATACATCATTTATAACTTGTAATTGATTTTAAAATATAATTATAATTAATTTTATCTCAACATAAGCCATTTGTCACCGATAATCGTAGCTTTCTTACATTAAAAAGGGAAATGAAATAATTAAGGTATCCGGACCATAAATGACCACGTGATTATTCAAAAGTTCCCGGATGGTCCATACAACGCAATTGAAATGACCTCGGTAATTATAGGCAAACTTCGGAAATGCCAATATAACTTACTTATTTTTACATACTCTGCATATAAGCAACAAAGTGTATTTCAACTTCAGAAAAATATATATATAAAATTCCAGCTTTAAATTGTTTGCTTCAGCCATTCACGATCAGAAAGAGATACAATTTTCGATCATCACCTATTATGGTCCGGATACCTGTAATATCAAACAATGATTAGAGAAGTGATTATTGCTGTAGACAAATTATGCACAAAAAATTTCAAACAGTCTTACCTACTGCTTTTACAGTTTGACCGGGAAATATTCCGGGATGAAAATTGGGAAACAGATTCTGTCCTGAGGCTGCTTGAGATTGTCTTACGTTCTGTTGTGTAGTGGGTTTTTGTGTCTGGGAATTACTGTTTGTTCCTGCTGTATTGCAAAGATAAAGAATATAATTAACTGTAATAATTAATTATTTACCATTCGGGAGCACCTGATGTCACACTTGGTTTTTTTTATAGCAGTTCACGTAGCTGGTGCTTTAGTTTCTGTGCTGTAGTTTTGTTTGGTTTGTTATACGTTTTTTATTCTTTTGGTTGTCAATGTGTCCTTGCCGCGTTTGTTTGTTGTGTTCCATTCTCCTGGCTTTGTCTTCGAATTTGTGGACTTTTCCCACTGTTTTGTCGCATCGGTATTCTTAGGCCGATATTTCACCTATTGCTAGTGGTCTTGTCGTCCATAATGTAAAGAATATTGTTAACAAAGAGCAAGTTGTCCGTTTGGATTCACATTTAGATTCTGTATCATTGAATTACTTTGATTAAATTCAAAACTTACTTTCAATTATTATGTATAGGTTTCACAATGAGTGAGCATTAGATATCGCTTGATATCAAATCGAATTGTTTAATTTGGATATAATAATAAACGAGCCTTTGGCGAGTTTTATTATTAAGTCCTAATTAAATAACGAGAATTGATATCAAGCAATATCTAATTCTCACTCATTGTGAAACCTATACAAAGTTCAGTCAAAATTATTTTTGATTAAGTAGATTATCACATACCCCGACAAGGACATTCGAAACATCTTGTATTAGCATTCCACTGCAAACACATACACATAAATTGCTGCTGACATGTCGGCGAAACTGAAAACATACATGAGTATATATTTAAGGTATAATCATGTCAATATTTATTGAAAGAATAAACAAATTACAACCGAGAGTTTTGCATCTGTTTTTACACCATTAGACATTCCTCAAAGCATATCAAATGTCTAGGATGACTGAACTTACACGAATAGGTGATTTCGGGTAAAACAATGTTTTTAAAAAATAGAAAACCACTGAAAACTGGTAAATATATCTTTTTTTTCATGTTCAGTAGCAACGTGCTAGCAACAAACATTTATTACCAGGTTTTTGTAAAGTGGTAACATTATTCAACGGAATAAAAACGTTTACCCAACATCACCTTCTTTTTTTCAATAGTTCTGTCATCTTAAACGTGTACTATATGTTTTAAGACTGTTCAGTGGTGTTTCAACAGGTGTAAAACTTTCTGTTGTACTTTGTTAAACCTTTAGCCATTTTTAGTGATAGATTGACTGGACTAGTACAACATATACATATTACTGAGGCATCGTAAATGTTGACGTACTTTTAACTTTAACATGCTAATCCATTATTTTGAGTTCTCTACAGTCTACACTAACATACAAAATTCCCATTTAAAATATCGATTTAAACAACTAGTTCATCAATGTTTTCTTCTAGCTATAAATTTCTAGTTTTCGGTAGAGAAATGGCTTATTTCATGAAGAACCACTCTGATTCTGACAAAATTTATTCTAAAGATGAAATTACAAACATGTTAGATTTTCTCATAGACAACATATTTGTTGAATTTGGCGGTCTAATTTTTCACCAAATCATCGGCATTCCAATGGGAACCAATTGTGCTTCTATCCTCGCCGATCTGTTTCTGTACTCATATAAAGCGGACTTCATTTACGGGCTACTACGTAAACACAAAAAGAAACAAGCCAAATGCTTTAATTTCAATTTTCGTTAGATAACGTGTTGTTAAATAATGACAAATTCCAAGACTTTCTACATCTCATCTACCCCAGTGAGCTTGAAATTAAGAATACTACAGATACATCGGAGTCCGCTTCATATTTGGATTGGTATCTTGGAAAAGACAATGCTGGACATTTGAAGACAAAACATTATGACAAACGTTATGAATTAACTTTCCTATTGTTAACTTTCCCTACTGAGTAGCAAAATACCAGAATCACCTGCATATGGGATCTACGTTCCTCAGCTTATCCGATATCCAAGGGTATGCTTGAGTTACCATGACTTTCGAGAAAGAGGATTACTGCTGTCATAAAAGCCGCTTCACCAGGATTTTATCAGGAATAACTTGATGTCATCACTTAGGAAAATGTACGGTCGTCATCATGAATTGATTGACCTTTAGAGTGTTCCAGTATCCAAGGTAACATTTCATGTACCTCCACCGATTTGTGAATACCACCAGATTGACTGTTGAACGTCATTACAGGTGCCGTAAACAGAGCAGGAACTGCTTTTCCTTCCGGAGCACCTGAGTTCGCTCCTGGTTTCGTGTTTTCATTGTTTTAATTTTACAGTGTTTAGTTGTTGTGCTTATGGTTATTCATTTGTCTTCCCAGGATTTTCTGTCTAATGGATTGCGTTTTTTTTTTTTTTTTGGTTTGCTCCTATAGTACAATGTATATATGTCCTCTTCAGGTAAATGCAATAAAGAATGGTTCGGCTGAACAATACATTCTATATGTGTGATTGAAAGTAATTTGTACCAGAGAGCTCATTTCATCAAGTTTTATCTTGTAAGTTTGCAAAAGGCTCAAATGTGCAAATTCGAAAAAAGACATTACCTTGGATGGATTAGCAATAAGGTTAAACACATGTTTTTCTTTCTTTCGAGAATGATGGGTGTCTATGATATAATAATCATGCTTTTAACACAAACAGAAAATGCCGCTAATGGTGTGAATAACTAGTCATAATAAATGCCATAAAGCTAACTTTAGCATAAGGACTTTATAGAGGAATATAATACACTATATATGTGTGCTTATAAAATGTATCAGATTAAATGAAATGTACCCTTGACATCAACAGTGGGGAAAAAGTCACAAGTTCACATTTAATACTATATATATAGTTGTTGATTCGAAATACAATAATCAAAAAAATATAATACCCTAAACAATGTAGACCATTTTAAATCTAATTTGATTTAGCCTCACTATGGGCATGCCTTATATTCTGTCACATGTACACAGTATAAATCAAAACTTACCGAATGTCAATGCATTGGTTAAAATAAAATATATTATAAATAACATTTCTCTTTCCATCCACATTGTCCTCTCTTATTCTAGAAAAAATACTGTACAAAACAATAATATTAGATATCAGCCAGGCAGGTGAATTTAACAGTATTTTACGAATCGACAAGATAATTTGGATAACAGCTATCGATATAGTACCTTGTAATACAAATGAGAAACATAGATAATGCATAAAATTAAAAAGATCGTCTCAAAAATTAAGTTTTTAAATTCTTTTTGTTTTATAGTCTTATTCATTTGGTTATGAGAACTTGAAATATCATATTCATGACTGTTGCTCTGTTATTACGGAGGTTATCGTTAAGTATTTGTATATAATAAGATTTTTTTAAGCTGGAGTAAGTCTAAAAAAATATAAGTTTCATAACAAAACATGGAGCTCCATGAGAAATGTCATAATCAAATTAAAAAAAACCCTAACTAGGCCAGGAGACATGCAATCATCTAGAACAATTGGAAAGCAGCAGTCATACTCCTGATTTTGTACAGGCATTTTTAATGAAAATGGCGGGTTAAACAAAGTTTTAAGGCATGCCAAAACTCTCGCTTAAATGGCAGTTGCTACAATTCTGAACTTTTTTAACAATAGAGCTGAAATTATAATAATAAGTGCATAACCAAATATTAAAAAAAATGATTTAAAAATTGAAGCCCAACCCTACCCCCGCCGCAGAAAGTTGAGACAATTACCCAAATTCAACAATCTAAAATCTTACCCATTTGCAGATGTTATTCAATCATTCTTTGAAAAAATAAAATCACTGAATTCAATAAACACAATTAAAAATGAAAAAAAAATAGGTCAAAAGCTTATATACATCTTTTTCTAAAATTCACCCCTAATGGGTCCCCAAGTTTTGAAAATCTACATACGATGTATGACAATACTGTTAGGAAACAGAATGCGGAAACTGAAGATTGAAAGAGTTTTTCAGGTCACAATTTTCAAAATTATACCATTTGTGTACCCCAAGTCTTAAAAATAATAATTCTCAAATTGTATTGCACATCTGCGTATGGTGTATAACAATACTATTTAGAAATAAAATTCATAAATTGAAAAATGGAAGAGGAGTTTAGGTCACAAGCTTGAATTTGAAATGTTTGAAATTCGATCCCTTTCGGTTAAATCGTTATAAAAAAAAACCTTATTCCGCATCTACAGGCAGTATGCAACTTACCATATAGAAATTAAATCCCTAAACTGAAGAGTGAAGAAGTTGACGTCACAAAAAGTGTGAGGGACGGATCGAGACAATCGCAATATCTCCCGAACTTATCTCTTTCTTAAAGAAGTCAAACGGACTATGTAAAGTATCAATCTAATAGAAAAATAATATTCGGTTTTGTTACAACTAAATTTGAGTTTCTACATGTATCACAATAATGCTTTTATTGAATGTTAACGATATATGTTAAAGCGTTATTTGGATATTTAAATTTACATATTTTGAAACATTTATAGTTTTCACAGTTAAAAATTGACTGAATTCTTGGAAGATCCAGGGAAGCATATTTAGCGGTTTTCGTTTATGTGTTTGTCTAAACAATGTTGCATGAAACTTCAATACATCTGCAGTATGGGGAGATACATACTAAATTAAAAAGGGAATCACTTTAATTTTTCAATTTCTTGATGGTAGACGTACCTGTGGCACCATCGTTTGGTGTGTACATGTCACAGGTTGTACGTTTTGCACGGATTTGTTCCAGGATAGTGAAACCATACGATTACTTAAAAAAACTTCTTTTACAGGATTATAAATTTCACAAGCTGCTTGGTGTTTTTTTTAATTTTTTTTTTTTAAGTTTTATGGCATTATTTCCTACAATAGCTATCAACATCTTTAAGATAAATACAAGGTTCTAGCAAAGCACTTATCACGAAAGAGTTTTCCCATCCCAGTTTAAATTGTAATATTGTGAATAAATGCTAGAGTCTTCCCAATTATCCACAGAAACACGGAAATACCTTACAATCTTTGCACGCTAAGTTCTACAAATGTAACATTTTGTGTACTTCTGTGAAATTTCTTTCTCCCAATGACTTGAAGATTTTAAACCGGTTCCACCTGTCAGTGTCTGTATCAAGTCAGACTATCCTTTGTGTTTTGTGCTCCTTTCCTGGTTCGGGATTCTATCTTTTGGGTGGATTGTATGGCATGTCATGGTTGACTTTTCCGTTTTACATGTTGTGTATCCATTAATTCTGAGAGATTTTTTAACTATCTAATTTACACATAAAATTAAGATATAACTTCACTGTGCTTATTCTTGGGTTTCATTTTTGGACTGGAATCATTCTTTTTGCAGTCGGCAGTTGCTATAACACTATGGTAAGAGTAGGATTGATATGGGGAGGTTAAGATACCCGTCACTGCTGAATATCTTTACCACGTCTATGTTTACTTCATGTTAATGGTATGTTTGTAACTTTTGCTTCTGTCTGAGGTTGTTAAAGCTAGTTGGTATACCACTGTTTTATTATAAGTATATATATATGGTACTGTTTCAATATCTCCAAAGTTGTTCCAACCAATTTCCGTCATTATTTTAATCTAAATTAAAATCATAATTAACATTCATAGATACCAGCATACTTAAAATGAAATTTAGTTCTTAATACATGTATTATAGAGGCATGCAATTGCATTTGTCAATTTGAATGAACTTGGTCCAAAGCAGAGGAAACGGTTCTAGATTGTTTTTTTTCTCTCCTACCGACAGCCGAACTGAGCACAGGATCATTAGGTCAGTCGTTTGAAAAATAGTACCGACTTTCATTTCGATTCAGAAAGAAATGTAGAATTTATTTGGAAATATTTTGAATATTTACGGCGGCCATCTTGAAATAGAGGCAATTTTGAAAATTTTATTTTGCACGTCTTTATAGATAGGTTCAGTACTATTTTTCAGTTCCGTTTCCATCCGTTCAACCATTAAGTAGGAAAACCAAAGACCTCAACTTTGATAGCAATCATCTTGAAAATAGCGACCATTTTGAAAATTCTAAAATTGTTGTGCACATTTGCAGACCACAATCCATAAGTCTGCCAGGCTTTATACAAACCAACCGATCCGTTTCTGATGGAATGATGTGACAGAGTTGGCCTACGAAAGAAGAAACCGCGTAAAAACAAAATATTCCTCTCAAACTACGTTTGAAGAACATAATAATTTACTAGTTTTTTGTAACACCATGCAGTACGTTTGGACAATTAGATTAACATGCATACCCCATGACAGAAATCAGCAAACTAATTTACTCGTAGCAGTTTTAACATGTAGAATTTTACGTAGGTAACGAAAGTGACTACTCATTGTTAGATATGGATTTCTTCATCATTTTGTCGTTTGACAACGATAGACATGAACTTGCAAAAAATGAACCAATTTCGAACCATGTTTGTTTAACATAAAAATGAGAAAAATGTATTGAAACAAAACAAAAAAGGTAGCAATATTTGCATGTTTTCGTAAATGATGACATACAAGATTTATATTATCTGCGTATTGTAATGGCAAGGTTTTTGTACGACTATCGCTGCAAGACAGTTATAGCGTAATATCACAGTAAACTATAAGCAATAAAATGTCGCTTTGGTAATGTTTCTATTTTCATTCTAAAAACCAACAGTGCATACAAAAGCTCCAGATGGGTTAGTGGTTTCTGTTTCGTAAAAAGACACATTTTTTGGTGTCCAAGAGAGTCAGTATAGTAATGTATGTAAAACCTGAGATTTGGTTCAAGGGAAAGAATCTGAACGTCGTTTTTATATTGGACAGTCATTATCAATCTCTATAGGATAAAGACGTCACCGTAAATTTTCCCGATAAAAGCTATATCCATACCTCTCCAAAAACTAATAATAGAAAGGGAACTTGGCCTTGCATTTCGTTAAGTATTCAAATAATTCTTTACACCAAATAATAGACCATCCCAAGGAAACAAAGGAAGGACACCACCTACTCCCCCTGACAGAGGAGGTGGAAAATTAGCAAAATCTAAAGAATAAATAACTCTAGAGTTTGCTTTTATCTTATATTATAAAAAACAAAAAACAAAAAAAAATGTTTGTACTTTCTCCTTATATCAAAGTGACTGTTTTTGTATATGTATGCAATTTATTATGTTCAAGTATAATGCTCAAATGTGAAATATCAAACCAATATCTCCATTATATGAGCAATGAAACTATAGAAAGTACTGTGAAGACAATAATGAAAATTATATATCTTCTTACAAAGATGATATGGATATTTCAGAGTTTAACAAATACTAACAAAATTACCTTTAAAAAAACATTAATGTGTGATGCACTAATTGAAGATAAAACAAATATTAGTAGAATAATAACGTAATTATCATTTTTGACAAATTTAGCATTAAAAAAGATCCAATTGGTAGCATGTTTTGAAACAAGCAACAAACACATATGTTATAAGTTGTTTACATCAACTGAAAGGTCTTCTTTTGATTCAATAAAAGATGCAATAATACAAATCTACACCTTTTCTTGTCACAAACAGCTAGTAATAAATGCTACAAAAGAAGAAACCTCCATATTTATTTGTAGTGAAATGATAAGATATTTTAATCACTTTTATCAACATCTGGCAATAAAAACGTCAAAACCAGAAACCCCCATTTATATTTTTAGTAACATAATGAGATATTTAAATCATACTACTCAACTAATACAACAAAGGGGCAAGGTCGTAAGGATAAAAAATCTTACTTCAAATACGTTCACTAGACCGTGTAGAATACCTATAAAAAATGGCAGGATTAAAAAACTCACTCTATTCAATAAAGCGTAAAGGTTTATTTTGTAGAAAATGTTGCCCATTCTGTATAGGTGAACTAACCATCATTATAAGTATTTTATTTTATGGTGTTTCAGTTTATACAAACATGTATAAATATTTATTTTTATGTACATTTTTGAGGAGTATATTATGTCAAAATCAATGTTTTATCTTGTATTCTAAGTATACAAGGAAAATAGAGTTATGTCTTGTAATGTATATATGCCAAAAGCGTTTCAGTATAGGAAATATCAGTTTAAAGTTTGTTATACTATTATCTTATATATTTAAATTAAACGTACAATTAAAACATGCTTAAAAACTTACATATTTGCACTGTTAATGTAAAGGGATTGAGAGATAAACAAAAAAGAATGAGATTTTATGAATGGATAAAAAACCAAAAATGTCAAATAACTTTTATTCAAGAGAGTCATTTCGACGAAGAAATCGAAAAAAATATTTTGACCGAAACTAATCAGAAATATTTCACTAATAACTATAATAATTCAAGTCGCGGAGTCGCAATTTTTATTGATACAAATTTAGAATTTAAATTAAAAGATAAACATACAGATACCGATGGTAGAACTTTACTTCTTAATATTGAAATAGAAAATATTATATATTCGCTAGTAAATATATATGCACCGAATAAAGAAGCAGATCGAAAACTTTATTATAAAAAATTAAATGAATTTATAAACCAAAAAGCAGTTGGAGCACTATAATAGGAGGAGACATGCATGATGCGCTGTCCCAAATAGATCGTAAAATTAATATAAATCAAAATAAAACAGTAAAACCCGTAATTAGCTTAAAAACTTTAACAAAATCTAATAATCTGATAGATGTATGGCGAAACTTAAACCCGCAAAAAATACAGTACACGTGGAAAAGGAAAAATCCAATACAAATGAGTCGAATAGATATGTTCTTAATTAAAAAAGATTTTCTATTGAATGTGAAGTCTTGTGATATCAGACCCGTCATGATAAACAATACAGACCACCAAGCCGTTTCGTTAAAACTTCAGTCAGTCTCGGCCGAAACCCGTGGACCTAATTACTGGAAAATTAATAATTCGATTTTAGAAGAACCTGAATACATTCAGATTATTGAAAATCTCATTAAAAAACATATTCGGAACATGGAAACAAGTAATATAGATCCTCGCTTATTGTGGGATGCTATGAAAGTTGAAATAAAAAATTTAAGCATAAAATATTGTAAATCAAGAGCCAAACTTAAAAACAATAGAATTAAATCTTTAGAAAATAGATTAAAGATGTTGACAGAATTAAATGATGCAGAAAATGAACAAACCGCTGGTTAGATTAAAGATATTGAGTTAAATCTCGAAAAATTATATGACGATAAAGCAAAGGGAGCGCAAGTTCGATCGCGACAACAATGTATTGAAAAGGGGGAGAAAAACAATAGTTATTTTTTAGGTTTAGAAAAATGTAGACAAACGAAAAAAACAATACTTAAACTAAAAAATGCCCATGGAGATATAGTTACGGACCAACAACAAATATTAGATTTAGAACGAGACTTCTACAATGATTTATAGTCATCAGAGAAGCAAGCAGACATTTTAGTGCAGGAATATATTAACGCGACACACATAGACCACAAACTGACAGACGATGAAAGCAAATCATGCGACGGTCAAGTGACCATTAATGAACTAAAGAATGCTGTTGACAACTTAAAATCAAATAAAAGTCCAGGTATGGACGGCCTTAGCGTAAATTTCTATAAAAAGTTTTGGAACTTATTAGGTCCAATCTTAACGAAAATTTTTAATTTCTCTTTTAACAAACAAGAGCTACCCTTTTCACAAGGACAAAGTATTTTAAATTTAATTTACAAGAAAATTTTAGATAATTCCTGAATTTTACTCAGGTCAAATTTCAAAAATTGTCAGTTTAAGCTTGTGAACTATGGTTTTTTCATTTTTCTTTAGGTTTATTGATTTAATTTCTTTATTATAGAATTATTGCATACTATTTTAGGATGGGAATAAGGTTTTATATTTTTGACTATAAGAAGTGGCCCAAATACTTAGAGGGGGTGCGGTGACCACTGTCAATTCCGACAGTACAGATTTCTAGTTTTTAAAACCCACATTATTGTGAATTGTTTACATTTATAGAGTTACTTTATTGTAACCTCTGAAATCATGGTATTTGGTAATAGTCATATATGTGTAAATCTGGATTTTCACGCTTCTCACCTGTTGTCATAGTAGCCGAATGTTGACAGAAATATGAAATATCTTTTATTTGATTCTCACATTATAAATATCCAATAAAAATTATGCATGAATAAGAAAAAAATCACCATATATGCCACATTCTGTACATAATTATAAATATAGACAGAAAAATGCCATTTATTTCTGTTTCCGTGGGGTAACAAACATGTGTATAGTTCCCAAAATAGTCTGGTGACCCATATATTTTTGTTTATTATTTGAAAGCACATTGTTTGGACTATCATATGTCAAATTAAAAAAAAAATCATTGAACCAATTTTTTGGAAATTCAAGGAAAACAGAATTTTTTACAGAAATCTTCGTATTTTGTGTGTTGCTATGGTGAATGTATTAGGTCAGAAATTAATAGATATGCTTACCAATGTCATTATTTGTGTTCTATTTACTTTTTAAACAGTATGTATATGATAACGCCAGAACAAACTTCATTTTACTTTCAAAGGCTCTAAAAAAAATCCATAATTATTACTTCGGGTATGTATTTATTCATACAATGGAAATTTCAACTTTGGATACTGTTACCATGGAAACGAACCTGGTGACATGCTATTTTTTTTATCAAATCTTGAAAGAGGTCAATGCCAAGTATGTTTATGCAAAATTTTAGAAAAATTCATTGGGTAGAAAAAAAGCTATTTTTCTACATCTATAGGCATCCACCTTACAGGAATACGATACAGTAGCAGGGGGAGATAATTACGTCGCAAAGAGATACACATTGTGACGTCATAACACCCTTCAAGAATAACCTTTATAAATTCTTAAATTTGGGATTTTTCTCAAATAGTTCTGCAATAAGCACATGGACCCCACCTATTTTCTTTTGCAGACAGAAGCTCATTACTTAGAGTTAAGAATTTAAAGAAAAAATCAGCGGAGGGTTTTTTCTACCTGTATCTAAAGTTACCAAATTATTATCAATATTCCTTATTTGACTTAAATTTGCATAATTTCCTAATTAGTTTATCAATCTTTTTCATCAGGTATTTACTAGAAGACAATGTCTATGTAGTTGGAAATATTTACAAAAGACCTGGGGAAGTTATTCTTTTTTCGTTAAAAAGTTAAAGACTTTTTTGTGGCACTCTGGAAAAATGAAAAATTTACGGTTGCAGACCAAAATAGTCGAAATGAAACATGCAATTTAATAAAACGTAATAGCAATATACATCAAATATTCACAACTGAATAGCTGTATAATAATAAGTAGCAGATAATTATGCACTTAAACAAAGGGATACGATCTCCCTAATTGTCAAAATATTAACATATACATAATAGAGATCCTGAAGATAAGTGACTTTCCATGCATGAAAATGCAAATATAATTAAAATATTGGATGGCCTCCTAAAGTAAACCGAAACATTGTTAAATGCAAACCTATAGTACAAGACGCAATGTAAGGTCAAAGATACGATTCATACCACGATTGGGGGGATTTATGATCATTTATATAAGAATTGTATAACGGGTGATCAATACCTTGTTCCGTTGCGTTGCGGTGGGCACAATAACCAAGTGTTATCATCTAATGGTTATTGACCCTACTCGAGTTACTTCAACTAGTGTGACATTAATTGACCATATTTACAGCACTAATCCAACAAATATTATCGATGTCACAGTGCAATATTATGCCCCACTATCCCATTAGCTGCACTGTAAACAGATTTACTAAGCTTATCAAGGATAAATCTGGTTCACATTTAGAGATCCAATACAGAAACTTCAAAAAATTTAATGAGGAATTGTTCTTAAATGATTTGTCTAAACAACCATTTAATGTTATACATGAAATAAGTGACCCAAATGAAGCAATAGATATGTGTTATTATCTTATTGTTAATGTTTTAGATAAACATGCCCCTGTTGTAACCAAACGGATAAAAAATAAATATCAACCAGAGTGGTATACAGATGAAATATGCAAATCAGCTTACCAGAGAGATTATTATCATAAAAAGAAAGATACGGATAATTATAAGAAATATCGGAACCTAACAAATAAACTGATTCGTTCTTCAAAATCTAAGTATTTTATGGATGCCATCAATAATGATAAAAACTGTAAAACTCTATGGAGACAGTTAAAAGATCTTAACTCTACAACGAATCATGATATTGATATGATAACATACGAAGATAAGAATCTTACAGATAAAATTGACATTGTAAACTGCTTAATTGATCACTTTAGTGCAGTGAGAAAAAACTTATTCCACATCCCCATTCTAACTTTGAATCAGAGAAAATATACAATTATGTGAAATCCAAAATTAATGATAACACGTTGTTTTCACTGTATACTGTCACACATGGTGATGTCTTTAAATATCTCACAAATCTAGATATTAATAAATCAACCGGGACCGATGGAGTTGGCCCAAGAATATTAAACGTATCAAAATCAATAATTGTAGATTCTCTTACTCATATTATAAACCTTAGTTTATGTACATGTATATTTCCTGATATTCCAAAATATGCAAAAGTAACTCCAATTTTCAAAGCCGGTAATAAGGATGATCCTAACAATTATCGTCCTTTTTACCTACAGTGTACAAGATTTTTTAGAGGACTGTGTTTAAACAATTATATTCATTTTTAACCAAATAAAAACTACTATTACAACAACAATCTAGATTTAGAGAAAACACTCATGCCACACAGCACTTATCAAAATAATTGACAAATGGTTAGAAGAATTTGACAAAGGCAATTTCACTGCTGTTTTATTTCTAGATTTTAAAAAAGCATTTGATACTGTTAACCATAACATCTTATTATCGAAACTTAATTTATATAAATGTGGTGATCACTCTGTTAAGTGGTTTTCGTCCTACCTTTCAAAAAGATTGTAAAAGGTTAAAATTGGAACAACTGAATCAGGATACAATAATGTAACATTCGGGGTCCCACAAGGTTCCATATTAGGACCTTTATTATTCTTAATCTATATAAATGATCCCCCGTTTACATTAAAACACACAGAGTCTGAATTATATGCTGATGACACAACTTTGCATATATCGTCCAAATCTATTTCAAACTTAAACTCTTGTTTAAATAAAGACTTTGAAAACGTAATTGAATGGTGTGCTGAGAACAATATGATAATAAATAACAAGAAGTCCAAACGTATGCTTATGGGATCTGAGAGAAAACTTGAGAATTGTAATGATGTCTTGTGTGTATTATCACAAAATCAGAATTCATTTGACAATGTGGAAGTAGAAAAATTTCTTGGTATCCATATTGATAAAAATCTATCATGGTCAATTCACATAGATAAAGTATGTGAGATCTTTTCAAGCAGATTATACCTGCTAAATAGATTAAAACGATACTTGCCTCGCAAAGGTCTTATCCTTTTTTACAATAGTTATATATTACCAATAATTGATTATTGTTGCACCATATGGGGTTTTGCCGCAAACTGCAACATTGAGCGGATTCATAAGCTGCAAAAGCGCACAGCAAGATTAATTTTGAATAAACCTTTTGATTATCCATCAATATCAATGTTTACAAAACTTAATTGGATGACCATTTTTACACGGATAAAATATTTTCAAGCCATTTTAATGTTTAAATGTATGAATGGACTAGCGCCAGATTATCTTACTAGTAAATTTACTGCGTGCAGTGATCTATATAGTTATTCTCTTAGGTCAACAACATCTGGACATCTTCATTTACCAAGGCCAAAGTCTGAATACTTCAAAAAGACTTTTCAATATTCTGGTCTGATTATTTGGAATAGTTTGCCAAATGATATAAAGGATTCAAGTGATATAGGAAGCTTTAAGGTGAAATGTGCTAATCTTTTTTTCACAAAACAAAATGAGTAGACAAACTTTTTTTTTATTTATTTTTTTTTTTATTTTTATTTTTTTTTCTTAGGACGTTCTTGCCATGCTAGTTCTACAGTCTGTTTTCATGCTTGTGTATACAGATTTGTAATTGTGTACATCTCTATTGATTATTGTGTTATATGCATTGATTGTTATATATATTAATTGTTCATTTTACTGTGTGAAGGCCTCGTGTGAGATTAACAATTGTATGTTAAATGAGTTACCTTCGTTAAATAAAGAATTTATTATTATTATTATTATTATTATAATGCGGATGGAAAAAAGTGGCAGTTCCAAGCAGTGTGGTATTATGCGTGCCGGTTGATCATAACCTTAAACAAGAGGCTCTCAAAAGCCTGTATCGCTCACCTAGATTTCACTTCTCCAACTTCGAGCAGGACTAAAAATTTAAGTGTAGAAAGCATCTTAACTGGTTTTTTTTATCGGATTTATGTTAAACTCAATTTTGGGTGGTGGCCATTTTGGTTGAGTCCGGATCATAGGAGCACATAAGGACCATAGCTGGCAAGTTTGATTCCAACTGACAATGCAGTTTCATAGATTTTTTAAATTCACTCCCCACTTTTATATTTCTAGTAACAGCATCCAGGTCGGTTGGAATTTGGGCATGCCGTACCCAATTTTGAATTGGGCCACCAAAAGACCATTCCACGAAAGTTTGGTCCGAATTGGCCACATTCTAAAAGAGGATTATCGAAGAATCATTGCTGCAAAGTCTGGTTCTTGTTAGCAAGGTGGTTTCAGACAAGATTTTTAAATGAATTCTCCCATAGTGTTCTATGTTAAACTAAGTTCGGTTGTGGCGGCCATCTTGGTTAACAGTCCAGACCGAATTATAAAAGGACCGTTGCTGGCAAGTTTGGTTCCATCTGGCCATGTAGTTTCATTGAGGATTTTTGAAATCCATCCCCATTTTTTTTTATTTTAAGTAACAGGAGCCATGTCAGTTGGAAGCAAAGATCCAGGACACAAATTTGAAAGGGGGCTGGCCATCGACGATTCCAGTAAAGTTTGGTCCCAATTGGCCGAGCGGTTTCAGAGGAGAAGATATTTAAGGAAATGTTTATGACAACGACATCGACGGACGAAATGTTATGTTAATACCTCACATGGACTTTTGGTCCAGGTGAGCTAAAAAGATAATCTGATAATTTTTTATTCTTGTTTAAACAATGAACTTTTGGATAATTGTTTGGTACCCTGTACGCAAGAATATGTATATCGACAATGTTTTATTAGCAGAGATAAAGCAGTCGACATAGATAATTATCTAAGCATTTATCCGTAACCTTGTGCTGGATAAAAATGACAGTAACATTATTTTGAACATGATCTTTCATGATGAGCTTTTTTGCGTACCAAGATTGAAAGCTTAACACGTCATTAGCAAAGAACAGACATACTTTGGACATACAAAGGGTAGAATATGTAAAGTCAAGAAATACCAAAGGGATATTCGAAGGAGAGAAAAATCGTAACAACTGACAAACTCCGGAGAACAACGAAGACAAGACCAAAAGATGCACTACAATTAAAAACTAAAAACAGATAAACAACATGGACCCCACCAAAAAAACCGGGGGTAGACTCGGGTGCTCCGGAAGAGTAAGCAGTCTCTGCTTCCTGGAGGACACCCGCCATGCTGTCCATGTCAAATCCGATATGCGGAAGGGATAAACTCTCTCAAAGTGGAATATCAATAATTACCACATGCTTTATGTCCTGGGGCAAGAATCAGGTTGCATCAGAAAGAACTCATTATTTTCGAGATAATCATTTTCCTTCATTTGCAAAAAAGAGAATAAATTTTCAGGGAAGGAATAATTTTCTTTAAGATGCTTTAAGAAATAAGCCATTGATTATCTTTCGGAATCAAAGTTTTCGAGACTAGGTTGTAACCACTTTCTCTTCGTACCAAAAAGAAAAACAAAAAAGAAAGCGAACAAACAATATTTTTTTAGCTGTTTTTTATGCGCATTCACATCTATCACAACCATTTTGATCCTTTTTAAATTTTCCATTACAAGGCAAAATACAGAACATATTCGGACATTTTGGTCCTACTCCTGCTGGTGGTGTTTCTGGAAGAGAAATATTCTAGAATGATTGTTATTCGAACCATTTTTTAATACAATTACTGTTTATTGACAAATTGATGCGGATCAAAATATAATTTTCCATACAATAATCACATTTTTTAATATTTAATCACGCAGAACAGATTATAAATGACCTTCAAATGGATGTCAGTACAAAGTAAGACATAAACTTAACAAAGTTAACAAACTATATATGAAATTTAAATTCACTTTGAACTTGAGAAAACGTTTACCGCACATGTATTTGGACTTTTTTACGTTATTTTGTTTCTTGTTTTTATTATTTCGGTCTGTTATAATCCAGAAAAGCGAGTGTAGACAGGATATCTATTTTTCTATGAATCTTGCCAGCCTTATATTGAGGGTGAATTCAGGTAGACAAATATGTTAGAGTAACTGCTACCTTAATTATGGTTGAATTTTATATCTTTTTCCAGGTCATACAAGATTGCCATCCATTCGAACTTTTTTTTTATTTTAAGTAACAGGAGCCATGTCAGTTGGAAGCAAAGATCCAGGATCCAAATTTGGAAGGGGGCTGTCCATCGACGATTCCAGTAAAGTTTGGTCCCAATTGGCCGAGCGGTTTCAGAGGAGAAGATATTTAAGGAAATGTTTATGACAACGACATCGACGGACGAAATGTTATGTTAATACCTCACATGGACTTTTGGTCCAGGTGAGCTAAAAAGATAATCTGATAATTTTTTATTCTTGTTTAAACAATGAACTTTTGGATAATTGTTTGGTACCCTGTACGCAAGAATATGTATATCGACAATGTTTTATTAGCAGAGATAAAGCAGTCGACATAGATAATTATCTAAGCATTTATCCGTAACCTTGTGCTGGATAAAAATGACAGTAACATTATTTTGAACATGATCTTTCATGATGAGCTTTTTTGCGTACCAAGATTGAAAGCTTAACACGTCATTAGCAAAGAACAGACATACCTTGGACATACAAAGGGTAGAATATGTAAAGTCAAGAAATACCAAAGGGATATTCGAAGGAGAGAAAAATCGTAACAACTGACAAACTCCGGAGAACAACGAAGACAAGACCAAAACAATACATGCACTACAATTAAAAACTAAAAACATATGAACAACATGGACCCCACCAAAAAAACCGGGGGTAGACTCGGGTGCTCCGGAAGAGTAAGCAGTCTCTGCTTCCTGGAGGACACCCGCCATGCTGTCCATGTCAAATCCGATATGCGGAAGGGATAAACTCTCTCAAAGTGGAATATCAATAATTACCACATGCTTTATGTCCTGGGGCAAGAATCAGGTTGCATCAGAAAGAACTCATTATTTTCGAGATAATCATTTTCCTTCATTTGCAAAAAAGAGAATAAATTTTCAGGGAAGGAATAATTTTCTTTAAGATGCTTTAAGAAATAAGCCATTGATTATCTTTCGGAATCAAAGTTTTCGAGACTAGGGTGTAACCACTGTCTCTTCGTACCAAAAAGAAAAACAAAAAAGAAAGCGAACAAACAATATTTTTTTAGCTGTTTTTTATGCGCATTCACATCTATCACAACCATTTTGATCCTTTTTAAATTTTCCATTACAAGGCAAAATACAGAACATATTCGGACATTTTGGTCCTACTCCTGCTGGTGGTGGTGTTTCTGGAAGAGAAATATTCTAGAATGATTGTTATTCGAACCATTTTTTAATACAATTACTGTTTATTGACAAATTGATGCGGATCAAAATATAATTTTCCATACAATAATCACATTTTTTAATATTTAATCACGCAGAACAGATTATAAATGACCTTCAAATGGATGTCAGTACAAAGTAAGACATAAACTTAACAAAGTTAACAAACTATATATGAAATTTAAATTCACTTTTAACTTGAGAAAACGTTTACCTCACATGTATTTGGACTTTTTTACGTTATTTTGTTTCTTGTTTTTATTATTTCGGTCTGTTATAATCCAGAAAAGCGAGTGTAGACCGGATATCTATTTTTCTATGAATCTTGCCAGCCTTATATTGAGGGTGAATTCAGGTAGACAAATATGTTAGAGTAACTGCTACCTTAATTATGGTTGAATTTTATATCTTTTTCCAGGTCATACAAGATTGCCATCCATTCGAACTTTTCCATAATTTGGATCAAGCATGAATTGTGTAAATATATGGTGTTTTAAAACATATATTCTATGCATATTGTATGCGAAATCTATGACAATAAATAAATACTGCAGCCCAAGTTGCCCGATACGTACCATTACATAATGAGTAATCACAGACTAAACAAAAATTCATGTCATACGTAGAGCACTGATTAGGACAGTTAGATGGATATGGTGGACATCCTGCAAAAAAAGATTCCAAAGAGATATTTCATTTCGAAGATATTAATTTGTAACAACGGACAGTGACATTGAGACGAAGAACAGTTGTAAAAGTGATGTTCATTTCATGGAACTCTTTTCACTTGCATGTGCTGAATATGTTTCAATGATATTCACCATATTCTCTGCTAAAAGTAACTTAAAATGTTTATATGTTACAACATGTATAGCTAATATTTGAACCATGGACACTGAACAATTTAAATTGTGATATTGAAACAAATTTTACTTTTCATGTGCATTTTTGCGATTTAAAATTAGCTGAAAGTATCTAATCTAGTTAGTGTTCCAGGAAATTTCAAAAGTATATATTTACTCTTTAACTGATGAGTAAAGTAATGTCCTCATCTTCTGCATCAAAATTAGTATCAAAAAATTATTCCTTTCTATCCCCCATAAACAAGAGAAAAATCAAGTTCTTTTACATTAATGTCAGCAAGTATTTGATCGCGGCAAGACGTGTTAAACTTTAATTGACAGGTGTTCCGTTTTTCATAATAAAATAACACATCAGAGGCGATAAATACCATTTATACTAATTGTTGTCTGAGTAGTTGTTGGTACAGGGGAACTCGTTGTCGTCTGAGTAGTTGTTGGTACAGGGGAACTCGTTGTCGTCTGAGTAGTTGTTGGTACAGTGGAACTCGTTGTCGTTGTCTTGGTTGCTGTTGGTACAGGGGAACTCGTCGTCGTTGTCTTGGTAGTTGTTGGTACAGGGGAACTCGTTGTTGTCTGAGTATTTGTTGGTACAGGGGAACTTGTCGTTGTCTGAGTTGTTGTTGGTACAGGGGAACTAGTCGTTGTCTGAGTTGTTGTTGGTACAGGGGAACTAGTCGTTGTCTGAGTTGTTGTTGGTACAGGGGAACCCGTTGTTGTTGACGTAATAGTTGTTCGTACAGGGGGACCTGTTGTTGTCTTAATTGTTGTTTTAGTTGTTGTAGATGTCATAACGTTCCGAGTTGATAATTTCTTAAATTTAGAAGTTGTTTGAATTTGTTTGTTTTTTGTAGTTGGCAAGGAAATTGTTGTTGAAACAGATCTCGTTGATGGTTTTGGGTAAAATTGTGTAGTTGGCATTGTTTTTGACGCGGTAGTTGATATCATTTTAATCTTTCCTGTAGGTATAAGTGTAGATTGTGTTACAGCTGTTGAAGATAAAGTTGTTGGTGCAGCAGTTGATTGCGATGTTGGTATAGCTGTGGATTTCATTATTGGTGATGTTGCTACAATTGCAGATTTGATTGTTGGTAATTTTGTAGACTGCGTTGTTGATATAACTCTGTTTTTTGTTGGTGGTAAATATGTTGATTGTGCTATTGGCACAGTTTTGGGTTGTGTTTTCTGTACATTTCTCATCGGTAAAGGCGAAGACTGCACAAAGCTGGCTGGTTTTGATTGACTGGTAGCTGTAAATGCTTGGTATACAGAAGGTAAGCTTGACGATTTTGTCAATGGAGCAGATGAAGGGTTAGTTTGCGCTGAAGGAAGTTTTGCTGATGTTACAGCAATTGTGGATTGTGCTGCTGAATTTTGACTAGAAAGTGCTATCAACGTTGATATTGTTACTCTTTGGCCAGATCCTGAAATAAAAAAAACAAGAAGTTCAACTCTCGTTTTAAAGTTTTTCCTGTAGGTAACAAAAACAGGTGAGAAATGACAATAGTGTATAAAATACGTTTATATGGTCACTTCATTTTAAATCATTTGCTCACAAAATCACTACTATAATAGCTAAATGCTAAAACAAAAATCTTTTCAGTTCTGAAAACTTCTAACAATATTAACATGTAATGATAAAAAAAAGAATACCTCCACTGCAATTGCATAACGGACAACCGGATGTTGGATCTAAGCAGATGTTGATACCACAACTCCAGTCTAATGCCGGACAATATGTGCCACCATTTCCCTTTCCTACTGGCAATTCTAATTAAAACATTGAACAAATTGTAAATATTTTAACTACGGATGTTAACAGTTATGTTATAAAATGACATATCTATCACCACAATGCCAATAATTATGCAGTAATTCTTTGTGGGTAACAAATATTATTTATTTAGTTTGTTTGTTATTCGCAATTGCTCATTAAGGATGATCGCTTGTCTAATAGGAAATAAATAGGATTTGAAATAGGTGTTTTAGTTTGAGAGAACATATGAATAGTAAACAAATAAGCAAGAAAAGAATTTATGTTAATGTGCTCATTTTAGAGCTATAAAGCCTTAAAAATTTGCAGGAAATAGGTTTTCTCTGGATTTTTCATTGTCTTTGCATGGGCAACTTCAGTCTCTCAAAGATGTATGAAAAATAAAAAGGATTTCATAAAATTTTGTCAAATACCATTTTAAGGTATATATGATTGAATTATAAAAGAAAAAGTGGGGGCTCATGGGCAAAAAATTTAATGTTTAAGAAAGGGATAAAACCCAAGGATTCCGAAAATCTGACAAAACATGACCATCGAGCATCCTTAATTGTACATTTTTACCGAATAGACACTCGACTTAAAAAGAAAACATGCCACGTTAACAAAGATTGATACAACTCTTGGTAGACAACTGTAGTGCACACCCACAAACAACAGAGAAACGTCTAATAAACATCAGAATAACTCTCTCCACTCCAAACACAACAGTCTTCATTCAGCTACCAAGGGATAATACGAAACCTGCAGGGCCATTACAGATCACAGGTTGTCAAAAAATTCATTGATGACATCGACTCAAAGCAGGAACTTACATGTAGTACCAACACCACCGCCAAAAAACCCATATTGCTAAATGCCACCCACATGCTTACAATTGCTTATTGCTAACAACTTCCGCAAAGTCAGACTCAAGATGCGCCTAACATAACCGACCCCTAAGGAAATACCGAATGCTACAATATATTGAATGATGAAGATATTCCTACAAGACAGGGAACTGGAGATCAACCACATGACAGCAATGATGATAAATATGTGGAATTCCGTTTAGCAACGACATCTAATAAGCAGAAAACTACCAGAAAGCTGCCACCGACTTCACACTGTACTAAGCCTTTTAACAGCAACCCTACAAGTTGTTTACCGGTAAAAGAAGACAAACCAAAGTGATAGAATTTCCCGAGTGGATGCCATAAATAAAATGACATTTTTCTTTTCAGTATGCTTCTTATGCTTTGTTGAAATTGACACGATATAAAAAATATTATGAAAAACAAATACTGTACATATTTTCGGTTTAATTATTTTTTCTGCCAATTAGTAAAATTCAGAAATGCAAGTACTATAGTGTACCGAAAACATGACCCAACACTTCTACACAAAAATGAGATATTAATAGCTGGCAATGGGTCACCCAGGAATTTATAATTTTATGCTTACTCTGCATACGACGGGGAAAAAAAAAACCAATTACAACGACATTCGAAATGTTATTTATCATAAAAGTAATAACTGTGAACTCAATATCAATTTTCGTGGATTGAGGAAATGACACATACGTCGGTTCTTAATTTCGTATATTTCAAATTTCAAAAAAAAAAAACAAATTACAACAGTTATTAACGGATAAAAGTGTTCAAAACCTAAAGATGAATAAACATGTTTCTATTCTGCAACAGACTAACTTTAAAGTGTAACCAACATGATTAACGATATCAATGGTCTAAGAACTGTTAAAAAGTAAACATAGTGGGTATTTCTATATTTCATTTTATATCAAAGACCATATTCCATCCTGTTTAGAAAACTAATATCATTCTCCCCTGACAACATGGCCTTTCACACGACCTCATCCGTTAAGATCAAACAAACATTCTTGGGAACGGCCCCGATCAGTTCGATAGCTTTTCGTAATATAAGCGATTTGCGTATATATTTAAATTCGTGGATTGAGTTGTCCACGAAAATTATTGTACCACGAATAATTAGTGTTTCTCGGTATTAAAATAATATGTAATCATACATCTCCCAGACATATGATTATAACAAAATTTGGTTAGCTGTTTCCCACTTCCGATCTGGTTTGGGTGTTCATATAATCGCAAAAGCCGCTTTAATGCCAAATTTTTTCTGAAAAATAGGCACAGTAATGAATGAGATTTGAATAACTTAAAATTCCGAAACATATTGATTGTGGATAATACAAAGAACTAATATGAAAGTAAAACTTTCGATAGGTAGGTAATTTATCCAGTTAATTCGAACGAACAACAGCCGTTTCTAGAATACTCGGCGAACCAATTAATAACATTTTAGGTTATTTGTCTACCGCATTGACCTGGTAAGACCAGATACGAAAAGTATATTAAGTCTGTCTTAAAACAGCGCCTAAAATAAAGGAAACACAATCTCTATTACGTCCGCCTGAAAACAACTCACAAAAGGAAGTAAACAAAATCTGTGTTTTTTAGGTATCAAAATTTGGAATATTAATCAACTTACTTTGACTTCCTGGACCACCATCTCCAGACGGTTTGCAATAAGGGCAGCCTATAGAATCTATGCCTATCCCTGTAACACAGTTAGATGGTGGGGGTTTGCAAGCTGTAAGGAAAGTAGGATTACTTAACATAATTAACTAGGAAACTACTTTTTAGTTACTTTGAGTTCTGTAGGAAATAAAATTTTGCGGCTTCTGTGACAATTTAACGATTGTAAAACCAAAGATACTAATAACAGATATAGTAAATTTATACTATGCTGTATAGGACGCATTTCAAGGAGTTAACTCTCATCAGCAGCATTAAAACCGAAACATTTGGAAGACCAAAAACCAAACTTATTTTAAACAACAAGTACTCATAACCAAAAATACCGAAATAGGAAGCCAAATTTTAGCTAAGGAGATCTACCATGTGGTTGTTGAGTACTCGGCTTCTGAGTTGCCGAACTCTATTGAATAGGACCTTGTTGTTCGGTTCCAGATGTTTGTTGTTGGGTATTTTGTCCAATAAACTTACCAGGATTGAAATTTGGAAATACTTAAATAGGGAAAAAGATGCGGGGACCATGTACACGGAAAAACATCCAATACTAAACATAATACAATAATGTTCTTTCAAAATAAGCTTTATCATTCATAGGGAAACATGGATTTCAGTCAAAACGTTTTCAAAGAAAACATTTCTGACATTTGTGCTTATTTTAATATTAACATGAAGTTTTAGTTCATTTAGGAACATGAGGGGTTTAACTTGCTCTGACATTTCCAGTTTCATAATGAAGAATTCCTTGTCAAGCAGTTAAGATGTTGGTTTGCATTCTGTAAGGAAAATAGGATTTTGATACATATTACAAAGAAAATTACCATTTACGGTTCCTTTATTACATGCATATTTCTATTTCATTTTCCAAATAATTGATAGTAAAATATCAAGTAATTTATAATATTGTTTAATAAATTTCTTACAAAAACTTACGCCCCTTGCCACTTGAACCGGATGATTGTTTGATTGCTGGTGTCTGAGTAGCCGAAATATGTTGTGTTCCTGGAGAATTTTGTTGAGTATTTTGTCCAATAAACTGACCAGGATTGAAATTTGGAAAAACTGAAAGAATAGAAAAACAGTTATGTGCGTTTCATGTACACCATTAATATTGAAACATAATACAACTAAAATAAATGCTCTAAAACTCACTTGGAACTATGTCATTTAATCTTCATGTAAATGGTTTTAAGAAAAATAACATAAAATTATGTACAAATTCTTTTTAAGTTATAGATAGCCTCCATGGATGCTGCGTATGAAGTTTTAGTTCTTTAAGCCCTCTGAAGAGTTTCACTTGATTTGACTCGCTGGAGACGTGTACGCTAAGCCTGATCAATCTATATAAATTCCTATAAAGCATTTATGTATCCAGAGTTTGGAAGCTGTAAGACCAGTGGGATCGCAAAAGTAAAATATAAATTACCTTTCAATATATTAAGTCTTTACCGAAAACTTAATATTAGTAAATATTGGCAATTCTAACTCTGCAGACCGCCTCGGTGGTCTCGTGGTAGCGTGCTCGCCCCGAGTGCGGAAGGTCGCGGGTTCGATCCCCGGCCGGGTCAAACCAAAGACATTAAAATTGGTATTTGCTGCTTCTCCACCAAGCACGCGGCATCTAGGAGTAAGAGCAAAGCCTGGTCGGCTCGGAGTCAGTATAATGTGTCCAAGTGAGGTGATATGTCTTCCTGCGGACAGTTACCTCGTGAGCTAGCACATTAAAAACCCGACTTAGCGTGTCGGTCTAGTACAAAGCAGGGATCATATTCATTACCATATCAACATGTTCTCGTCCTGATATGCACCTGGCTGCCACTGGACGTTAAACAATAATTCATCCATCCATCCATCTAACTCTGCACGTTTATATTTCATTGTTCTAATAATACAAGGCAAATTGACAGAAGACTATTCTTCGTTTTCCACTTGCAACTTCGTAAAAACTTACACCCCTGATTGCCTGATCCTGATGGCTGTTGAACTGCCGGTTTCTGAGTACCCAAACTGTTTTGCATTTGACTCTGTTGTTGGGTTCCTGCTGCTTGTTGTTGGCTATTTTGTCCAAAAAACTGACCAGGATTGAAATTTGGAAATACTGAATTAAAACAAATTGCAACTGGGGTTAATATGCACGACGAGAAATCCCTTCAATGTTACAAAATAACACAAACAAGAGAAACATGAAGACATCCTGTATCGCCCAACTGCAAAAAGTTATAATTCTTTGAAAGAATTTTTTATTTTGCTTATTAACTGAGACTCATTGTTCGACGATTTATTTGAAGTTTCAGTTCTTTTAGCAATTGTTTAGAGTAGGGGGTCAGAAGATGAGATTATCAATCAAGCTTTATCGCTTAACTCCAAACATGTCTTGAAGTTTAAATGATTTGAAAGAAGAACTTTTTGAAAGTTTTAGTAGGATCCCTCGCTACGATTATGTTATGCCATTTTAGTTCTTTTTGTTATTTGCGAGCTTTTTAAAATTTTTAATTTGGTATTGGTATTTGATCTTTCACAGAGAGGAAATGAGTAAGTCAGAAACAATTACACAGACACTTTGTATAACGTTTTCATTTATTTTATTAGTAATATTCAAGAGCCTCCAAGGTATTCATTTTGCCTTAAAGCAAAGATTGAAAGTTCTGTTTTGGAGGCTATATCGGTGACATGTAGGCTCATTTACATTAACCCTGAAACACACTGCCTCAATATTTCTTGAAGTAAAATCACTGTTGGGTCCTATTTTTAAACAGTGTTAAAATGTTCCTATTCGCTTTGTCACATGGCTAAGTAGATATTTAAGATAACTTTCTCTTTGGGTCCTATGCCTAAGTTGGGTTCCAATTGTAGCGGAAATCTTGGCTGGCAGGCGATGTTATCGGATACATGTATATGAAAGAGGTTAATATAAAAATTATTGGAACCAAGTTTAATCAAAATTGGCTCAATGGTTTCCGAGGGGGAAAATGAAATATAAAACATTTAAAGACACCATTGATCACAATAACCCACATGGATGTAGGTTAGGTAACAAAGTACGTAAACATTGGTATAACTGAATGTTTATGACTACCATCGAATGAATTTCGTCTGATTAATTCGAATTAATGTAACAACTCCATTCTAACTCGTTCATAATAAATTATTTTGTTGTTCTTTTTTTTATTCTTTTCAATATTTGAGCTTGATATGCCACATATAGAGTTTATTTGTTCGGCATTCCAGATAGTCGACAGTGAACATTGCTAAAGAGACCTACCGAAAAATACAAATATAGAGCGATTACAATTACTAAAGGATTGTTTTCAATTTGGGAACATTTTTTTCATAAAGCGTAAACCGACCAAAGTAGGTTATACAGTTTAAACAATCCTTGCAATTTAATTGTCAAAACTTTTCTGATCTACAATTGTAGGTAGAATGATTTGAATAATCTATTTATAAAGCTCAGGAGTATTTAAATCGCTGACTGCGGAGTAATACTTCGTGAAATAACAAAGTAGATTATGTTCTTGCTTACTAAACTAATCGAATTGTCTGTTTCCATTCACATTAACTACTTTCATAAAAACAAAATTAAAGATTAGATATGTGAAGTCAAGAAATACCAAAGGGATATTCGAATGAGAGAAAAATCGAAACAACCAACAAACTCCGGAGAATAACGAAGGCAAGACCAAAACAATACGTGCATTACAATTAAAAAATAAAAAAACATATGAACATGGATCCTACCAAAAAACCGGGGGTATACTTAGGTGCTCCGGAAGAGGAAGCAGTCTCTGTTTCCTGCAGGACACCCACCATGCTGCCCATGTCAAATCCGGTATGTGGAAGGGAGTTGTGAAATAAATACTCCATACGCCGGCGCTTCTTGAATATTGCCACTCAAAAATGGAAAGTTGACGATTGGAAAGTCAAAGTCATCCTATTTGTCGTAAAGATTTGTATTCAGCCTTCAACCTGGTGTCAATGTCGAGGTGAAGGTCAATATATGATGCAGACTTGGCAGTGTCTGTGGTATCCTTAATTTCGAGCTCATTTGGATAGATGAGAAATTCCCAAAACGTGAATTTTTGAGTGATAAAACAGCATCTATGTAGCGGAAGCTGAAATTTAAGGTACGGGGTAACTTCTGTTTTTCTTAAGAAGCCCGTCAAGGAAGTCTGCTTCATATGAGTAAAGGAACAAGTCTGCCAGGAGTGGCGCACAATTCGTACCTACAGGAATGCCAATTGTCTGTTGGAAAACACGTCCACCAAAATGAACAAATATGTTGCCATTTTTTTTGAAAGTATTGATGGATTAGATCTTTCAATTTCTCCGTCAGTTGTGAATGAGGAATGGTGGAATAGAGGATAGAGAAATCAAATGTTTGTATGCTGTTACAGACTGAAATGGACCGAGATCGTAAAATATTCTTTAAGTCTTTGGAGGTCTTTAATATCCACATTTGATTGATACCACTTCTTGAATACCTTGTCTCACAATCGCTTTGGAGCTAGACCCGTTTTGACAGCTGTTAAAATAGAAGTTAGAAGTTGAGACAATGGTTTGGTGGAACACTTGGCAGATCCAGCTATAAAGCGTTGTTTGTAAGGACACTTATGTAACTTGGGTATCCTGTACAAGGTAGGAACATCACAATCATCATCTTTGATGGAAATATCAAATGACTATAAGACCGATTTATATGATTGTCGGTTATTTCTATTAACATAGTGTGCAGTACGTGGATTTTAAATAAACTTACAACTGTTGAACTTACCAAATTGATTTCCCGATGATTGTTGTTGGTTATTTGATGGTTTTAGATACGACAGTGTACCAACAAACTGCCCAGGAATAAAGTTAGAAGATCCAGAGTTTCCGAATTGTGTTATTCCTGTTTGAAAATAAACTGTCAATACATTATATCTCGAAGAATATTTATTCATGGTTTTTGTTGCTTCACCTAAACACTGAAGTTAAATTCTTAATAAATTTATAATTTATGAGTTTAATAACACTATAATATATAGATTTTTATCCTCCCTGATCAAGAACTAGAGGCTCACCTGGCTTTTATATAGGCCATTCGAAAATGTTAGCTCTTTCGTATTCTGTTAAAGAAACGCAAAATGTCAAAGTGACCTTAATATTTGACCTTTGACCTAAAAAAGGTGGATCATTTGCATATGTCCTGCCAACTTTGGTTACGGTCTGCCCATTAGTTCCTGGGCAAATGACAAAAAAGCCTTTACCCATATGGAAACTTTTAACAGCCGCATCCGTTGGATGATCAAAGGATTCCCAATCAAAACTGGACTGTTTGTAGTGTTTATTAGTGTCATGATTGTTTAAGAGGAGAAGAATTTTGAAAATTGGCCAATCAGAATCAAAGATGGCCTCCGGCAGCCATGTTGTTCATCCATCCAGAATCAAAGGTGGAAATTTGGTAGAGGTTCTTCCATACATCATTCCTGCCAACGTTGGTTACATTCTTCTCATTACTTCCTGAGCAAATGACAAAAACGTCTTTTGCCATATGGTTTCAATGGAAATTTGAACAACCGCAGCCTTCGATTGAGCAAATGAATCTCCACCAAAAGTGAATCGTTTGTAGAGGGTATTGTTGTTGTCAATCCTGCAAAGTTTCAAATAATTCCAGGGTGTAGTTTCAGAATAGATTTTTTAAAAATTGGCCAATCAAAATCAAAGATGGCCTCTGGCGAACATCGTGTTCATCCAACCCGAACCAAAGGTAGATCATTTGTAGAGGTCCTTTCATACATCATTCCCTCCAAGTTTGGTTACAATCCACCAAGTAATGTTAGGGGAGAAGATCAAAATGTGAAACGCGTACTGATGCCGACGACGCCTCACATGGCCTATAGACCAGGTGAGCTACAAATGTGAGAGACCGGAGCTTTTTATATTTTATGCTTTTAATTTTTCATAAATGACAGAAGTGTACTTATTAGTGCAAATTGTAAAAATTTACAACGGGATGATTCCCAAATATATATTTTAAGAACTGAACTGGATTGTTAATTAAATGAAACAAAATGAATGGGGTTCAAATTCTGTCAATCAATAATCGACGAAAACTAATGAATCCATCGTAAATTTTGCCAAGACTGGTAATATTTAAAAAAATTCAATGTACAATGCAACAAGACTACATTTAATAAAAATGCAATTGGTGTTCCACTGAGACTGACATAAAAACAATATATTCATACAGAATACAGTATAAAAACAAATAACTTACCGATTTGTATAAAAGATAACATAACGATGCACTGTGAAGCCAACATTTTACCTTATTATATTTTTATAAGAGAAATTTTACGTTTAACCCCCGTTATACCTAAAGACATAAAGTGATAACTAGTTCGATGACAGGTGAATTTAATTTCATTAACTTAAAATAGATAAGATTATATGATCTAGTCAATTTTCAGTATAATACAAGGCAACACGATTGTCATATATTAATCTATTATGCTTTGAATATGGTATGCAAGTATCTGTTATAATTATTCTGGTTATACACTTAATGACATACAAGTAAACACTAAAAGTAAACTCTGATTGCATTTTCCGTATCCCTGTACAGGACTGTCTCATCGTCATTTAATTTCTGCTTGATTATTTTATATCGATCACATTGTCGATAGGGAGGAACAAATATTAGGGTGAAATTTTCATTCACTTTGTTTCCTGTTAGGATTTATCATTCGTGTACCAACAAAATGTCCTAAGTGCACTGTAAACTATGTTGTTTTATCAGGACAGCTGCTCTACTATTAGATAATGTTATCGTAAAATAAACATAGTACATGTATACATGTATTTTGTTCACATGGCGACCAGACGCAATTCCTGATTTAGTGAAATTACAAGGCAAATCAAGTTGCTTAGTATCGAGACGCCGGCTATATTGCCACATAAGTACATATTGGTCGAATTTTAAAAGACAATATATAAAGTCTACAATGAATGCCTTCAAAATTCCAAGATCTAACAATGTTACGCTGTGGCCTTAAGGGTGAACACGGAAGAAAATCAATAAATCAAAGGACCAGAAAACAAACAAGAAAGAAATGATTACAGGAAAAGATGTGTTATCATATTTACAGATTAAGCACCATTTTTTTTAAAGGTTTCCATTGACAAAAATATTCATTCAACATCCTCCTGTAAGAGTTACATTTGAAAACTTGTTTGCTGATGTTCATTGCTGAAATGATATTTTTCACTTCAAAGCAATCTCAATGGAACGGGATATATATATATATATATACAATTTACAATTACGACCCACACTTGAGGTAGACATTCAGATTTGGCAACCCGAGAGAAGTTGTTTTCCCGAGGGCTTGCCCGAGGGAAAACTACCTGTCATGTGTTGCCAGATCCGATGTTCAACATCAAATATGGGCCGTTTTCTCCCTAGCGGGGGAAAATTGGGATGTTTCGAGGTGAACAATAGGGTTGTTTCCCGCGATGATCCATTTTTGTAAAAAACATTTAATTTATTTTTGAATCACGTGACAATTTTCTTCCAATGAGAGTATTTTAAAATATTTTAAAAATAATAACTATCCTAATATAAACTAGATTTGAAAGTAACAAAAGTTTTATTTTACAGGAAAGTGTAAAAAAAAATACGAAAATAATAAACAGTTTTAATAGGGGCAATGAAAACAATCGAGTAAAAATCTTAGTGTTTTGGGAGTTGTTTAAAAATTATTTATATATTTGCAAAAGGGATTACCAATCTATTGTTAAGAACATTTTAAACATAAACAAAATTACTGAATAAGTATCTTCAGAGAATTGCGAAGACATAGCAGAATAGGCATGATAGCCTTATACATTTCTATTAGAGTAAAATATTTTAGAAGATGATTTTCATATTAGTCGACATATGTTTTCAAGATAGTAACTTCAAACTTTTATTTTCATGATTTTGATCATTTATGTTTGTTCTAACTTTTTAACATTTTGATCGATATCAGAGCATCCGATCATCCGTACATTTCATTGTCCCCTGAACTTTCGAGGAAAAACATTAAATAATATAAATAAAACTCAAAATTAGCTTTGCTATTAATGCCTCCTCTGGGACAAGGAGTAGTTTACGGCCATGCTATTTTAGTAAATCTGATAACATTTGAACTGACCTTATTAAATGTGACAACCAAGTGACGGGCAAACCTCGGGCAATATTGATGTGCTTTCGGTCGCACACGAATAAATATTTAAAATTATTATATCCATATACAGTGTATAAATAATATTTTTTCGCAGATTACGTTATAGATAATGCATATTTTAAGGTTTTTTCTTGTCGTATAACACACCTCGGGGTGTCAGGATTGCCCAAAGAATTTCTTTGGGCAATCCTGACACCCCGAGGTGTGTTATACGACAAGAAAAACCTTAAAATATGCATTATCTGACTTATATACCGTCAAAAAATATTATTTTCTGAAAGATTTACAGGATTTGCATCCTATTTTGTCGACCACACTAAAGTGGGATATTCTTTTCTGATGCGTTCAGGTTTTAATACGCCCTACGGCTCATTTATAATGTGAAATAAAACTCACTAATTAATCTAGATATAAACTTTAGAAATCATTATCCAGTTACAATAAAAATATTACTGTAACTGTATGAAGCAAGACACAAATGAATTGTTACGGTGTATGAAAAATACAAGTCACTTTGTAAGTAATTTATTGTTTCAACTTAGTTTATGAAAGGGGGATGCTATGTTTTTTTCTTTTTTTTTCATGACATTTTTATCGCGGAAAAGCAGATTATTTTTCCAACAATTTTTAACGAACTGTTCAGAATAATTGTTTTCTCTCTTTTGAATGGCAATACAATTTTTTTTAAACTGAGAATCATGATTAAATATTATACTCCCCTCCACCTCATTATATGTATGTGGCTGTTATTCTATAGAAAATAAGAATATTTGGTCATTTGATCATTTGATAAAATAAAAGGTATATATAGATGTAAAAAGTTAAGAACTGACACGAAGAGGCACGAAATCGTGATACATGTAATTTTTTTCACGAAAAACGAATATCCATAGGTCAAAGTATGATTTCCAATACAGTTGAATCAATAAGATTTTCAAAATCCTACACACGAATGTGTTAAATCTGTTTTTGTTTTTGTTTTTTTTTTGTTTTTTGTTTTTGTTTACATTTTATGTACGGACTCAGTCTTGCTCTGGGTTTTTCAGAGTCAACACCTATTTATTTTTATTTTTATTTTTTTACACACTCGTGATCAAGATCATATTGGTCGAAACGTTGAGTATTTTTTACTTTTTAGTTTGTTGTTGTTTTTTGCGATTTTGTATTTGGTTTTGTTCGACTTGTGTATTTCATACATTTTAGTCGTCTTACGCCCCTTTTGACAGCTCACCATTTCCATTTATTTCTCTTGTTATGTGTTAAATCTGGTTTGTTTTAAAAGTGTTATGAAAAGTTTTGCATTATTAAAATCATCTCAAATAATGTCCCTTTATTGTAGCGATAAATTAACATACTTCACATTATTTGTTCCGAAAGTTAAAATGTGCGTCAACGACGATTGTTGGTTTTTCAGTCTAATAAACGGAGGAAAGGATTGTTTCTGCCTTAAACCGAACAAAGATGGAAAATTAAAAAGTAAAACCCCAATTGGCAACAACACATGATAACTATCAAACGAATTAAGGTATCCGGACCATAATAGATCATGAACGAAAAGTGTATCTCTTTTTGACCGTGAATGGCTGAACCAAAAAATTTAAAGCTGGAATTTTGTATATATATTTTTCTCAAGTTGAAACACACTCTGTTGCTTATATGCAGTCTGTAAAAATAAGTAAGTTATATTGACATTTCCGAAGTTTGCCGATAATTACCGAGGTCATTTCAATTGCGTTGTATGGAACATCCGGGAACTTTCGAATAATCACGTGGTCATTTATGGTCCGGATACCTTAAATGCTAAAGTAAATTATAGTTTGCATTTTAATCAGGGAAAATAATGACCTTACACAGGTCATTATTTTATGCCTTGAAGCAAATTTCATTGAAACTTGGTATCGTCCGGGTTGATTCTTCAAAAGGAAGACCTGTCGTTCTGAAAAATAATAACTCCATATAGGTATATAATCTTTGTTACCACATATGTTATTGAAATAATGCCGATTATGCATGTGTAATAAAAGCATACTTTGCAGCATGTCATTTGCCCCCGGGGCAATAACATGTTATCTGCCCTCTCGTGAGCATAACCGACGTCACTTCCGCCCAGCTGTAAATAACCGTCTGATCATTTAAGAACAGCAAGACACTGGTCAAACGACAGGAAAATCTAATTCAGCTGTAAGACTATTTCTTGTTTGTGGCAAAATATCTGATTGATAGATTAATACCTGGCCGTTTTCATATTATCATTGTTTCAGCCCTCGACTGATATCAAGGGCAATATAAATAAGGCCATGCATTGATATATAAATATAAATTAGTATACAGCTTTTTAGATGAATATCTACCTGGATAGTGAGGGGTTTTTTTATGAATGACTATGTGATGATTTTCATTTATAAATTTGTTAACACTGGTCATTGCTTGAATAAGAAATAAAATAATTCCTCAGTGTAAAGTGATGCTATATTCAAAGAAGAATGTCTTCCTGATGTGGACTTGAATAATAAAAAAACAATAAAAAGTCAAATATGGTTTTGTACCATTCATTGTTTTGGCTCAAATCCAAACAGGCGGTAATACGAATACAGTGAGAAAAGGTCTTACATAAACTTCTTGTGCATTCTTATTGCCCAGCCGATTAGATAGACACAAAAGTGTTTACCTATGAACATTCAGTGTTCAGAGAACCCAATTAGCATTGGGTACCCACAATATGACCACTGCATTCATTACCCTGTCACCTTCGAATGTATACCTAAAAAACTGTCTTTTCCTTCTGCATATACATGTATAGGCAATTTAAATGAGTAAAAATGATTTGAGCAGGAACTGCTTACCCTTCCGGAGCACCTGGGTTCACTCCTGGTTTTATAGGAGTTCGTGTTGTTCATTGTTTTTTAGTTTTCTGTGTTTATTTTTTGTGCTTGTGGTTGTTCATTTGTCTTCCCGGGCTTTTATTGCTCCTTAGGTATATTTGCCTTTTTTTAGCCCATTTTCAGTTTGCATTTTTACATATACTAATAACCATGAGATTCCAGGCTTTAAAATAAATATCCAGACATGAAAATCTATAAAAGTACTAAAGGTTACGCACTTCAAATTCTTGGTAAACATGTTAGTTTTCTAAACTGTGTCACAGACCTTCAGAGAAAGTGATATCAGCATCAGATAGAATTTGGAAATATTTTAGTGTGGTTAAATTTACGCTCAGTCCAAAAGAAACTACGCAGAGGTCTCGGAAATCAAAGCGTCAATGCTCACATATTTATTTATTTTTGACATAAGAATTACTCCGGTCAATTTGCCCCAACTTTGGTCCATGTGGTCCACATTTTCTATATTTTCTATTATAATCTACATTGTGACATAGGACCAATACAGACACAAAACAACCAAATAGTAAACACTATAATGTATATATAATAGTGATTCCTCTTTTTTAAATTTGTATATGTACTGTAAAACCATAACTTTTCTATGTCTCTATAAATTCTGTTACGAATTTGAAAAGGTTTGGAAAGGTTTGGTTATTAAAAATCTATATTGTCTGTGATGGGATAATTTAAAACAAATTAAAATAAATCAGGATAAGAACCTACCACTGGAGCAGGATATGTGCGTCCAAGAATTGTATCACAACACAGAGTATGAACGGTAAAAACATGCTGCTTAACGCGCACCTGACGAGTACATATAAGGTAGGATAAATCCATGATAGAGATGATGTCTCCGGTTTTATGCTTATTACATTTTTTTTAATTTGCTTTGCAAGTACTTTCAACCTATGGAAATATTTTATTTTGCCTTTCCCTCCTCCGACGTCATTTTTATTTCTTTTGTTTTCGACAATTTCCCAACAATTGAATATTATCTGTGATGATTTGCACCGAAGCTTGTCATATGATATTACTAGCCAAATATTGCAAAATTAGCTTTTAATTTATAAATGCATCTTCATGCATATAACAATTAAAAAAAGATTACAATAAGCATAAATTACATGTAAAAAATATGGGACAAAATTTTGAATAAATTGATAAAAAAAATGGCGTTGGGACAAATTGCCCAAATATGGGACGAATTGCCAAAAATTTGGTTCAGAAAATTTTGATTTGGGACAATTTGGTTTAGAAAAATTTGACTTAGGACAAATTGACGATACATGGTACCTCTGTATTAATTTCAACCAGAAATGTTGAACTATGTTAAAGTCAACAATATAAATAATGGAAATTTTTGCACACCTTCAGAATAGATTAAAATCATTCTCTATAAGAACATTAAAATTTCTACCTTAAAAATGTAGGTCTAGAGGAGTAAATCGGACAAACCCAATGATGTACCCTCTAGGTGGACGGATGGATGAACAAAGGTAAAAATATTTATGCTGTTCCCTCGATCCCCTATTTCTGGTCGCGTATGGGGGAGGGGATCATAAGCATTTGAGATTGTAACGCATTGTTATTTGTTTGTTATATAATTTTAGTGCTTTTCTGATAATATGGATTTGTTTGGAGCGATTCTATTTCTCTCCGTAAAGTAGTGTGCATCGAGCCGAAGGCTTTTGTATTTGATATTATACATCTTCCCAGCGGTAATTAGTGTCAATCTCAACATCCCTTATCTTGTCTCATAAAATGCAGCACAAAGTGTCAAAAATTATTACATATCATTAATGAGCAAAGTTGGAAAACACACGCAAATTTCATTCCAAGGTAAATGATTGGTACATGTATATCAATAAGTCTAGCTCATTATATGTCACGTATTTAGATATTATCCACAATTTAATGGATATTCCTGATATGTGATATCTTAACCTTTTTATGAAACGTATAAATGTCTTGCATTTTTCAACATTTCACTGGAAATAACCAACTGATCAATTGGTTGTTGTAAATATATGACATATAGCCCATTTGTACACTTTCGACTTGAAAGGGTTTGGTATGATTTTGTCTGATCCCTTGAATTCCAAAATCAAAAAGTTATAAAAAAAAAACTTTGATCTCAACTATCAGCAAGTACTCTTAAAATGTTATATTTTAAGGAACATACTGTGTTTATATCAATAAATTTCTGTAGCAGCCTCAAATTTTGAAGAAATCTATGAAAAACACTAAATTTGACTCATTTGTAGACCTTTGAATTGAAATTTTGATATGAGTAACACCTTTTCCGAAAAAGGTATTACAATAAAATATGTCTTTGTATAAGATAAACATCATATTAAAAAAATATTTTTGGGCAAGGTTGTTGTTCATAGTTATTTTGACCGGAATCCTTCCGTAAAATATTCAATTTTCTTCAAATCCATGATTTAGCAGACGTTCGTGACGTCACTGTTGCATCTAGGGTAATTTTGTAGAATGATTGATAGACTTTGAAAGTTCGATTATTATACAAGGAAAACAATGCAATTTTGAATCTGAAATCTTAAGTTGATTTGTTCGTGTTGGAAGGTGGAATTCATACCATCTTGAATCAAACTTTCCAAGCGTGACGAATGATATACAAAGCCACATTACATTCGTCATCTGTTGAGTTTTGACAAAGTTTTAAAAACAAAAAAAAAGCTAAGCCTTCCACATCTATATATTTTATTATATTTTTACTGACATTTTCCATCTGTCACGACAATATCATCAATTGCAATGTCACCATGGAAACTTTTGCCTCTGTAAGCTCTAATGGTCGCATGAAAGTCAACAGGGGATGACAAGGTGACACTGAGTCTGTTCCAATTAGTTCCCTGCTCACCGTTAACCTCTTTAAGTGTTTTATAATTTGAGTTGAACTGGAAGATTTAATAAACTAAATGTGTTATCTGAGGTTAATATTCAATATCATTCTTGAAGGAATTAACCCTTCAGACAGTTTAATTCAATTTAACCTTTTTATGCCACGAATGTCAAAGGGGCATGCAGACTTACCCTTGTCCATCCGCATCTCAGTCAGTCTTGATGAAGTTTTTGCGTTTAGGTCTATTTCTCAGAAATACACGAAGATATATCAATAATATTATACATTACAATCCTCGTATAACACACATAACATTGAATACAGATCAACAAAATTTGTGTCACTTTGGCCTAATGCACGTGCGACTCTGATAAAGTTTTGCCTTTAATTTCATATCCTAGGAACCATGATGTTATATCACTGATTCTTCACCACTGTAATTAATGTACATTCTATAACTCATTTCTTCAAAAGTTGGGTCAATATTACCCACGTTTCGTGCATGAGTGACATGACCAACATTTTATGGTACAGTAACTTTGATTAAATTTTTGCATTTTAGTCTATTTAATTTTTCTAAATAAAACCTATGTTGATATATCAATATCTTAAAACTACAACCATGTTAGTTCAACTGATCACCAACATACTAGTCCACTTTGCCTAAATGTTATGCCTATTTTATTTTTAATGGGATAAAAGGTCATTTCAGTAGGATATACTATGAAACTTTCATATATTAAAAATAATTCTCATAACGATTTCCAGATAGGGATTCGCTGTACAGCAGGACGGGGCATCGGTGTCTTACAAACACACAATCGGTGTGACAACAATCAACAGACCGAATAAATCGGAAATTAGATGCCAAAAAACAATTCCGTTCAGTTGTGATGCATTAGATATGCAGCCACTAAATACAACAAATTTTCTTGGAAATTCCAAAGGATAGGACATTCTGGTTTACTATTTATTTCTGTTTTGTCATTTCAAGTGTAAATATTCATCGCATTTAACATACTCTCGCCGTGGTGTGAATGGTTGCTGTATCGTTAAACGGCATAAAACACTATTCAATCAACCAATCAATTCACTGTAACACTCTCTTTTTTAAACGACCAATTCCTGTTTTATCTTGGCTGTTTTGCTTTTTACAATTTCTAGAAATCAGACAAAATCAAGAAATCAAACTAACACAAGATAAATACCTTGCGGTCAATCAGTTCATTAAAGTTAAGAATGAAATGTTCAGGTTTTAACTTTTTCTGTTCTGAACTGATCTAAACAATGTCTTAACCATCTTGACTGACTGCAGGACATGTCTTGATTTAATCTTGTTATCTTGATTTTGTTCAAAATTATGGTGCATTAGACAATAAAAACAAAATAAGAATGGCCGAATATTACTGGTGGAGTCTACAAACCTTTACTGTTTTCTGACCAATAACCAATTTTGCAATATCACTACCAAACATATGGTAAAATACAGTTAGGCAAAGGTCCTGATTACCAGGCAATCTAGGTGATACCAGCTCTGCCGATTGGTTCTCACGCTGTGAAGATGCTTCAATATAGAGATAATAGCCATGTGGTTTACCTGAAAAAAATGTTTCGACAAGATAATAAAAACCTTAAAAAATTAACCAATATGCATTTTTGAAACTTATTTACTTATACGTAAGAAAAATCAGACGTAAACTGAACTTAGATACCAAATACAGATACATTGTGTAAACAGTATTCCTGGAGTGATCTTCAAGGGATAGGCTCGTGTTCAAAGATTTTGAAAAAAAATCTATAGGTTGTGAGAAATGGAATCATATAGGCCTACACAGAGAAACCAACAAAGTAATATCAAATTTGCCTGAGGAAGTTGAAACCCTTCTTATCTTGTGCATCTTATGAATCAAAAGTTGTATCAAAGAATTTTATTTTAACCAATGAGTCGATGCCACTGCTTGTGGACGTTTAGTCCCTGAGAGTATCCCCACATTAGTTGCTAGTATTTCGGTACTAACCCGGAATTGATACTTAAAATTTACTGTTACAAAATTGTGAAATTTAAGAAACTAAGGCGTATCTCCCTCGTGCATAGCTCTGTCCTCAGATGGTTTTGACTTTACCCCCTTTCGGTCGTTTTGGCATTTTTGAATTTGGTCAACTTTTTGGACTGTTGTTTTGGTTTTCAACAATTTAGGCCTTGAGCACAACTGATGATTTCGAACATCGGCGAAATGTGCCCATCGTGTGCATCAAAATTGGTATGAAAGAATTTTATTATGGCAGACTTTAATACATGTAAAATATATTAACTGAAAATTTCAGTATTTGTATTTAAAAGCAGTTTACAAAGGATTTACAGTCCATTAGCAGAGATAAGCCTACGTGGGTGTCCACAAAACTCTGGTCTTATTTTTTGTGTGGACATTGTGCATAACTAGTATGAATTAGATTTTTATGAAAACATTAATTGATTCGTTAGTGGCGAAGGTGTAGTTGCAATGAATATATCAAAAACAGAAGAGGTAAATGTGATATGAGCCCTATTTTGTACTAGACTGCTCAGCCCTATTTCACGACATAACAGTCCGCCATGACTCATTGTCACAGTACCTGCATTCATTATTTTGACACAGAGCATACCAGTATTTATTCTTACTTCATAGTGCCTATCATGACAAGAACGCTACCTCAAGAGTACCGAGGAAGTCTACCACTGATAGACATGGATTTTTTTTTCGGACACACAACACTTTCAAGATTTAACTTAATACGAATTTTAATGTTGACAGAAAACAATCTGCTTGTTTAATCATTATCAATGGATCTTGACCAGGAGATTAAAATGAAAACACAAAATGCGTTGTCATTTTGGGAGCAAGCCAGATTTTTCATTCATTACTGTATCAAGTTTTTCTCTCTAATTTATAGCAATTAGTTGTGGTTAAATTTCTGGAACTTCAAAATTCGGGGAATGTGATTCGATGAAATAATTACCCTATTTAGATACACACAATTATGTTGGAGAAATCTCTTCCAACCATATATAGGCTATGAGATAAATTGGAAATTAGTCTAGAGTTGATTTTGAATCTACAGTAGAACTTCGATGGCTCGAACTTGGGTACGTCGAAATCTGTTAGAATTATCGGTAGTTCGAGTTACTGAAGTTTGTTCCAGTATGGGAAATTTCCAGTGCCATACATATACGAGTTGGTACAGGTGATCATTACCATTGAAATTAAAAATTAAGCAAGTAAATCACTATTTAACAGTTATTATAAAATCTTTATTACATCAAACTGTTAACATTTACCTGTAAGACTGTTCTATTTTCGACGAATAGCTCTAAGTATCAGTTAACATGCTTGTCCTTTTTTTATTGAGTTCGAATTTTCCATGGTAAAATACACAAATTTATTATTATAGGGACCATATATTTTGTTCGACTTTTCGAGAAATCGGTGTTTAAGAAACCGGGGCTTTCTTAATATGAAAATAAAAGGATAATTGACGGGACTTTCAAAACGGTTCGAGCCTTCGGTGGTGTTCGAGTGAACGAAGTTCGAGCTACCAAAGTTCGACTGTATATTACTTCGGATTCGTTTCATTAATTCAGAATAGTTTGAGTATGAGAGAGATATAAGCAGGCAATTGTATAACACTGGATAAATATAAATTCCTTGATACCAATTTTAATGCACAAAATGTGCACATTTCGTCAGTTGTTCAAGGCCTTAAATGATGAAATCTGTTTAAAACAACAATCCAAAAGGTTGAAGAGCAAATTCAAAACTTCAAAAATGACCAAAAGGGGTTATATCAAAACCATCTAAGGACAGAGCTATGTACAAAGTAGTTTTTAGCGTTTTGAAGCGATAAATTTATAGTATCAATTGAATAACTAGCAACTGAGCTAGGAATACCCTCGGGGACTTGGAGTCCATCAGCAGTGGTATCGACCCAGATGTTAAAAATAAATTCTTTGATACCAATTATGATGCACAGGAATTGCACATGTCGTCGATTTAAGATTCATCAGTTGTGCTCAAGACCTAAAATGTCTAAAACTGAAACAATAAAAAAAAAGTTAAAGAGCAAATAAAGTACACAATACAACCACGATACTAGTACTATCACTTTTGTTAAAAATACCTATTTATTATCAGCATTGTGTTAATCATGGGAGATGAACAAACAGAGCTGACTAGCGCGTCCCCGGTTGGTGGATAGGAGAGACCCTCTCTTGGAGGGTGGGGATAGGGGTCAGTTCATAATACGGAAAGCCTGACCGTGGAACATAGGGGTAGCATGTAATGACACAGTCTCCGCACGCTCAAGGCCCCCTCGTGAGCTTTTTAAAAGAGTAGGCTAAAGCCCCTACAGAATACATTTTCGACCCTACACATCCATCCACTCTATTTCAGTGACAGTCAAAAGTGGTTCCCATTTGTGTCCAGCCCCACCCCTTTTTGTTAAATTGTTGAACTGGTCTCTTCCTTAAGAAGCATGACATATTTGCCACTGGACGCTAACCAAACAGTAATCAGTAAATCAGAATTACCGTTATTGTTTAGAAATAGTAAACTCTAAATCGCACAAAAAATCCTGAAGATGTAAACGTAAAATTGTTATCTTTTTTTTCCAAACGTGGGCATCTTTAGATAATTTATTATAGATACCACCAAATACTGGAAATTACAACTGACATCAGGAGTTACATTTGGAAACCTTTTTTTCATTATATATAATGGCAGAAATACTGTATTTCATCCCAGTATTTTCCAGTATTTGATTTTTCGTGTGCCACAATTTATTTGAATACATTTTATTTTTACTTGTAGTGCCTATTTTTAATAAAAGCTGAATACAATTGGAAACGAACCTGCTTATCTACACATGGCCTGAAAAATATTAGGTAAAGTCGTTTGTTTCTTGTTCAGTCGAATTTAAAATAAGGAAAGGCTATATATATATATATATATATATATATATATATATATATATATATATATATATATATATATATATATGTGTGTGTGTATCTCAACTAACCAGTAGTATGATCTTCATCAGGGCCTGTTGAAGCTGAATCAGTTGGTCCATAGTGCAGAAGCCAGTCAAAATGATCACCACCGTCACGTGTTTGTTTCCAGAGACAGGTTGTATCAGAATCAAAATCACAGCTGTATTTTGTTGAACCTAATGAGAAAAATGAAACAGTTAATTTTAAGAGGGAGAGGGAAGTTAAGCTAATTTATAAGAGTTAGGCAAGTACTTAAAAAAAGTATATTTAGAACATTTATTATGCGAGTAACAATTTTATACTCCTTACTTATTAGAATACAAGACATACTTTAACACATAAAAACCCATATATTTTCAGCTTATTCCTAAAATAGTTGAACGGTCCTTTAAAAGAAGCCAGAAACAACAATGAATTATTATAAGGTACAATCAGTAAAAAAGTAAAGCTTTGGATTGAAACGACTGAATAAGGCATATGACAAATTTATATTTTATAATGTTGTCAGTAGAGAAGTACAAAGTTTTTTTTTTTGATTCCTTGAAACAATTTAATTGTTCGTATAATTATAGGAAAAATTGAATTGGTGTATGCATTTTATAATTTTTCTTCAGTGGACCATTAAGGTAGCTGGAATAAAAAATATTTATGTGGGGTTTGGGGGACAGAACTTTTGTCTGACAGTTTTGTTCGTTTGAAATTGCAAGATATATGAATACTCATCCATGTCCTGAAAAGGGACTTTTAACTTTAAGGTTATTACGTTGCTTTTAAGAATAATGGTAAATTTAGGGAACAGAATATGTTTTAAGAAAATGAGACATAACACCAACCCCAATTTTTTCCTTATTGTTTGATCTATAAAATTTCCCTTCTCTAAACCACTGTAGAGGTTTTGGGGGAATAAAGTATGCTGTTTTCTATGGAAGTGCATATTTACGTGTAGTAATGTTTTGATTACGATTTAGACTGGTTCCAGGACACCAGTAGAACAAAGGAACTCAAGACCGGAAATCAGATCACACTTACGGGTGATAGAAGTCGAATTCATACAAATATTTATAATACAGGACACTTGTTCTATTTGTTCTATTGTTTTTATTTTGTTTTGTTTCTCATTGTCTCAGTATTTCTTTACCTATTTTGCAACACCAGTAATACATTACCGTTTACATGAAGCATTTGATATGAAACTTCCTTCCCGTTTACAAGGCATGTGTAGTTTCCGCCATCACTTGGTAAAACATATGGTATTACTAGTCTGTTACTACTGCTAGAAAACTTTAGTCTTTGGCTTAGAGGCTGTTTATCTTTCCTCCAAGATACAGAACCAGACAATGGTGTATCTGTTTTGCATTGTATTATATAATCTTGTCTGCCAACCTTAACAGTATTGTCTGAAGAAGACTGGCTTTCTGAAATGTTAAATTACTGTTTTGTGCGAAAAATCTTTAAAGATTCTTTTTTTTTACTTATTTTTTGGTACTTAGTTGCCATTGAGTATTTACACTGACCAGAACCTTTTGTTTAAAAACGCCTAGCTGATGTGGATAACGGGAGCTCAACCCACAGAAGTGTCTCTCACGTACCAAAGAGGCAGATAGGAAAGGGTCGCTCGTTAGGGATTATCACGTCATAATAATAGAGGGTAGTATTTTATTCATAAACATTCGTACGACTTCGATCGAGACTGGTTCCAGGAGACGGATATAAACAAAGACAGTGGAGACTGGAAATCAGACCACACTTACGACTAATCGTGGTCGTAAGAATGTTTAAAATTGGGGTCGTAAGAACGTTTGTGAAAAGAGACCTAGAATAGTAAAATCTTCTGTCAAATATTTCATTTATCATCCTGACTAGAATAAGTAAAACGCAACATCCATAAAAAGATGTATCTGATATGATTGCCATTAGAAATGTGTGGTCTTCGGACTGGTAATTTAGCCTTGTGTGGAGGCTATTATCGTTTACTTTTTATACATTTATATTTGGAGAAGATATTAAAATCATACTTGATTAAAAACCACTCTAATTGTACCAAAAAATATACAGAGGACGAAATTGTCATGCTGATTGATTTTTTTTTATCTACAACATATTTGTTCAATTTGGTGGACATGTTTTCAAACAGGCTATGGGCATTCCTATGATCACTAATTGTACGCCACTCCTGGCCGACTTGTTCCTTTACTTATATGAGGCAGACTTCCTTGACAGACTTCTTAAGGAAAAACAGAAGAAGTTAGCCCGAACCTTTAATTTCAGATTCCACTATATAGATAATGTTTTATCACTCAACAATTCACGTTTTGGAATTTCTTACATCTCATCTATCCCAATGAGCTCGAAATTATGGATACCACAGACACTGCATCTTATCTTGACCTTCACCTAATAATTGAAACCACAGGAAGGCTGAATACAAAACTTTACGACAAACGGGATGACTTTGACTTTCCAATCGTCAACTTCCCATTTTTGAGAGGCAAAATTCCAGAAAGTCCGGCGTATGGAGTATATATTTCCCAACTCATACGTCATTCCGGAGCTTGTGACATATACATTCACTTCCTGGACAGAGCCCGGCTCCTGACAGAAAAGTTACTCAACCAGGTGTATGTGCAGTCATCATTATTAAAGTTTTATGGACGTCATCATGACTTTGTTGACAGGCATGAACGAACCGTTTTCCAGATGAAAATGGACCTGTTCCATTGATCTTGTACCTTCCTCATACCGGATTTGACATTGGCGGCATGGCGGATGTCCTGCAGGAATCAGAGACTGCTTACTCTTCCGGTGCATTTGATCTACCCCCGTTTTTTGTGGGGACCATGTTGTTCATATGATTTAGGTTTTTAAGTTTAGTGTCTCTAGTGTTTTGGCCTTGTCATCGTTGTTCTCCGTAGTTAGTCAGTTTTTTCGATTTTCCACTCCTTCGAATATCACTTTGGTATTTCTTGACTTTACTTATATTAGCCAGGTAGATTTTGACTGTGGAAATGCCTTTTATACACATAAATGCATGACTTTTCTGCGCAATTTAGCATTAACCTTCGTGCACATTCAGTTATGTGAATTATGTCCTTGTGTTAAGTCCTGATTAGTGCTATTTTAAATTCAGAACATAAATCAACGACATGCTAGAACATTGACATTTTAATTTTATTAGCTTAAAGCTCTCCCAGCTATGTTTAAAATTTATTTTTTGCGCAATAGTAGTAAAATAGATATATGCTTAACTTTGTGCAAGCTTAAAACTAAAAATACAGGTCAAATGCTATGTGAATAAAAGTATTAGTACTCACTCAATGAACACATACATCCTTCATCTATTACTTTGCCGTCAGGTCCCTTTATTCCATGTTCGCCTTTTTCTCCTTGATCACCCGAACTTCCTTGATTAATTAAATGCATCTTTACTATAACAGTTTACTTAAAAGCAAAACATCCATGATCCCGATAATATTTGAATTCTAGAATGGTTATGTTTTGACTGTCCACCAATGAAAAATCCAGTATTTTGGGAAACCAATGAAAAAGCCCAGTATTCTGTGAACCAATGAAAAATCCCAGTATTTTGTGAACCAATGAAAAAGCCCAGTATTCTGTGAACCAATGAAAAAGCCCAATATTCTGTGAACCAATGAAAAATCCCAGTATTTTGTGAACCAATGAAAAAGCCCAGTATTCTGTGAACCAATGAAAAAGCCCAGTATTCTGTGAACCAATGAAAAAGCCCAGTATTTTGCAAGCAGTTAGAAGAGCGTCACTAAATATAAAAAACAAAGTCAGTGAAAATTGAAATATTGAACCCTGGAGGTCATGGAAAATATTTGAATGAGCCGAACAAAAATACAATATAGCTGAGTTTGGATACCTGTTTGTTTTGATTGTTTTGATTTTTATATCTTTAACCGATTTTCCAATATTTTGATCTCGAGCACTGCTGATGAGTTGTCAGTCAACGAAATGGCCATACAGTGCATCAAATTTATAAATTTATTTCGGTATTTTGTGATATTTTTTATTTAGCCATTACAACATTACAACAGACTTTTCAATATATTATTCTGTACCTGTTTGTCCTTTAGCGCCTCTGTCACCTGGAAACCCCTTAGCACCAATCATACCTCTACTTCCCTTGATACCACGAGGTCCAGGGTCCCCTTTATGTCCTCTGACACCCCGATCACCACGTTCTCCTTTAAGACCTCTCTCCCCATTGTATCCATGATTTCCTTGTATTCCAGCGTAACCTTTCCTACCTAGATCTCCTGTAGGACCTTGTATCCCTTGTAAGCCGTTCTGCCCTTTAACTCCGGGATTTCCCGCTGGCCCCTTTTCTCCTTTAAGGCCTGGATATCCTTTCTCACCAAGAAGACCAATTGATCCTATTAAGATAAATAAATAATACGTAGCTGGTAGTCAACCGCATATATTCTGTTAATGAAACTTGTGAAAATATCCCTTCAAAATATGTTAAATACATTCCATGCCTAACGCTACAAATTATTCATTAGAAAACAGACAAAGAAATATAAAGTCAGATAACATATTTCATACATAATTGAATTAACTTTCATAGGGTTTGACTGTGAGGAAAGCGTGGGAAATGTTTCGTAGCGAGATTTTTCTCCAGCACTACGTTCGGGAACCAACTCAAAAATAAAATCAAATTGAAAGATAAATTGCTGTTTTAACTAAAACAAATTGTTAATAAATTTCACAAATATAAAAAGTCTAATAAATTTACACAGTAGGAAAATGTCCAAAATATCTCTATAACGGGTCCCGTATATCGATTTCAGTTGCCGACTGTCCTTCCTTAGAAAACGTCCATTTTTTTTATAATAGAAACAGGTTTGATTCGTGGCAGGTGGCAGGACATATGATCTCCCAAGATTAGACATGATTAAACATAAATCAAGATAAAATTCAATTATTGAGTTAATTCATTAATTATTAATCCAGATTTATAAAGAAATTTACACTAAATTGATATGTTTGATATATGTTTGAAAAATTAGTCTATTTTTACGCTGCGACAAATGCCTCAAACTAATCAAACTTAGTTACTACATTACATGGGCCTAAACTACATGTAGGTACATGTATATAAAATCCAAGTGAGGTTTATTTTGTCTTAGGGTGTTGAAACCCCCTTTGACGAGAGTTTTCAATTTTTTTTTTCATCAATACATTTACAATTAATCAAAACTGATGTTTTGCAAAGGTAAGAAATATAGACGGTAATACACCTTTCGGATTTATCAGCAGTGGTATTGACGTGATCTACCCAGATAACAAAGTTATAGTGTACATTGTACATGCCTAAATCAACATTCATCCGGTTCAGTCATGAACAAAATTATGACAGGTGAAAAATAAAATTATTTGATACCAATATTAATGCACAAGGTGTTCAAAATTCGCCGATTTACGACTCATCAGTTGTGCTTAATGCCTAAAATGTTGCAAGCCAAAACAACAATCCAAAAAGCAAATTGAAAATGACCAAAAGGTGGAAAACCGGAACCATCTAAGGACAGCAAAGCAATCATTAAATTTTTACAAGGAATGAAATTAAACGGGTATGGTTTAAAATAATCATATACCTAAATTCCACGCTTAAGATGTGCATTTTTAAATAAAATGTCATCGGGTGTGTGAATTTTATTATTTTATCTCAATGACATTTAAAAAAATGTATCCCGTACAAAATAAATCTTTGTCCGTTTGCCGCCGCTGTTGGTATCCCGTATTTCGTTTCTAGCCAGAAATTGATATTTTAAATTTACTGTTACAACATTGTAAAATTTGTGAAAACCAAGGAGTATCTCCCTCGTGCATAGTTCTGTCCTAAGGTGGTTTTGGCTTTACCGCATTTGGTCATTTTGGAATTTTTTATTTGATTTTCAACTTTTTAGCCTGTTAACTTCTTTTTCAGCATATTAAGCCTTCAGCACAACTGATGAGTGTACTCGACGAAAAGTGTACATCTTCTGCATCAAAATTGGTATCAAAGACTTTTATTTCCATAAATTAACTAAATATTTGATATTACCCTAATACGGCAAACAATTATAGATTGATTGGTTGTTGATTGCTAAACGCCCAGTAATAAAATTCTTGAGAATACATCGGCGAGTAATGTAAATGGCATTAATTTATAATTTAAGATATAAATACGTATATTTACCAGGTTCACCTTTGACACCAGGTTGTCCTTTAGTTCCTACAACGAAAATTAACAAATAGCTATTGTTATAAAGAAACCATTAATTGCAATCGCCTTACGTAAAAAGGCTAATTTTCCTCAAGAAAATTCTTTTCAAAAATGTTAACTTATTCTTTAAATGGATAGCCTAATATAGGAACAAAAGTGCTAGATTCGCAAATGAATTTAAATACGATTTCGTAAACACTGAACGTGCACCTTTGGATACTGACAATGAACTTAGTAAATAGGGAATACAAGGGTGTACTTGTATATTATGACTTGGTGTTGTGTAGAATGCAATGTAGTAATGCATTAAAAGATTAAAGCTTTTGCAAAAATACACCGCAGAAGGGATTATCGGACCAAATACAGAAAACACATACCAAAGGCTTTTATAAGATAAATGGTGTCGAAAAGTAAAACAACAAATAGATAAGTGTGTACCTCGACTACAGATAGAACTGTTAGCTGAACAGTGTTGTTCAAGAATTGTTTCCTGAAAAATAAAGACTATCGTTTAAAAATAAAATAAAATTATCGTTTCTGTGTCCAGGATGACGTCAAATTGCTATAGACCATTGTCGTCTTTCCGTGTTCATCAGCGTCAATATAATGAATGGAATACTTTTAATGTTATTCACGAAACCGCACAACTTACTACGACGTTATGTGCGCTTAAGGATGATCGCTGGTCTAATAGGAAATAAATAGGATTTGAAATAGGTGTTTTAGTTTGAGAGAACATATGAATAGTAAACAAATAAGCAAGAAAAAAATATAGGTTCATGTGCTCATTTTAGGGCTATAAAGCCTTGAAAATTTGCAGGAAATAGGTTTACTCTGGATTTTTCATTGTCTTTGCATTGTCAACTTCAGTTTCTCAAAAATGTATGAAAAAAATAAAAAGGATTTCATAAAATTTTGTCAAATACCATTTTAAGGTATATATGATTGAATTATAAAAGAAAAAGTGGGGGTTCATGGGCAAAAAATTTCATGTTTAAGAATGGATAAAACCCGAGGATTACGAAAATCTGACAAAAAGACCAAAAACATGACCAGCGAGAATCCTAAAAACGTTACCCTTTTTTAAAATTTCATCATTTTACAAATTTAGTAAATGTTACCGATAAAAAGAATAATGGCAATTCGTTTTCAGATACTGACTTTATCAAGTTTGTCATTCGATTCGGGATCGTCCAATAACAAATCTGATAAAGTCAGTATCAGAAAAAAAATTGCCATTATTCTATATTTATTGGGTCAATCGTGGATTTTATCTGTTATACTACTTTAGATTTTAAACAAATTTTCAAAAAAAAGAATAGTTTTGTAACAGAAATTTTAATGTATTAAGGTATCCGGACCATAATAGATAATGATAAAAAATTGTATCTCCTTTTGACCCTGAATGGCGGAACCAAACAATTTAAAGCTGGAATTTTGTATATATATATTTTTCTCAAGTTGAAACACACTTTTTTGCTTATATGCAGAGTCTGTAAAAATTAGTTAGTTATATTAGAATTTCCGAAGTTTGCCGATAATTACCGAGGTCATTTCAATTGCGTTGTATGGAACATCCGGGAACTTTTAAATAATCAAGTGGTCATTTATGGTCCGGATACCTTAATTTCGGGCTAGTATCGAAATACTACCAAATAAGCTAGTGATAAGAACATATCTCAAAGTATAAAATGAACACAACGTTACCTGTAATTTCAGAAAATCTTTAAACAGATTCTGCAGCGAAGACGCCTGTCTTTTCTCAATATTATGGTGGTCACCAATACTCTGAACGCTTAACAAATCAAGTATCTCTTTAACAACAGATGACGGTATTGTTGTTGACCTGTGTAGCAGAGTGGATACCTCATTAATCTTAAATCAAAAAACAGAATTAGATACAAAATGTAGATTTAAAGAGCTGTTTAGTATACCCATCTTTTCAGCACTGTGTTTGTTGCTTTCATTGTGTAGCTTGTTTATAAATTTGTTTTACACTGTATCCATTTTAAATCTATTTCTGCACCCATCGTTTGACCTTTATATTGTGCAGCTTGTTTTAAACCTGTTCAGCACCAAATACATGTATACCAGAACTAATTTCTCTTCATCATTGTAACCTATAGCAACCCCAGTTTTACTTACATGAAATGTGTACAATTACATTGTAATGTCCATTTGCAACTTTTTTTCTATTTTTAGTAATGATGGACCTAATTCTGAAAAGGGTTCAGATGAGAAGCTTTCTCCAAGAGCTGGTTACGCTAACGGATTGTCTGTATATTAAGTCAGAGAGTGAAAGGGGTTAAAAATCTATTTTGTGACAACATGTTCTGTATCCAAATGGATATAATTTTACGTAATTTCTGTAGTGTAAGTGTTTAATTATATATTCATTAGAAACCAGACACCAACTCAAAACTACTGACATCACACAAGTAAACTACTGACATCACACAAGGAAACTACTAACACAAACTCAGAATTGCTGACATCACAAAGGTAAACTACTGACATCACACAAAGAAACTACTGACACTAACTCAGAACTATTGACATCTCACAAGGAAACTACTAACACCAACTCAGAACTTCTGTCACCGCACAAGTAAACTACTGACACCAACTCAAAACTACTGTCACCGCACAAGTAAACTCTTGACACCAACTCAGAACTACTGACATCACCCAGGTAAACTACTGACATCACACAAGTAAACTACTAACACCGACTCAGAACTACTGTCACCGCACAAGTAAATTCCTGACACCAACTCAGAACTAATGTCACCGCACAGGTAAACTCCTGACACCAATTCAGAACTACTGACATCACACAAGTAAACTACTAACACCAACTCAAAACTACTGACATCACAAAAGTAAACTACTAACACCAATTCAGTACTACTGTCACCGCACAAGTAAACTCCTGACACCAACTCAAAACTACTAACATTACATAAGTAAATTACTGACACCAACTCAGAACCACTGACATCACACAGGTAAACTACTAACACCAACACAGAACTACTGACATTACACAAGTAAACTAATGAACTAACTCAGAACTACTGACATCTTAATGTCAACAACAGAAGATTTACTTTTTATGACGTCATAATAAAAAAGAAAAATTTAATCTATGATATGATAGGCGAAAACATTTAACCATGCAAAATAAATCAATTACTACATCCAATGTTTAATTATTATATGATAATGAAATGAACTGTGAATAATGACAACCCAAAATAAGGTTTCCTTTCCAATTATCTGGTAAATCCTAATAATCACTTGGTTTAGGTGTAAACTTGTGTCCCAGAATGCATTACAATAAAAATATTTACCAATGTTTTCTCATTATCGGTTCCACATCGTTTTTCTAGAATCTCCAACTTTTCAGATTCGATTAGGTAGTCCTGTTTTAGGATGAACGTCTTATGGTATTGCCAAATCGATAGGATGACAAATACCGCAGTGTACAGTGTAATCAGACATAGCGCTATTGTACGTGAAATAGGTCTATCCTCCATTTTCGATTTCTTATCTATTTATCTAGACGCGATTTTCAAAGGTTATCGTGAAGTTTGACCTCATTGTCCTAATGAAAATACTACAGTGCAAGGTTTTAAAAAATTCTTCTTCGATTTCCAATTTATATGCACAAATAGTGTATTTTTTAAATGGACGTTTGTTAAGTTGGTGTTTAAACATGCAAAACGTATGATCTTTCTGGGACAATCGTTTTAAATTATAGTAAGTAGATATACAGGCGATAAAATAGAAATTAAAGTTTTCCTGGTCAAACTTCTAAGATTTTGGTTCGTTTTTTTTTTAAATAAAAAAGGATCAGAAAACAGCCCAGCTGTCATTCATACATTTTGCATATTAAGATTGACGCAATTTTTCTTTGGAACTTGTGGAGAACATAATTGCCATTTTATTGAAAGTAAAAAATGATGTGTTTGTTAGGTCCTGGTTTGAATTGTTTGGTTTGCCTTTGAAAGTTCTGATCAGGAGCATACTAGATGGTCAGACGTAATCTAGACATGCACTACCTCTTCACAAAATTTTATGTTTTAGTTTAAATTAAACCCACAGATAAAGGTGACTTTATCTGCAATTGCATATTTTCCAGCAGATTATTTGAAAGTTAAGGTACCAATGATGGATGGATGGATGGATGAATTATTGTTTAACGTCCAGTGGCAACCAGGTGCATATCAGGACGAGAGAACATGTTGATATGATAATGAATATGATCCCTGCATTGTACTACACCGACACGCTAAGTCGGATTTTTCATGTGCTAGCTCACGAGGTAACTGTCCGCAGAGGGACATATCACCTCACTCGGACACATTATACTGACTCAGAGCCGACCAGTCTTTGCTCTTACTCCTAGAAGCCGCGTGCTTGGCGGAGAAGCAGCAAATACCAATTTTAATGTCTTTGGTTAGACCCGGCCGGGGATCGAACCCGCGACCTTCCGCACTCGGGGCGAGCACGCTACCACGAGACCACCGAGGCTGTTAGGTAGCAATGAAAAACTAGCTTGACCAGAAGTGTGCAAGAAGCATGCTGCACTTTCTTATATGTCCGAATTATTGATTGTTGTTTGCTTAACGTCCAGTGGCAAATATTTTATGCATCAAATAGGGGTGGGACGGGACAAATAAAGGAACCAATTTTGACTCCCAATTGAAAGCGTTGGTGCTTCTTCAAGACGAGAACCAGTTCAATTTATCAAACAATTCAACTAGGGGTGGGATGGGATAATTTGGTAGGGTCCGATAATTTAACCTTCTGTAGCGGCATTAGCCTACCTTTTTTCGAAAAATACAGAAGAGATCTTTAGCGTGCATGGGTGTGGCATTCTTTAAACAGGTTACCGTCTATGATCCGCTGTCAGGCTTTCCATATTATGAGTGTTATGACCTGACACCAACCCAACTATATATACAATATTAGTATAATGTAGAAGAATATAGAAAATATTTGTACGAGGCTAGGAACTGGGGGAAAATGCGAGGCTCTGCCGAGCATTTTCCCCCAGTTCTGTGCCGAGTACAAATATTTTCTATATTCTTCTACATTATATTAATGTTGTTTTTATCCTGAAACACAACATTATTTGTTGGCAAACTTCCTACAAATGATTTCTTTATTATGAAGTGCCCCGTATGGTGCCCCATCTAATTGTGCGTAGTTAAATATCAAGACGGAGCACAAAGTGATGACGTAAAATACGCCTGTAAATAGTTTCACTGTTCCGTGCTGAAGAAAATGCATATAAAAATTTAAATCAGTGTATTTAATAATGAAATAAACAGATATGAACAATCATGATGATAAATTTATACAGTAACAATAATTTGAACGAGTTTATTGATCATTCGGATTCGGTGCAGTGTGTGATGGCGTGTTGTTGTTACCTGGATTGTGCATGTACACATCGTCTGCATACAAATTTACATGAAAGTACGAAAAAAAATATGCGAAAAATATTTTTCATTTTTGATTTTACATTGCAAAAGGAAGTTATTGCCCTCAAATTGATTTATTATACAAAACAACACACATTTCTTTTAATTTAATACACATATATAGCCGAAACCTATGGTTGCTATGATATTGTTTACGATGGAGGCCGCCATATTTGTTTACATACATTCCAGAGAAAAGTAGTTCCCTAAAGTGGGCGGAGCTTAGATCTGAAAGTGATATTCCGTATAGTATACAGAATATCACTTTTGAATATTCGACACCACGTATTCGTATAGTAAATACACTAGTTGCAGGATAAAAAGTATAAACTATCCATAGTAAAACGGTATATTACGCAGCTTGTTTTAAATCCGTTTCAGCACCAAAATACATGTATACAAGAATTACTTTCTCTTTGTCACTGTAACCTATTTCAGAAAATCGTTTCCGGTTTCACGATTCTGACTCTAAAAATTATAATTTGAGGCAAGTTATTTCCGTTACTTTAGTTTCCGGCGAACGAAACTTCTTCCAGCCTTAGTATGTACCACCATGAAACAAAGACTTTTCTAAATGAGCCATAAGTAGAAAACGCTTATGCTCCTATAGCGCTCGCTGCACTCGCTATTAAAAATTCAAGTATCATTTGTATAAATTAGAAATAAAGATGAATTATTGAAATCCAATATTTTCTATTTTATCATATTTCACGAGCTAATTATTCTTGATAATATCAATATTTTTACCAGAAAGGATATAAATTTAATTGGTCATGTTGGTAGTTTCTTATTCAACAATTAAATTAAATCTTTAAACGAATGAATTGAAGTACAGTATATTACTCATATGTATGTTTTGTATTCACCTGCTTTGTTAAAATTTTCAACCATCACTTTGACAGATTAACTTAGTTATGAAGGAAATTATTATTATATTAATTATTATAACAACCATTTCTGCTGAATCGTATTTTCAAACCACTGTCTATGACGTAGACAAGGATATGACAATAGCTAACAATTCTGTTTCAGTACAATCTTTGACGGTAAGATCAAAAACTAAATGTGCAGATGCGTGTTTGATTAATCAGAAATGTTGTGTCGCTAGTTATAACAAAATAACAAGGGTGTGTTTGATTGACACGTCAGATTGTTGTTATATTGGTAAAATGGTTTCGTTGGATTCCGTTACCATGACAAGAAGAGTTACAGGTATCGGTATAATTATAATTATTTAATATATCACATATTTAGTAACAATACGTATAAATTCGACCGACATATATGACCGGAAATGGGTGTCCCATATTTGCCCTAGATCGTTAAAATTTATTTTTGACTTCAAAAATGCACTTTTGCTTATTTTCCCAAATCAGATAAATAAACTTGTTTCTGTGATATTTTTGTTAAAAAAAAGATATTTCAGTTGAATATTTATTCAGCCTGAAAATATGTGATAAATAGATTATAACATGATATTTTGAATATTGGTCATGGTATCAGAACCCGACCCATATTGTCCCTCTGTCTCAATATGGGAGTCTCGGGCTGATACCAGGGCGAATATTGAAAATATCATGTAACAATCTGTAATTGTCTTGGCGTCTTTATCCCTGCAAGGTCATACTGTATCTCTTGATTTGATATTGTTCAATATTTCAAGATACTAAAAATAAATAAGACCAAAATGTCCGTTGAAGACAAAATGCGAGTTAGAATGTACGTTTGAGACGAGCATTGGGTGGCTTCGTAGGACGTCAGGGTGTACTTCGAATTTCAAATTTATTTTCTGCCAAGAAAACATTATATCTTCTCTGTGACCATTTGATTATTTATTTGCCATTTTTGATGAGGTAAAATAAAAACAGATGACAAAAATATCCAATCCATAATAACAAAGCAGTTGTTATTTGTTAACTTTTTTTTTAATCTTTTTTCAATCGGATTATCCTCGGTTATTTCTGCCTGGCGCCGTAAAGTGACTTTATCGATCTTTGTCGGAAATGGCCGAGTGATGTTCCAATTGATATTTTTAATTTCATAAAACTGTAAAGTTTTTGAAGAGCAAAATGAATTTTATAAGGTTTTCATGATAGAAAATAAAGCCGATAAGTACCGATCTCTGGCGTCCGATATCCCCAGCAAATTCTAAAAGTTAATTTGAAGTAAGAAGAAGCTCGAAATTAGTGAGCTGACGTTCGACAGCCCCAGCAATTTCTGAAAATGTTCGTTTGACGTAAGAGATGAGACGTAACAGGAATCTCAAACTTAATGAGCTGAAGTCCGAAAACCCCATCCATTTTGTAAAACAGTTTATGTGATGAAAAAGGAGTGTCGATCTTAGTGAGCCGAAGCCTGACAGTAAATTCCCAAAACAAATTCGTTAGAAAGCTAAGTGCTCATTTGTGTGAAATATCCACAATATAAGAACTCGATAATGACAAAATAGTTAGATATTTTAGATTAAAAAAAATATGGATTATTTGAACATGTCTCAGCTTTGGGTTATGTAACAGCCCAGCATTTTTCCAAAGAGTGATGCAACTAATACTTTCTGGTTTAACCCGGGGCCTTATTTTCGAAGGTATCTTAGGACTAAGACATATCTTAGGACCATCCTAAGACATATCTTAGTCCTAAGTGCTATTTTCGATTGTGTCTCAAGTTAGGATTTTTCTTAAAATTATCCTAAATTTAGGATGTCAATTTAGTTGACTTAAGATGATCTTAGGAACATCTTAAGTTAAGAATGAACGTATGATATCCTTTTTTGCAACATTTATATTAACTGTTAAATTTTCTTCATCTAGAAGAATTTGGAGTTCAAATTCAGTAAAATCTGGGTTCCTTTTCCTGCTCATATTTACGTTACAACGTGTTATAGATTTGGAATACACACTGAATGTGTATCCTTATGGGTAGTTATTTGTACGCGCTTAAACTTTGAACTCTTTATTTTGACACTTTCAATTTTACTCACCTTCGTATTGAATTGAAAAATAAATACACATATAATGAAAATAACTTACGATATTGCATGATTTAATTTCTGCAAATGACAATTTTTGCAACATTTATATTAACTGTTAAATTTTTAATAAAATTATTTATTTAAAATCATTTTATTTCACTTTTAATTATTATTTACCTGTCTATATTGCACGCATTTAACTTCTGCATATGGCCATTTTGACACATTATGTGGTAGTATTTATAGTTTTATTTTAAATAAAATAATTTTAATTTAAATCATTTGATTTTATTTGTTTCTTATTATTTTATTAATGTAGCGCCGCGTAATGTGTATTTTACTAAACTTAGGATATAGTTAGGACATCTTAGCTAATATTTTCATAAGAGAGCTTCGATACGACATCTCAGACGTGTCATAAGACATGTAAGATAGTCCTAAGATTATCCTAAGCTTATCCTAAGATATATCTTAGGAAAATTCTTAGGATAGCTTCGAAAATAAGGCCCCCGGTCCCAATGCTTAGCATATCTAGTGTGTGAAGCAAATACAGGCGGAAATGGCCCTACTCATTCGATAAAGACTTTATAGTCGCATTTGTGGATGATCTGTTTGCATTAAGTTTTTATTATAGCAACACATACACCCCGATCAGCCTTTTGGTAATCACGTTCATTTTTTAATTTTATAGTTCAAAAGATTAAACTTAAGGGGGTACCATACACTTTGACTAAAATAGATTTGGCTCGTTTAATTTTCATAAAATTTTGTAGAAATATTTACTTTGACCTGTTGACAAAAATATAAAAATTTCAAGAACAACACAATTTACGGGAATAATTTCATTGGATATATAGCAGTTTGACAAAGACTGATTTTGATCATTGAGAAGCTTGATTTCTCTTTACTAATAGTATGTGATTAAAACTTCAGTTGATTTTTAGAGATTTAACTCCCTTAGGTGTTCTGTACCCCCTTAAATCAATCTTTTGTCGTAAACATTTCGCATTAAATTGAGCAAACATAATTCATAAAATTTAATTTAGTTCTGAGCAAAGGTAATTAAGGAGACACTCGCTTTTGAGATGTGTCCTATAGATTTATTGATTATTATAAAAAAAAAAGGTTTAATTATTTGAGAAAATAAGAATAAAAGAAAAATTTTACAGATGTATTGGTCTATTTCATCGTTTATTGACTTTTAAAAAAAAAAATTACAATAGTTAAACAATCATTCGAATATTAAAAAGTAATATATGAATACTAGAATGTTTTGTATATAATTAAAATAGTTGAAAAACGTGCTAAAAGAAAAAATTAAGTACTATCTCTAAATAACACATTTTCTGTCGATTGTTTTGTTTTCTTTAAAACCCTGTGAAAAAATTGAATGTGTCTTCGTGTATACATCGACCGACTAGTTAATGTTAAAAATAAAATATTCCCAGCCCCTCCCCCCAATACAGTTATTGGATTTCAGAAATTAGAAGCATGCACTGAGCAAATATTAATTTTATTTTTACGGGATTTTATCTAATATACGTACGTTTTATTTTCACCTTCTGTTTATTGGAAAAGTGTTGGGACGCCGCGCTTGATATTGGTATCACGTCGCGATGTCGGCGAATTCGGTAGCAAAAGCGATTGACCAAAATTTATTTGTACACTTAATCAAATAAAACTATACACTGAATAAATAATAAACTTCCCTTTTACTCATAAACACATATTTTATTTGAAAATAAATTATTTTTCTACGCATTGACTTGAGAACTCTCAGGAAAAAGATGTTTTTTCAGCTATAGAGGCGTAACTAAAAATTTACATATTCCTTTAAATTTAACTCGAGGAAAAAAGTGGTTAATGGAAAAATTAACATTATTGGTGAATTACATCACTAGGTAATAGAAAATATAAACTACAACGTCATTAGCGTATTTTACGGAAAATAACCAACGAAGGAAACAAGAGAACCATGTAGAGGGTAGAAAACGTCGGTAAACTGGACCAAGTTGATAATAATAATCTTCGGAAAAGCTAGAAAACAGCAATTTTATCTCTTATGATTTTTACATAATGTTTTAACTTAAATATTTTTCTTCCGATATAATGTACTTATCAAAATGTTGGAATGAATTTTATTGTAGTATCATGTACCTCTTAAAGTGCACGGAGATGTCACAAAACGTAATGAAATATTTTAAAACGTAGTAACGGATTCTAATTCAAGTGTTTTTATTTTCTTTGATAATAATTTAGTTAAAATTAATAAGTATGCATTCACGAACATACGCCTAAAACAATTAATCATTAGGTCTCGAATTTTACACAAACCACTCTTTTCTTTACGAATACGGTTCACGTCACATTTCGAAAATGTATCCATCTTTCAATTCAAAGTAATGAACACGGTTTCCGATCATATCAATGTTCAACTTCGCAACATACATGACATATACTAAAATTCTCATTTATATTGGAAATCTGCCTTCATTTCTCCTTTTAATAGAACTTGAATTTTTTTGTCTCGTCTGCAATTTTATGACTAAACAATCCCATTTCTGCGATTTAACAACTAAATGTCACACAGAGCCGAAAATGAACAACTTAACGTTTCACGCACATCACATTCGAATTTTAACATGAAACTTTGTTATTTTCATCAGATTTGAAAAATACATTCGAAATGTGCATTTTCGTGGCAATCTTATCCATATCAACCTGTATTAATGCATTTAGAAATACGAGAATTATACGAAATTTGCGATTTCTCAGTAAAATTTTCACAGAGTCAGAAAATAACGTCGGAGCTCCAGTTTGACGTTAGAAAGGGAAGCGGGTCTTATCAAGATTTTATTTCTTACATGAATGTCGTTGTTACACATATATACAATATATGTAGAATATAAATTTCGATATTTTAGACATGAAGTCATTGGTAGAAAGATAAATTTAACAACCACAAAAATAAATTTAAAAGACTTCTAAAATGGTAAATAGATAAACAAACAAAAAAACAACAAAAAAATAAATTAAATAAAAGAAATTAATTTCTCAATAAAAAAATTTTGAGGGAAAATTCTAAATGGTCACCCTTCAAAGTGATAACAAAAAATATTTCTGAAACAAAATAAATAGCACAGTAAAACATCTCACATAAATCTAGCGTATTTTACCTCAGAACGTTAGAAACTGACGTTATGTTTAGTGATACCAACATCTTGCGCGAACTTTGGAACTTAAAAAATGACGCCATTGTCATGATAACTAACTTCACTGCCAATGTGACGGGTGCTATTAACGGACCAGGACTTGCTTACCCTTCCGGACAACTGATGTCACTCCCGGTTTTTAATGGGAAGGTCACATTACTAGTGATTTACTTTCTGTGCTGTCTTGCTCTAGTTTTGTTTAGTTCATGATATGTTTTTTGTTCTTTTAGTTTTACATGTATACTTGTGGCGTTTGTTTGTTGTGTTCCATTCTAGTCCTGAATTCGTCTTTTCCTTGGACTTCGAGTTTGTGGACACTTCCCACCATGTTATCGCTTCGGTATTCTTTTGCCGATATATCATCACCTCAGAAACCAGATATATGTCATAAATGAATTCCATGCTGTTACCATGGTTACCACGGTTAAACCTCTTTAAGTTCAAAAGGCAAACGTCTAAAATATACCGGAAAAATGTATTTTTATTTTTTTCAGAGACCATACAAACACATCCCAGGGACTGCAATGATATCTTGTCTATCTGTAATGACTGTAACAGTGGTGTGTATACAATATATCCTGTCACTACATGTGGTGTTGATGTGTATTGCGATATGGTAACAGATGGAGGAGCTTATACGGTATTTTTTTAGATAGCCGGACCATAACTATTACACATCATAATGATCGTAACTTACATTTCTTTATGATGGAAAATATATTAAAAATTAACCGACAAATTAAGCAGGAGTATTGTAGAAATCATTTTTCAAGTTGAAACGCATGCTGACTTCACATTTTTTATGTGTCGTTTATGAAAATAAAAATACGGTGTTTCCGAAATTTTCCGAAAATTATCGAAGTCATTTTCATTAGGTTTTACAAGCATAATCGGGGACATTTAGAATAATCACGTCGTCAAAAATAGCACTTATCTAATTGTTGAGGTTGATATCTACACATTATTAAGTATAAACTTAATATAAAAATAAACCCTCCTACAACGTCTTAAGCCATATTGACTGATTAATATAGCCGGCACAATATTGTTTTTCATATTTGGTCAGTAGCCTAATAAAGTCTTCTGATATCCTTGTCCTCACATTTTGTATTGTTTACTGGTTCAGGTTGTTAATGTGATCGTATTTCCATAGCTTACGCACCAAAAATGTGTTATGTGGTCTTTAGGGTGTAATAAAATTATGATAACAAATCTAATATCAGATAACAATACAATTAACTGCTAAGAAATATTATATAATTACTGTCTTTTGATGAGGTATAAATGTGTGGAGTTATTGACTTTTGAAAAACTGTCATTCACATCGCCCTGTGGGGTTATTGACTGTTGAAAAACGGGCGAGGTGAATGACAGTTTTTCAATAGTCAATAACCCCACACATTTACAGAATCAAAATACAGCTATTGTTTCATTCAATAAGGAAAATAAACATTTTAGTTTGTTGTCATTTTGGCAATATCCAACTTCCATTATTTTTTCTGTTTCCTGCAGTCGTTGTTTATAAGATGCCATGATGAAGCAAACTCCGGACAGCGATTCACTTCCGTTCCGGTACACATACGCTGCTGTAAAAGCACGCGACGTCAAAATTAATTTCCACTGGACGATAAAAATGGGGGATTACCATGATTCTAAAAATAAATGGTTTCCCCGGCTTCGAGAGATGAACATCCTTTTTTATTCAAAATTTCTTCTGTGCAATGTCTCTATTAAACTAAATATATTATTGAATAAATACATTTATTACACTGATGATGGTGATTGATTATAATTTCCAGCGAAAATAAATTCGAAATTTTCACTCAGTGAAAGATCGGTGTTTATTTAACGTCGTCAAGGCCGTTACTAACAAATGATGTTTGTGACTTCAAAAGATTCAGGAATGGATCTAAGGAAAATATGACACTTTTGAAGCATTTTTTGTCTATTTTATCAATGTAATGAACAGTATAACTAATTCAAGAATTTGATTATCGAAAATTTCAAACTCTTGACCGGAAAACACTAAATTCTAATAATGCCCTGCTTTCGGTCACTCGTTGAATATTTTGCGAGATTCAAATTCTTGAATTAGTTATCCTATAATAATTAAAACTATAATACATTCTGGATCAAATAAAAAATTTAAAAAAAAAGACATACAAATATAACAACTATAGATGTTGGTAAATGTTAAATAAAAATCTTAAATCATTCTGAATACAAATTCTTCCAGATAGCTTATTCTTATTAGACGAACTTTCACTGATTACTAAAAAATATTCCGTATTCCTCGTGGCATAGGGTATTGTGACTCAGTGGAATACACATCTTAAAGTTATCGTCAATTGATAGGTAATACAAAAAAGAACAGATGGCTCAGAAGAGTTTTTTAGGCGGTGGAATGATTACAAAATTGGATTTGGAAGTGCAAGTAATGAATACTGGATAGGTATGTCTTGTAATTTTGTTTAAAAATAATGAGTGCAAAATTTGTTTTAAGGAAAAATTGCCGGAAGCAGACAAAGACATAACAACGTCAAAATACTGCCGTCCAAAATAGGTCAAAAGTCATAAAAATCCAAAAAATAAAGATTGCCGAGATAGGCTTATCGCGAAAACGGACGGTTGAGGCTAGTTTGTTTGTTATATAAAGTACAAGCAAAAACCGTGTATAATTTTCACACAAATTCCATATATGCAAATGAAAAAATGTCGGACAATCGAATAACACTGCCTTAAAAACTTTCAACGCTTTTATTAGGTTTTCATCCGATTGAAAGATATTTCTTAGCACCCCGTTTGAACGATATTTTGTCTAAATTTTTATCACGCCCCATCTTTCTTCGAAAATAAAAAAAAAACAAAACAACGGTGTACACACAGATATACATATAAGATAACATGGAGACAATACTATCTGCTGGATGCGAAATATTCTAAACATAAAAGCTACTGGAGCAAAATTTTTAGGGAGGGGTCAGGAAGTGTTCATGCATGATAACGCTATTTTTTTCGCTGCATCATTGGGTATTTTATTTGGGTCCAGCTTTGTTCGTAGTGTCTGTTTTTTCCAGACCAGATACAGTTCTGTCTCTACTTTTTTCACACAATTCTAAATCTCACCTTATTTCAAAATTCCTTTTCTTTCTCCCAATAAATATTATAGAGTTGTTCCATAAAATGATTCTATAATGTAATCTAAAAAAGACAGGATATCGTAAAGGAATTAACAGACCTGGGCATTGTTTAACTAAAGGTCGTAAGAGTTACAATCTGTCGTAACCTGTATATATTCAAAGGATATAACACTACCGATAACTCCTATGACCGTTAGTGAAACAGTCCTCGTCCGGAATGATAACTCATGTATGTGTCAAATATTGAAATAGGCAATAATCCAAAAGCTGAAGAGCAAATTAAAAATGCCAAACTTACAAAACCATCTAAGGATATTTATGCACTTAGTTAATACTCCTTAGATTTCACAAAATCAAACATTTTTGGAAATTAAAATATCAATTTCGGGCTAGTATCGAAAAAGTATCAACTGAACTGCAGCTTTGATGCATTGTACCTGCATATTTCAACAAATATGTGTTTAGCAGCAGTATTTACACTATATTTTATGTGATCAGGTAACGATAACCTACATTTAATGACATCACACAAGACATACAATTTGAGAATTGATCTTCAAGACTGGGACGGTGCAAACAAATATGCAATCTACGAGACCTTTGCAGTTGGAAACGAAACGTGTAAATATAAACTGACTATAGGAGGATACTATGGCACATCAGGTATTTTATGGAGAATTATACACGGCTAAATCTATACCACATGCTATATCAATCCCGAGTACCCAATATCACGCCAAGGGACTTTGGTTTGAGGTGAGTAGTATGTATGCGGTTTTCAGGTCGGATTTGAGGTGGTGCTACCGGAAGTGACGTCAACCGGAAATGACGTCACCGGAAGTGACGTGACCGGAACCGGAAGTCAGGTGACCGGAACCGGAAGTACCCAGAAGTGATTTGCGCGCATGCGCAACCGGAAGTAGTGGATTTTTCCGCCATTTGTTGACGGAAGTGACGCAAGTCACGTGCTAGGACCCGGATGTGTGGTATGCGCATGTCTAGGAACCGGAAGTAGTTTACGCGCATGCGCAACCGGAAGTAGGGGGTTTTTCGCGCCATTTTACCATATTTTGTTTACGGAAGTGACGTAAGTCACTTACCCGGAAGTTCCATGCTTGACCAGATTGAATTATCTCCCTTTTCCCACACTTCTCGGTCGTCTCTGGACATTTCATCGGTCTGATACCCTCACTGTTATGTCGAAGTCCGAGAGTATACGTTTGGATTATCTCCCCTTATCCCGCTCTTTTCATCTGTGGGTGATGTTTTCTGTGAGGACCAAAAGGTAGGATTGGATTATCTCCCCTTACCTCCAAGTGATGCTGTCACCAATGGAGGGGTGTCCTTATCAACCGCCTTAGCAACGGCGGTCCATTTCATTGCATTCACTTCTCTTCTCTTGCTCCATCCCGCTCTTCGCTGCTCTTTGCTGCTCATCGCTACTCTTCTCTTGCTCATCGCTGCTCTTCTCTTGCTCTTTGCTGCTCAACGCTGCTCTGCACTGTACTCAGACCTGAAAGCACCCTAAAGACAATCGTTTACCCTAACACTAGTACCACTTCAAATTCATAAGGGATTGAGCCAGATTGAATTATCTCCCTTTTCCCGCTCTTCTCGGTCGTCTCTGGATCTTTGATTGAATTATCTCCCCTTATCCCGCTCTTTTCATCTGTGAGTGATGTTTTCTGTGAGGACTAGGATTGGATTATGTCCCCTTACCTCAAGTTGATGCTTGTCACCGCTCAATGGAGGGGTGTCCTTAGCAACGGCGGTCTATTTCATTGCTCTATGCTTCGCTTCTCTTCGCTTGCTCTTCGCTGCTCCATGCTGCTCATCGCTAATAATGACTATATTCACCTGCTGATTTAAGATTCTTGGGGTTACTTGTCGGTGTTTTCGCTGCTGCTTCCGCTCCTGCTGCTTGTTGGTGTTCGTCATTGCTGCTCTTATCTTGTTCATCGCTGTTTTTCTCGTGCTCTTTGCTGCTCATCGCTGTTTTTCTCTTGTTCTTTGTTGCTCATCACTGTTTTTCTCTTGTTCTTTGTTGCTCATCACTGTTTTTCTCTTGCTCTTTACTGCTCATCACTGTTTTTCTCTTGTTCTTTACGGCTCATCACTGTTTTTCTCTTGCTCGTTACTACTTATCGCTGTTTTTCTCTTGGTTTTTGTAGCTCGTCGCTGTTTTTCTCTTGGTTTTTGTAGCTCATCGCTGTTTTTCTCTTGTTCTTTGCTGCTCATCGCTGTTTTTCTCTTGTTCTTTACTGCTCATCACTGTTTTTCTCTTGTTCTTTACTGCTCGTCACTGTTTTTCTCTCGTTCTTTACTGCTCATCGCTGTTTTTCTCTTGCTCTTTACTGCTTATGGCTGTTTTTCTCTCGCTCTTTGTTGATCATCACTGTTTTTCTCGTACTCTTTGCTGCTCATCACTGTTTTTCTCTTGTTCTTTACTGCTCGTCGCTGTTTTTCTCTCGTTCTTTACTGCTCATCGCTGTTTTTCTCTTGCTCTTTACTGCTTATGGCTGTTTTTCTCTCGCTCTTTGTTGATCATCACTGTTTTTCTCGTACTCTTTGCTGCTCATCGCTGTTTTTCTCTTGTTCTTTGTTGCTCATCACTGTTTTTCTCTTGCTCTTTACTGCTCATCACTGTTTTTCTCTTGTTCTTTACGTCTCGTCGCTGTTTTTCTCTCGTTCTTTACTGCTCATCGCTGTTTTTCTCTTGCTCTTTACTGCTTATGGCTGTTTTTCTCTCGCTCTTTGTTGATCATCACTGTTTTTCTCGTACTCTTTGCTGCTCATCGCTGTTTTTCTCTTGTTCTTTGTTGCTCATCACTGTTTTTCTCTTGCTCTTTACTGCTCATCACTGTTTTTCTCTTGTTCTTTACGTCTCATCGCTGTTTTTCTCTTGCTCGTTACTGCTTATCGCTGTTTTTCTCTTGGTTTTTGTAGCTCATCGCTGTTTTTCTCGTGCTCTTTGCTGCTCGTCGCTGGTTTTTCTCTTGTTCTTTGTTGCTCATCACTGTTTTTCTCTTGCTCTTTACTGCTCGTCGCTGTTTTTTCTCTTGTTCTTTGTTGCTCATCACTGTTTTTCTCTTGCTCTTTACTGCTCATCGCTGTTTTTCTCTTGGTTTTTGTAGCTCATCACTGTTTTCCACGTGCTCTTTGCTGCTCATCGCTGTTTTTCTCGTGCTCGTTACTGCTTATCGCTGTTTTTCTCTTGGTTTTTGTAGCTCATCGCTATTTTTCTCGTGCTGTTTACTGCTCGTCGCTGGTTTTTCTCTTGTTCTTTGTTGCTCATCACTGTTTTTCTCTTGCTCTTTACTGCTCGTCGCTGTTTTTTCTCTTGTTCTTTGTTGCTCATCACTGTTTTTCTCTTGCTCTTTACTGCTCATCGCTGTTTTTCTCTTGGTTTTTGTAGCTCATCGCTGTTTTCCACGTGCTCTTTGCTGCTCATCGCTGTTTTTCTCGTGCTCTTTGCTGCTCATCGCTGTTTTTCTCTTGGTTTTTGTAGCTCGTCGCTATTTTTCTCGTGCTGTTTACTGCTCGTCGCTGTTTTTTCTCTTGTTCTTTGTTGCTCATCACTGTTTTTCTCTTGCTCTTTACTGCTCATCACTGTTTTTCTCTTGCTCTTTACTGCTTATCGCTGTTTTTCTCTCGCTCTTTGTTGCTCATCGCTGTTTTTCTCTTGGTTTTTGTTGCTCGTCACTGTTTTTTTCGTGCTGTTTACTGCTCGTCGCTGTTTTTCTCTTGTTCTTTACTGCTCATCGCTGTTTTTCTCTTGCTCTTTACTGCTTATGGCTGTTTTTCTCTCGCTCTTTGTTGCTCATCACTGTTTTTCTCTTGTCCTTTGTTGTTCATCGCTACTCCTTACCTTACTCGCGTGCTTATTTCGTTTTTTGGGGCTACTTGTCTCTGTTTTCGCTGCCACTACTGCTCCTGCTGCTTTTTGCTGTTCGTTATCGCTGCTCTTCTCTTGCTCATCGCAGTTTTTTCTCTTGCTCATCGCTGATCCTTTCTTGTTCTTTGCTGCTCATCCCTACTCAGGGCCTTACTCGCGTGCTCATTTCGCTCCTGCTGCTTGTTGCTGTTCGTCATCGCTGTTCGTCATCGCTGCTCTTCTCTTGCTCATCACTGCTCTTCTCTTGCTCATCGCTGCTCTTCTCTTGCTCTTTGCTGTTCATCGCTACTTATGATCTTACTCGCGTGCTCATTTCAGTTTTTGGTGCTATTTGTCACTTTTAATCGCTGCTGCTGCTACTGCTGAAGGAATGTAGTTTACTGCTGATGATCGGAAGGCCACTCGGTACTCATGTTGTCGGTTTGATTGGTAGATCAAGACTGATCGATGTGATTGTATACTGGGATATTTATCGACGACAAACACAAATGAAACAGTTTCATATTTTATTTTACAAAATCTACATCAGTCAATGTTTTAAGTTCTGGTTCTTTCTCTTCAAACAAAGGTGTGATCTTCTTCAGTTCTTTCCATTCGAAGGTGTCCAAGCCGATTCCTCTCTTTGTTGGACGATAGGTCCAGTCTCCCCGGGGTATAAAGTGCTTTCTTATCCAAATAGTGGGGTATGGGGATTTGACGGTGACGAATACATTGTCCCCAATGTGATATCTCCAGTCGACTAGTTCTTTATCCTGTACTCTACCGATCAAATCATCCAGAACATCAGTAGTCTCGTATAAAGCTTTCCATTGTATCAAAGATAAGCTCACTCCGGTCTTGGTGGGCACCGTTTCACTTTCCCAAAATCTGAGATCTACTCTTTTACTGCCATTCCATTCTGTCAGCTCTGCATACGTTCCTCCACCAAGTAGTACTTTCAAAGGAATATCGGAAGCTGTCATGGCGTCTTGAACGATATCGCTCTCGGTCTGGTCTTTTGGTTTTCTTTTCTTTACGAGACATATCGGCTGACTGATTCCTCTTCTAGCTGGTCTATTTATATACATATCGGAGATGGACTGGATTGGTTCTTATATTATGAAACGTGAAACATGATTGGCTATCTTTCCGACATCGTGATTGGTTAACTTCTCCCGTTCCGATTGGTCGAAAATCTGGCATTTTCATTGGTCAATTCCAACCGTTTCGATAGATCAACACGATGATACATTGTCCAAATATGCGGCGCCCAATCCGGAAACTGCTCACAATAGGTACGAGTAAACGCCGACAATACGACCAGTCTTCCTTGGTTCAACACACCGTCTTCGAACATGGCTGTGACGATTCTCTCGTATACTTGGAAGGGGTCCATCGTACGAATGACTTCTCTGACTATCTTCACTTCCTTTTATACATTTATGACATGAGACTACTCTGCATTGACAAACTTGTAACTGTCTACATATATACATGTATATATAGTGTTGCCAGAAGATCCCGATACCGGGGTTTTGTATCTGAGGCACTGGCAGTCCACCCGGACAGAGGAGAATACCGACAATCGTGTTCAGGATGAACGAGATTACATCCGCCACCTTTCCTGATATGGTTCGCCACACATTCAACCTACAAAATACGACCTTCAAGATCAACGTGTCGTTTGAATTTATACTGAGAAACGCAGAGACCGGAGAACTAAGATACTTCCATTCCAGGACGGGGACGAATGTTCTCTGTCTCGATGATGTTAGATGGACATCAAAGATGGCTGCACCCATTCTCTTGCTTTTTGCTGCTCATCGCTGTTTTTCTCTTGCTCTGCTAATGATGACCTTACCTCATTTCAGTTTTGGGGCAACTTGTCGCTGTTTTCGCCACTGTTGCTAGTGGTGGTCGATTGTCGTTAGTCAAAGATTGGATCTGTGCGAGAGCACCCTTAGATCCGGGTTATTTAAAAGTCCACTCTGCATTTATCCAGGCTTGTGACTGGCTATCATAAGATAGGCTGCATTAATCCTGCTCAATTTTTTAAGGGCACTCTGCATTTGTCCAGGCTTGTGACTGGCTATATATATGTATAAACATATATAGGCTGCATTACCCTCCTTCCCTTTTTTTGTTATATTTTTTTCTGTTTTTCTTTGTAATATGTTCCAATTCCTCCGTCACATAGAGTCATTGCTGTCTTCAGCTGGAGGTGGGTCGTAGTCGTTCAATACACGGTTAAGCAGATATTTTGGTTTTTCTACGGCCTAATCCCATGATTCTTTTGATTCGTAGTCTTCCTATTCTCTCCAGCGTTTAGCTGTTTTTCTTGTTCTCTCTATGTACGGGGTCTTTATTTATGTCTTGATGCCAGGACACCAGTCCGAGGTAATGCTTTCGTATTTCGTCTCTGTGTGAGTCAAACATGTCTCCATATACTGCCAAGCGTGCCTTGTCTTCTTCCATTCCGGCTTCCACTACTTCGTTTACTGTCTGTGAGTATTCCGATTGATGTACTTGAAATGTTATGTTCAAAACGACTTCCCATAGGGACTGTTCACAAAGCTCTTCGGAGTCTTCGTTGGATCCATGGTCACTACTTTGTTCCGATTCATCGTTATCGGCTTCTGTGGTGGTGTCTGAAGCTGAATCACTATAGTCTGTTGAATCCTCTTCAATACCATGTGCATTCTTTTTGTGTCGCACTAGGTTAAAGTTTTGCTTGGATTGGTATCCACAGGTATACATTTAAGACGTCTTTATTTCCTGGTAGTCGATAGCAGAATGAGTTCCGGTCGTCCTTCAAGTGTTTATATTAGATACAGGTTCCTCAGCGGCTTGTTGATTCATACACAAGCGTTTGGCAAAGTATTCGTTTCGACATTGTTGCAGTTCAGATTTCACTTTTCTGATGAGGTCTCTTTTAAGTCTTTTCCACTCGTTGTCAATCCTTCTACATCCCTTGCAGATATTCATGTTTTTGTAGAAGTCCGCAAAGCTCTTGTTCGTTTGACACTTTTTACATTTCTTGTTTGGATCCACTTTGTTGGGTCCTCCACTTGTGTTATCCAGCCGTTTGGTTCTCTTCACTTTGGTTAGAAGTAATTTCCTTTTCCTTTGTGGTTTTGCTTTGGTGTTAGAAAGATCCACAGGTACTAAATATCTAGCAGGAACCACTAAATCAACGAGAGGCGTTTTCGATGCCATTGATACGTGTGTGTTGTTTGACGGTCTTCAAACAACTGACGAAATTAAACAAAACCTCTGATTATATTTTCGTTAAAAGCTTTTCATTGGTGTCATAGAGACGAAGATTACCCCACACAGTTCGCTGTTCGTTGTTGCTATTGCTGCTGAGGAGGTGAAGGTGGGATTCTCACTGTTTCGTTATAAGTCACCTCTTAGTCTCGTTGATGTTTCGATGGATACAAAAGATGGCTGCGTTCATGTAACGCGGACCTGAAAGAGAACACCCTTATGAAACAGAAATTTTAGAGTCTTTCCGGACGGGAACGAACGTTTACGGATTTCAGTCCTAACCATAACCCTAACTCCAGACCTAACCCTAACCCTAACTCTAACCCTAACCCTAGTTCTAACCCTAACCCTAACTCTAACCCTAACCTTAGTCCTGCTTCTAACCCTTATCGTAGGTCTGTCTCGTACTCCTACTCTAACCGGTCCATACCTCACGTCGTTGGATCACCTAAGCAAGCGTGACTGTTTGCCTCGTGTTTGTCACGCTTGCACCAGTGAACCACCGGTGTGGGATATGGACCGGTTAGAGTAGGAGTACGAGACAGACCTACGATAAGGGTTAGAAGCAGGACTAAGGTTAAGGTTAGAGTTAGGGTTAGGGTTAGAACTAGGGTTAGGGTTAGAGTTAGGGTTAGGGTTAGGTCTGGAGTTAGGGTTATGGTTAGGACTTTAATCCGTAAACGTTCGTTCCCGTCCGGAAAGACTCTGAAATTTTCGTTTCATTAGGGTGTTCCCTTTCAGGTCCGCGTTACTTGGGGGCAGCCATCTTTGATGTCCGTCGTAGCATCAACGAGACCGAGAACATTCGTTCCCGTCCGGAAAGACTCTAAAATTTCTGTTTCATAAGGGTGTTCTCTTTCAGGTCCGCGTTACATGAACGCAGCCATCTTTTGTATCCATCGAAACATCAACGAGACTAAGAGGTGACTTATAACGAAACAGTGAGAATCCCACCTTCACCTCCTCAGCAGCAATAGCAACAACGAACAGCGAACTGTGTGGGGTAATCTTCGTCTCTATGACACCAATGAAAAGCTTTTAACGAAAATATAATCAGAGGTTTTGTTTAATTTCGTCAGTTGTTTGAAGACCGTCAAACAACACACACGTATCAATGGCATCGAAAACGCCTCTCGTTGATTTAGTGGTTCCTGCTAGATATTTAGTACCTGTGGATCTTTCTAACACCAAAGCAAAACCACAAAGGAAAAGGAAATTACTTCTAACCAAAGTGAAGAGAACCAAACGGCTGGATAACACAAGTGGAGGACCCAACAAAGTGGATCCAAACAAGAAATGTAAAAAGTGTCAAACGAACAAGAGCTTTGCGGACTTCTACAAAAACATGAATATCTGCAAGGGATGTAGAAGGATTGACAACGAGTGGAAAAGACTTAAAAGAGACCTCATCAGAAAAGTGAAATCTGAACTGCAACAATGTCGAAACGAATACTTTGCCAAACGCTTGTGTATGAATCAACAAGCCGCTGAGGAACCTGTATCTAATATAAACACTTGAAGGACGACCGGAACTCATTCTGCTATCGACTACCAGGAAATAAAGACGTCTTAAATGTATACCTGTGGATACCAATCCAAGCAAAACTTTAACCTAGTGCGACACAAAAAGAATGCACATGGTATTGAAGAGGATTCAACAGACTATAGTGATTCAGCTTCAGACACCACCACAGAAGCCGATAACGATGAATCGGAACAAAGTAGTGACCATGGATCCAACGAAGACTCCGAAGAGCTTTGTGAACAGTCCCTATGGGAAGTCGTTTTGAACATAACATTTCAAGTACATCAATCGGAATACTCACAGACAGTAAACGAAGTAGTGGAAGCCGGAATGGAAGAAACAAGGCACGCTTGGCAGTATATGGAGACATGTTTGACTCACACAGAGACGAAATACGAAAGCATTACCTCGGACTGGTGTCCTGGCATCAAGACATAAATAAAGACCCCGTACATAGAGAGAACAAGAAAAACAGCTAAACGCTGGAGAGAATAGGAAGACTACGAATCAAAAGAATCATGGGATTAGGCCGTAGAAAAACCAAAATATCTGCTTAACCGTGTATTGAACGACTACGACCCACCTCCAGCTGAAGACAGCAATGACTCTATGTGACGGAGGAATTGGAACATATTACAAAGAAAAACAGAAAAAAATATAACAAAAAAGGGAAGGAGGGTAATGCAGCCTATATATGTTTATACATATATATAGCCAGTCACAAGCCTGGACAAATGCAGAGTGCCCTTAAAAAATTGAGCAGGATTAATGCAGCCTATCTTATGATAGCCAGTCACAAGCCTGGATAAATGCAGAGTGGACTTTTAAATAACCCGGATCTAAGGGTGCTCTCGCACAGATCCAATCTTTGACTAACGACAATCGACCACCACTAGCAACAGTGGCGAAAACAGCGACAAGTTGCCCCAAAACTGAAATGAGGTAAGGTCATCATTAGCAGAGCAAGAGAAAAACAGCGATGAGCAGCAAAAAGCAAGAGAATGGGTGCAGCCATCTTTGATGTCCATCTAACATCATCGAGACAGAGAACATTCGTCCCCGTCCTGGAATGGAAGTATCTTAGTTCTCCGGTCTCTGCGTTTCTCAGTATAAATTCAAACGACACTTTGATCTTGAAGGTCGTATTTTGTAGGTTGAATGTGTGGCGAACCATATCAGGAAAGGTGGCGGATGTAATCTCGTTCATCCTGAACACGATTGTCGGTATTCTCCTCTGTCCGGGTGGACTGCCAGTGCCTCAGATACAAAACCCCGGTATCGGGATCTTCTGGCAACACTATATATACATGTATATATGTAGACAGTTACAAGTTTGTCAATGCAGAGTAGTCTCATGTCATAAATGTATAAAAGGAAGTGAAGATAGTCAGAGAAGTCATTCGTACGATGGACCCCTTCCAAGTATACGAGAGAATCGTCACAGCCATGTTCGAAGACGGTGTGGTGAACCAAGGAAGACTGGTCGTATTGTCGGCGTTTACTCGTACCTATTGTGAGCAGTTTCCGGATTGGGCGCCGCATATTTGGACAATGTATCATCGTGTTGATCTATCGAAACGGTTGGAATTGACCAATGAAAATGCCAGATTTTCGACCAATCGGAACGGGAGAAGTTAACCAATCACGATGTCGGAAAGATAGCCAATCATGTTTCACGTTTCATAATATAAGAACCAATCCAGTCCATCTCCGATATGTATATAAATAGACCAGCTAGAAGAGGAATCAGTCAGCCGATATGTCTCGTAAAGAAAAGAAAACCAAAAGACCAGACCGAGAGCGATATCGTTCAAGACGCCATGACAGCTTCCGATATTCCTTTGAAAGTACTACTTGGTGGAGGAACGTATGCAGAGCTGACAGAATGGAATGGCAGTAAAAGAGTAGATCTCAGATTTTGGGAAAGTGAAACGGTGCCCACCAAGACCGGAGTGAGTTTATCTTTGATACAATGGAAAGCTTTATACGAGACTACTGATGTTCTGGATGATTTGATCGGTAGAGTACAGGATAAAGAACTAGTCGACTGGAGATATCACATTGGGGACAATGTATTCGTCACCGTCAAATCCCCATACCCCACTATTTGGATAAGAAAGCACTTTATACCCCGGGGAGACTGGACCTATCGTCCAACAAAGAGAGGAATCGGCTTGGACACCTTCGAATGGAAAGAACTGAAGAAGATCACACCTTTGTTTGAAGAGAAAGAACCAGAACTTAAAACATTGACTGATGTAGATTTTGTAAAATAAAATATGAAACTGTTTCATTTGTGTTTGTCGTCGATAAATATCCCAGTATACAATCACATCGATCAGTCTTGATCTACCAATCAAACCGACAACATGAGTACCGAGTGGCCTTCCGATCATCAGCAGTAAACTACATTCCTTCAGCAGTAGCAGCAGCAGCGATTAAAAGTGACAAATAGCACCAAAAACTGAAATGAGCACGCGAGTAAGATCATGAGTAGCGATGAACAGCAAAGAGCAAGAGAAGAGCAGCGATGAGCAAGAGAAGAGCAGTGATGAGCAAGAGAAGAGCAGCGATGACGAACAGCAACAAGCAGCAGGAGCGAAATGAGCACGCGAGTAAGGCCCTGAGTAGGGATGAGCAGCAAAGAACAAGAAAGGATCAGCGATGAGCAAGAGAAAAAACTGCGATGAGCAAGAGAAGAGCAGCGATAACGAACAGCAAAAAGCAGCAGGAGCAGTAGTGGCAGCGAAAACAGAGACAAGTAGCCCCAAAAAACGAAATAAGCACGCGAGTAAGGTAAGGAGTAGCGATGAACAACAAAGGACAAGAGAAAAACAGTGATGAGCAACAAAGAGCGAGAGAAAAACAGCCATAAGCAGTAAAGAGCAAGAGAAAAACAGCGATGAGCAGTAAAGAACAAGAGAAAAACAGCGACGAGCAGTAAACAGCACGAGAAAAACAGTGACGAGCAACAAAAACCAAGAGAAAAACAGCGATGAGCAACAAAGAGCGAGAGAAAAACAGCGATAAGCAGTAAAGAGCAAGAGACAAACAGCGATGAGCTACAAAAACCAAGATAAAAACAGCGATAAGCAGTAAACAACAAGAGAAAAACAGTGATGAGCAGTAAAGAGCAAGAGAAAAACAGTGATGAGCAACAAAGAACAAGAGAAAAAACAGCGACGAGCAGTAAACAGCACGAGAAAAATAGCGACGAGCTACAAAAACCAAGAGAAAAACAGCGATGAGCAGCAAAGAGCACGAGAAAAACAGCGATGAGCAGCAAAGAGCACGTGGAAAACAGCGATGAGCTACAAAAACCAAGAGAAAAACAGCGATGAGCAGTAAAGAGCAAGAGAAAAACAGTGATGAGCAACAAAGAACAAGAGAAAAAACAGCGACGAGCAGTAAAGAGCAAGAGAAAAACAGTGATGAGCAACAAAGAACAAGAGAAAAACCAGCGACGAGCAGTAAACAGCACGAGAAAAATAGCGATGAGCTACAAAAACCAAGAGAAAAACAGCGATAAGCAGTAACGAGCACGAGAAAAACAGCGATGAGCAGCAAAGAGCACGTGGAAAACAGTGATGAGCTACAAAAACCAAGAGAAAAACAGCGATGAGCAGTAAAGAGCAAGAGAAAAACAGTGATGAGCAACAAAGAACAAGAGAAAAAACAGCGACGAGCAGTAAAGAGCAAGAGAAAAACAGTGATGAGCAACAAAGAACAAGAGAAAAACCAGCGACGAGCAGCAAAGAGCACGAGAAAAACAGCGATGAGCTACAAAAACCAAGAGAAAAACAGCGATAAGCAGTAACGAGCAAGAGAAAAATAGCGATGAGACGTAAAGAACAAGAGAAAAACAGTGATGAGCAGTAAAGAGCAAGAGAAAAACAGTGATGAGCAACAAAGAACAAGAGAAAAACAGCGATGAGCAGCAAAGAGTACGAGAAAAACAGTGATGATCAACAAAGAGCGAGAGAAAAACAGCCATAAGCAGTAAAGAGCAAGAGAAAAACAGCGATGAGCAGTAAAGAACGAGAGAAAAACAGCGACGAGACGTAAAGAACAAGAGAAAAACAGTGATGAGCAGTAAAGAGCAAGAGAAAAACAGTGATGAGCAACAAAGAGTACGAGAAAAACAGTGATGATCAACAAAGAGCGAGAGAAAAACAGCCATAAGCAGTAAAGAGCAAGAGAAAAACAGCGATGAGCAGTAAAGAACGAGAGAAAAACAGCGACGAGCAGTAAAGAACAAGAGAAAAACAGTGATGAGCAGCAAAGAGTACGAGAAAAACAGTGATGATCAACAAAGAGCGAGAGAAAAACAGCCATAAGCAGTAAAGAGCAAGAGAAAAACAGCGATGAGCAGTAAAGAACGAGAGAAAAACAGTGACGAGCAGTAAAGAACAAGAGAAAAACAGTGATGAGCAGTAAAGAACAAGAGAAAAACAGCGATGAGCAGCAAAGAACAAGAGAAAAACAGCGATGAGCTACAAAAACCAAGAGAAAAACAGCGACGAGCTACAAAAACCAAGAGAAAAACAGCGATAAGTAGTAACGAGCAAGAGAAAAACAGTGATGAGCCGTAAAGAACAAGAGAAAAACAGTGATGAGCAGTAAAGAGCAAGAGAAAAACAGTGATGAGCAACAAAGAACAAGAGAAAAACAGTGATGAGCAACAAAGAACAAGAGAAAAACAGCGATGAGCAGCAAAGAGCACGAGAAAAACAGCGATGAACAAGATAAGAGCAGCAATGACGAACACCAACAAGCAGCAGGAGCGGAAGCAGCAGCGAAAACACCGACAAGTAACCCCAAGAATCTTAAATCAGCAGGTGAATATAGTCATTATTAGCGATGAGCAGCATGGAGCAGCGAAGAGCAAGCGAAGAGAAGCGAAGCATAGAGCAATGAAATAGACCGCCGTTGCTAAGGACACCCCTCCATTGAGCGGTGACAAGCATCAACTTGAGGTAAGGGGACATAATCCAATCCTAGTCCTCACAGAAAACATCACTCACAGATGAAAAGAGCGGGATAAGGGGAGATAATTCAATCAAAGATCCAGAGACGACCGAGAAGAGCGGGAAAAGGGAGATAATTCAATCTGGCTCAATCCCTTATGAATTTGAAGTGGTACTAGTGTTAGGGTAAACGATTGTCTTTAGGGTGCTTTCAGGTCTGAGTACAGTGCAGAGCAGCGTTGAGCAGCAAAGAGCAAGAGAAGAGCAGCGATGAGCAAGAGAAGAGTAGCGATGAGCAGCAAAGAGCAGCGAAGAGCGGGATGGAGCAAGAGAAGAGAAGTGAATGCAATGAAATGGACCGCCGTTGCTAAGGCGGTTGATAAGGACACCCCTCCATTGGTGACAGCATCACTTGGAGGTAAGGGGAGATAATCCAATCCTACCTTTTGGTCCTCACAGAAAACATCACCCACAGATGAAAAGAGCGGGATAAGGGGAGATAATCCAAACGTATACTCTCGGACTTCGACATAACAGTGAGGGTATCAGACCGATGAAAGGTCCAGAGACGACCGAGAAGTGTGGGAAAAGGGAGATAATTCAATCTGGTCAAGCATGGAACTTCCGGGTAAGTGACTTACGTCACTTCCGTAAACAAAATATGGTAAAATGGCGCGAAAAACCCCCCTACTTCCGGTTGCGCATGCGCGTAAACTACTTCCGGTTCCTAGACATGCGCATACCACACATCCGGGTCCTAGCACGTGACTTGCGTCACTTCCGTCAACAAATGGCGGAAAAATCCACTACTTCCGGTTGCGCATGCGCGCAAATCACTTCCGGGTACTTCCGGTTCCGGTCACCTGACTTCCGGTTCCGGTCACGTCACTTCCGGTGACGTCATTTCCGGTTGACGTCACTTCCGGTAGCACCACCTCAGCACCACCTCAAATCCGACCTGAAAACCGCATACATACTACTGAGGTGTGATATTTGTCGAAGATTGATATAGCATGTGATATAGGTCTGAACAGGTATTATTCTTTATAGCATATAAGAACTCCGAACAGATAAAACTGTGTTCCGAATAGAGGTGCGATATAGTGTTTGTGATATAGAGTAGGTGATACAGGTCTTGCAAAGTCATGTATAATGCATATTGAAACGTATGTATTTTACTCTTAATCTATGATATAATTTCATATCATCATTATTTCAAATAATTCTGTTTGAGATACAACGAGCAATTTGACTTGATCGGTAAAACTAGCTCATGTATCGTAAACTTCCTGAAGAATACCATCTTTCCAAGTCAAGGGGTTGCAATCCGTAAACGCTCCCTATCCTTGATACTGGGTCTAGGTTAGCAACACCTGTTGTTAAGTATTGCCATACGGTAAAATGGCTATGAATTGTCAATTGACGAAATTTTATAGGCTGTACACCTAAAATCTATAACGCACTAAAGCAAATTTTAGGAATTTGAAGCCAAACCCAAGAATATGTAAAAATGTGATGATATTGTGTGAGTGCCAGTAAAACAACATTTCATAGGACTGAACCATAGTGGCTATTTTCAACAAAAATCAAGTGCACGAGTACTAAATATATCGGGAAAATGGTTTAAGATTTCAACAAAGCTAAATTCAAATCTCAAATTAATTTATTATGCCCTAAAATAAACAATAAATAGAAAATAGACAACCACTGAAACCGAAATCTGGCTTGAGATAGGTATATTCAAGAATAATTCCTCCAATACCGTGTGTATTTTTGATTTTGATTGGTCGACAATGTGACATCTGGGATCTTTTATTTTCCTATAAATGACCATCAGCGTATGAATATGTGAGGCAGTAAAAGAGCACATTTTAAACCGCTCATTTCTTTCTGATTTTGCCGAAAAGTATAGTTATTCTGGAATTATAAGTAATAAGAGTTGTTTTTTGCACTTTATCGGTGTATAAACTTGACCCAATCAATTTATTGAGTTTTTGAGTGAACTGGTCTCCTTTATACACCGATAAATTGCTTTAAAGCAACTCTTTACTATAATGTGAGGGGGGAATAAACATGTGTATTAATGCAATGTTTCCCCCTAATCCTGGATAAGTGACAAACATGCAAGACAAATCACTTTTAATTAGTATTTGATTGAAATACTTCAAAATGGAACAAAAGAAATCATTTTCATATCGTTTTATATGAAAGCTTGCTCAAAGGAAAATGCACTAACGTGGTTATTAAACTGAGGCCTTTCCATCTATCTTTTATAAATTTTACTTCGAAATCGATGTCATGCCATAACGTCATAAAACTTTGTAGAAAGATAATGATCTAGCGCAATACCAATCCGCATGCAGCAGATTTTAAATGTCGGATGGCAATCCTACAGGCAACAAAAACAGATAAAAAACTGACTTACAACCCAAAGACAAGGCAAACCAAACCAATACACTGTAAAGACACAAAAGAGTTAAACAACACGTAGCAAATTGAAGAGGACAGATGACCTTCATTTACTTTAAGGGACTCACTCCATATTGGGATATTCTATACTAAACCAAACCCTAAACCCCAACCAAACCCTAACCCTTTCATAAACTAACCCTAACCCTTCACCCTAAGCCTTCTACCCTAACCCTTCACCCTAAGCCTTCTACCATAACCCTTCAACCTAAGTCTTCTACCCTAACCCTTCACTCTAAGCCTTCTACCCTAACCCTTCACCCTAACCCTTCTACCCTAACCCTTCTACCCTAACCCTTCTACCCTAACCCTTCACCCTAACCCTTCACCCTAACCTACCCTTACCTAACTTTCCATAACCTAACACTAACCCTAATCCTAAACCCTAACCTACTCAATATGGGGGTATCCTTTACTAACCCTAACCTTACCTAACCCTACCCTAACACTAAACCATAACCATAACCAAACCCCAGTCCTTAAGGAGTGGGTCCCCTAAAGTATATGAAGGCTGAATAGATAAGTTGGAGGTTTGGATATCCATAAAACCGGTTAAACCCCACCAATGTTCAGTTTCTGTACAAAGTCGGACTAACATGACTTATTTTGTGTTTATTTGTGTTTTGTGCTGTTTTATGTTTTTTGTTGTCCGAGATTCTTCTTGTTGTGTAGCGTTGATTGATTGGTTTGTCATTGTTGACCTTTGCTGTTATCTATTTTGTTGTTTGTTTATAAATAGATGCCAATGAAAATAGACCGCCTCGGTGGTCTCGTGGTAGCGTGCTCGCCCCGAGTGCGGAAGGTCGCGGGTTCGATCCCCGGCCGGGTCAAACCAAAGACATTAAAATTGGTATTTGCTGCTTCTCCGCCAAGCACGCGGCATCTAGGAGTAAGAGCAAAGACTGGTCGGCTCGGAGTCAGTATAATGTGTCCGAGTGAGGTGATATGTCTTCCTGCGGACAGTTACCTCGTGAGCTAGCACAGTAAAAATCCGACTTAGCGTGTCGGTCTAGTACAAAGCAGGGATCATATTCATTATCATATCAACATGTTCTCGTCCTGATATGCACCTGGTTGCCACTGGACGTTAAACAATAATTCATCCATCCATCCAATGAAAATAACTGAAATAACTTGCGAATATGTCTCTCAAATAAAAATTTCTACAATACCTCTTTTATAGGCGATTCGATGGTTCTACACAATCAGAAGTATTTTTCGACAGTAGATAACGAGAATAATTGTGGGTCATGCGCATGGGGCCACAAGGCAGGATGGTGGTATCACTGTTGTTACTCATCAAACCTTAATGGTCGTTACATGCAAGGACAAACAGCTGTGTATGAAGTTGTGGCCTGGAAAACTTTCAGAGGGCTGCAGTATTCCTTGAAGCGCAGTGTTATGATGATACGACCCCAGATGAATTAATTTACTAGTTATTAGCCGACAAAATGACACAAATATTATTACCCACCTCATAGATATTTATGTATAACCATATCATTACAGATTAATAAAGACAACAGTACTTAATAACGAACTAATGTATTTTATTGTCATTTAAAACTTGACTGGCTTAAAGGGCGTATAAAAGATTTCATTACTTGCCATCCGTCCATTTGAAAAATATTTTCTGTCAGTCTAAAACCTTGATATTTCTTTCCGGCAAGACAATTTGCATAATTATAATGAACCATCCTTTAGGCTACACCAAAATGATTTTTAGTTCTTTGGATTTTTGGCAAAAATAGGTTCGAGAGAGCGAATTTTAATTTTAATTTTTTTTTCTTGATAACTAGTTTTCTTCTGGCGGAGATCAAATTTATGTCGGGCACACATTTTTTTAACAAAAATATTGTAAAAAAAAGGGGGAAACGATGCCAAATTTTACAAAATTTTAGGAGCGGGATAACAATTTTACTTTCAATTTCTTGAAAAATGAAGGATTTGCGTCGAATTATCAGCATTGTGGAAAAATGAGGCGACAAATAACCTTTTTTTCTTAAAATTTACATAGTCCAAAAATTGAGAGGCCTAGCAAGTTTAACAGTTAAATTGAGTACATTTCAACCTTGCTTCCTATATTATGTACCTTCCAAACAATTTTAACAATCAGGATAGATAAAGGGAAGGTTTTGGAACCCACAAACCCAGTTTAACCCGACAACTGCTCAGGTTTTGTACCAAGTCGGACTATCATGTCCTCTATTGTTTCTGTGTTTACATTTTGTGCTCTTTTATTTTATTTTTTTTTGTCTAAAGGTCTATTGGTTTGGATAGCGTTTATTGATTGGAATGTCATTGTAGACGGTTACTATTATCTATGGTAACAACTGTACATAGTCTAGTAGAGTCTGCTGGAAAATATTTTTATACACATACGTGTATACATACATTGAGCGGTAATATCCCAGTCTTGCTCTGGGTTTCAAAGAGTCAACACCTTTTTATTTTTATTTTTCACATACTCGTGATCAAGACCATATTGGTCGAAACGTTGAGTATTTTTAACTTTTAATTTGTTGTTGTTTTTTTTTACGATTTTATATTTGGTATTGTTCGACTTGAGTATTTCATACATTTTAGTCGTTTTACGTCCTTTTTGACAGCTCACCATTTCCATTTATTTTTCTTGTTATCTACTGTAGCATGAGCTGTTTCGCAACATACTTAGTTTTTTAATATTCCAGAAGCCCCGGCGTATGGAGTATATATTTCACAACTCATACGTTATTCCAGAGCTTGTGACATATACATTGACTTCCTGGACAGATCCCGGCTCCTGACAGAAGAGTTGCTCAGACAGGGGTACGTTACTCCTAAGCTGAAGTCATCCTTATTAAAGTTTTATGGGCGTCATCATGACTTGGTTGACAGGTATGAAAAAACCGTTTCCCAAATGAAAATGGACCTGTTCCATTGATATTATCCCTTGCTCATACAGGATTTGACATGGGCAGCATGGCGGGTGTCCTGCAGGAAGCAGAGACTGCTTACTCTTCCGGAGCCCCTGAGTCTACCCCCAGTTTTTTGGTGGGGTCCATGTTGTTCATACATTTTTAGTTTTTAATTGTAGTGCATGTATTGTTTTGGTCTTGTCTTCGTTGTTCTCCGGAGTTTGTCAGTTGTTACGATTTTACTCTCCTTCGAATATCCCTTTGGTATTTCTTGACTTTACATGTACTTGATAATTTTTTCTTCTTTTATTAGTGTTATTCTTATATTACTTTGTCGTTTTATCAAGATTAGTGGTTTGTTTTTACGAAGATCGTCAAAGATTATATATTATCCGTTCAAAATTTGACACAAATTACTAGAAATTTCTATGGTTTTTCATTTTGATAGAGATAATCCTTATCTGAGTTTTGATTCCTATTTTATTTGTTTGGGTTTTTGATGGTTGTGCTTATTAATTCATCATTATATCTTTAACCGGTTTTCCAATATTTTGATCTTAAGCACTGCTGATGAGTTGTCAGTCAACGAAATGGCCATACAGCGCATCAAATTGTGGTATTTTGTGATATATTTTATTGTTGTAAAAGACGTAACAGACTGATAGAGTCTGGTCAGAAAATATCATATTATATAGAAATCATGCCTAGTTATGTTATTTTTACATTGGTTCATGATTTTGTTAAAAATATAAAATATAGCATCTGTATTTGTTTTTTTGTTTTTTTTGTTTCCATTTTCTAAAATCTTCTAAAATTATTGTTTGCTGTCATGGCGTACAGAGTCTGGTGAGCAAATACTATGTTTTACATGGAAAATAAAGCCACATCATAATGAGCTTTTAATTTTTTAACGATGGAAATTAACTGATATAATATTTTTTAGATTGATTAAACTCAATATTTAGCGTATAAAGTATGCATTATGGTGGCATAAAAAATGTATATATATTCTGATATTTTCCTTAAAGTCTCTACCAGACTCTGTTTAGACGTGCCGATTTGTGTTGTTTGACTGTTAATTCCCATCAATATTTTTTGGGGAATTCTAGTAGTCTTAAACCTATGAGTTAAAATGTTGAACGATGTTAGATTTTAAATAACAATGAGCTGCTAGACACCTGTGATGGATCACGGGACCCCAACCCAGAGAGCTTCCTAACTCGTCCCCAGGTGGTGGATACGGAAGTCCCTCTCGTCGGGTGGTTGTCATAATACGGAAGCCTAACCGCGGACCATAGTGGGTAATGTGAACAAAACTGATAACTGGAAAGTTCAACAATAAAATACCAATCAAAGCAACCCAACTAACAAAACGCCGTACAAAAAATTACATAAAGGAGTACAAAACACAAACATGAACACAACAGAGGGTCAGGAAAGTCCGACTTGATACAGACACTGAATAGTGGTGGGATTAAACGGTTTTATGGGTACCCAAATCCCCCCCCCCCTCCTTTATCTATCCTGACACTCTGGTGTATACAACACACACACAAAAAAAACAAAACAGTATGATTACCAACAAGGTGACCGCTTGCTAGAACTTAAAATTAGAGTGGACGGTACATACATGTAATTTATATAGCAGGATCAGAATGTGCTCGTTTTAACTGTAAAACTAGCTAAGGCTCTCATATCTGCAGGCCGAATACTGTCACTCTACTAAACGAAACAATCTGAAATAACACTTTCATAAAGGGTTTAATTCTATCTCGTCATAGAGTTTAATAAAAATCGGCAGCATTTGTGAGAGCCCAGTATGAATTTAAAGTCTTCAAGGCATTGGGAGAAATAGCAATTTTTACAGAATTGTACATATTTTTATATTTATAGCTGTTACTGTGAAAATATCGTAAATAACTACAAAGTTTCTTTATGTTACTAGCGAGACTTTCGCATTTATTTACGATATTGTAGTAGAAACCAGGATGGGGAAAACCCGTTCATGATAAGTGCTTTTCTGGAAGCTGGATATTTAGATAAAATATGTTGATATCTATTACAAAACTTTTTAAAAGCATTTAGCAGCTTGTGAAATCTATAACCCTGTAAAATAAGTTTTTGAGTAATCGTATTAGAGAATGCAACACTCACTGCACGCTAAAGACCCCTTCTGCACTTTTCGAAAAAGAGTAGACTACTGTCGCTAAAGATGGCTAAATTATCCGACATTACCAAAAATCCATCCTTTCACAGTGCCAGTCAAAACAAGAACTTTTATTTTGAGATGGGAATAGATAACACTGCGGGTAACCCAACTTATTCACCGACGACACTCACTAAGCAGGAAGTCCTTGATAACCACAAGACCGTTCTTCATTCCTTTGGCATTTCTACAAGGTGAATAAATTGTCCTTGGATTCCTAAACTACATAAGAATCCGTCTAAATAAAGCTACATTGCTGTGTCAGCTAATTACTCTACAAAACCTCTTTCATAGATTTTAATATTGAAATTGACATGTATTAAAAGAGGGCTTTCAGAGTTATTGTGAAACATCATATTCCACCAGTGGCGTCAATCAGATGTGGATTCTTAAAAACTCAAAAAAATTACTACACTATCTAAAATCAAAATTTGGCTACTTGCAAGAGCATAAAACCATTCGACTTCTCTATATTCTACACTACCATTCCACATTCTCAATTATAATATCAATTGAAACTAGTTTTTTTCAAGAAAATTGGCACACGGAGGCATATATTTCTAGTTTTAGGTAGTAGAGAAAAGGCTTATTTCGTGCAGAACCACTCTGATTCTGACAAAAGTATTCTGAAGATTCTGAAGATGAAATTACAAACATGTTTCTTATAGACAACATATTTGTTGAGTTTGGTGGTCGAATTTTTCAACAAACAATGGGTTTTCCAATGGGAACCAACTGTGCTCCTCTCCTTGCCGATCTTTTTGAAACGGACTTCAATTAAGGGCTACTACACGAAAACAAAAAGAAACTAGCTCAATCCTTTAATTTAATTTTTCGTTATATAGACGATGTGTTGTCGTTAAATAACGAAGAATTCCAAGACTTTCTGCATCCCATCTAGCCCAGGGAGCTTGAAATTAAGGATAGTACAGATACATCAAAGTCCGCGTCATTGATTTTGTTTCTTGAAATACACAACGAGGGACAGTTGAAGACAAATTTTATGACACACGTGATGACTGCAACTTTCTTCTTGAGTAGCAATATACCAGCATATGGTGTCTACCTTTCTTAGCTTATTCGATATTCAAGGGCATGCGTGAGTTACCATGGCTTTCGATAAAGAGGATTACTGCTGTCACAAAAGCTTCTTAACCAGGGTTTTATCAGGGGTAAGTTGATGTCATCACTTAGGAAATTTTACGAATCATCACGAATGGATTGACCGTTACAGTGTTCCAATATCTAAGATGATGTTGGACCTGTTCCCACTGTCATAACATTCCGTGTACCTCCACCGATTTGTGAATACAACCGGATTGACTTTGTTGAACTTCACAACTGGTTGCCGTATACGGAGCAGGGAGTGCTTACCCTTCCGGAGCACCTGAGTTCACATCTTGTTTTATAGGAGTTAGTGTTGTTCATTATTTTTTTGTTTTCAGTGTTTATTTGTTGTAATTGGGGTTGTTCATTTATCTTCCCGGGTTTGTCTGTCTAATGGATTGAATTTTTTGGCTTGCTCCTTAAGGTATATTTGTCCTCTTTAAGGGTTTTTCTTATAGTATTGTTTCAATGAACAAGTAAAACAATTTATTCTGCTTTGAGTGTGCATATGAAATCCAGGTGAGCGATACTAACTTCTGGGAACCTCTAGTTGCATTTAATGTTGGAATAAACATATTTCCAAATATAGCAGAATGTCAGTGATAGAAACCAATACAGAACCTTTTTAGAAATATGATTCGCAAAAGATAAGCACAATCAATGAACATGCGATCAAATAACTGTTAAAATCATTATCTCTTAGACTACACACAATAACTGGTATACGTTGCACAATAAATAATTCACCCATCTGACCTGGCCTTTTCAGTGTCATATTACCGAAAGCATTAACTTTGATATACGAGAACAAAGATGGCCTTCATATAAAAATAGACCTGGTATTCACTGTTCACATCAACAACTAAGTGCGGATAAACATGAAATGGAGATAAATTTTATACTTCTTTATATACTTCTTGTCACATCCCAGAAGGACATCGGAGGTATGTTTATTTGATAATGGATTTATGCATCCAATGTGATTGATTGATTGATTGATTATTCCTTGCTGAATATCCAGGTCAAATATTTCATGCTTCTTCAGGACGAGAACTAGCTCAATGATTTATAAAAAACAAACCAAACAGGGATGGAACGGGACACAACAGGGAACCCGTTTTGACTGCCACTGTAAAAGGAGGATGGCTGGGTAGGGTCGGATAATTTACTAATGCAGCGGCCATCAGTCTACAATTTTCCGAAAATTACAGAAGGGGTCTTCAGCGTGCAGGGAGTGTGGCATTCTCCAAGCACTATGGTATGTGGTCTGGCTTTACGTATTATGGCCGGACAACACCCACCGAGAGGATCTCCCCTATGCGCCACCAGAGGACGCGCTATGCAGCTCTGTGAGTTGAGCTCCTCTCATCCATCACAGGTGCCTAGCGTCCAATGTGACAATTTCTAGATATACGCGTAAATGTTGTCAGTTGACAAATTATAAAATTTTGTTTAAAGCAAGGTTAAAAATTGACGTTTACCTGTTTAATTCAATAGCTATGACATGGTTTTTAGATACTAAATTCAGTTGAAAAGGCCACAACAAATAAAGTTTTAGTTTTTGGACTTTTGGACGACAAAAATATGTGCGAGCGAGCGAAATTTTAATTCTATTTTATTTTCTTGAGAACTAGTTTTTTTCAGATGAAGATCAAATTTACTTGCGGCAAACATATTTGAACTAAAATATTGCAAAAAGAACTAAAGATCAATGCTGTGTCCTAAGCTTAGAAATTATATTAAAAGTAGGGTTACAACTTTTCAGATGAAGTTGGTCTTAGCTGGGTGTTGGCTATACTGTTTAGGCCAATAAACTGCAATCAGTGCTGTGTGTCTATTTCCTAAGTTTCGTCATTTTTGAATTTGCTATTCACCTTTTGGATTGCTGTTTTCGTTTTAGGTCTTGAGCATAACTGATGAGTCGTGAATCGTTGGCGTTCGGGCAATAGAAGACTCAGCTGTTCCCAGTACCTTGGGAAAAATAAACTGATCTATGTCCTGGCTACACATTCAATAACTGTATACTTTAAATTTCATGGACCATATAGCCCTTTTCAGAAACTCATTTCCGGTATCAAGAATCTGACTCAAAAATTAGAATTTGAAGCAAGTTATTTCCCTTGCTGGTACATACTACTGGTTCGCTGCTGTGCAGAGCAACCAGTAGCAAGTAAATAGCAATTATTTATGACTTTGAAATACAAATATTTCCAGATTTATCATTAAGTTTGATTACAAGTATGTTGGAAGCAAAGAAAATCGTAAGTAGTTTATATAAACAAAACATTACGTGAAAATTACCAAGTTTTAAAAACAGTTTATCCTTTACTCTTCACTGTAGCGAACCAGTACTACGTCCCGGAACATCCCAGCAAGGGAAATAACTTGTTTCAAATTATAATTTTAGAGTCAGAATCGTGATATCGGAAATGAATTTCTGAAAAGGGCTGTAATATTTTATATTCTCTTGACAGGTACTGGAATTAATATCTCTATCTGCACAGAATCAAACGCAGAGAATGACACGGAGACATTTGTTCAAACATTAAACCAAGGGTTTCTTCTAAATGTGCAACCACAGTATACGAATTTGAAATTTCACGTGAAGACCTGTCAGAATGCTGAAGTTGTGTTATTTGGTAATGAAATTTACTCTATAAGTATCGGAAGCAAAGAAAATACACGTACAGAAATTGAAGAATGGAAAAATTGTGATAAAAATAATGAAAATTGTGATTACGACATTATTTATTCAAAAGGTGTGAACATTGTAAGTTGCCATGAATGGCAATCATTTTGGATATCATGGAAAGCAAACCTGAAAATTGGAAACGGGATGGCAACCGACCATGAAACCGTTCTCGAATCTGACTGGAACGTGTCTGTTGTTGAGGACATCGGATTGAGAACTCAATCGGGTAATGAAGACAGGTGGATTTTTAACACAGGTAACCATAACAAATGTAAATTTAAGGGGGTACCCAACACTTTGACCTAAATAGATTTGGCTCGTTCAAGTTTCATACAATTTTGACAATTTTTACTTTGACCTGTTGACAAAAATATAAGAATTTCAAGAAATTTGAACCACACAATTTACAGGAATAATTTCATTGGGTATATAGCAGTTTGACAAACATTAATTTTGATCATTGAGAAGCTTGATTTCTGTTTACTAAGAGTATGTGATTAAAACATTCAGCTGATTTTTAAAGAGTTAACTCCATCATGTCCATTAGGTGTTCTGTTTTGCTAAAAGAAACTTTTAAATTTAGCAACAAAAGGAACAATTATATGATTTTTATGAAACATGATTCTAAGGGGCGCCTAATTTAGTCGCAATGGCGACTTAAAAAATCTGTTGGCGCCTTGTAATGCATGATAAGTCGCCAAATTGGCGATTAAATTTTGAGCTTTGGCGATTTCAGATCGGCTTTGTCTTTGGTCACGCATGCGCTTGAATATTAAGAGGCGATCGTGTCTTGCGCGTGTATGACATGAAATGTTAATAAAATTGGGTCTATTAAAAAATTGCATTATTTTTGCCAATTTTCCTATATGTTTGTTAATGATTGGCGCCTAAAATATTAACTCTAGGAGCAAATTGCTGCTTGAACCAAAAGTGTACATAGAGGCCTGTGAAACTTTATTCCCCGTGATAAACATTGAGATTTATTGATTGATATTTATATTTTAGATCTTTTACAATACTTGAAAGCTTCTGTCGGAATATAATATTTATCTACGGTGACCCCCATCAATTATTTGGGACACTTACCAAAATTAAAAAATCTATAACTTTATGGTCCATTTACAGATGTTATGCAATCATCATCAGAAATTACATCACTAATCCAATTAAAAATGAAAAAGTTTAGGTCACAAGCTTTAATTTATCATTTTTGAGATTCACCCCTGTGGTCCCCATGTTTTGAAAATCAAAACTATAAAACCTTATTGAACATTTAAATATGGTGTATTACAATACTGTATAGAAATAAAAATTAAATAGCAGTTTAGGTCGCAAGCTTAAATTGACATTTTCGAAATTCGTCCCGTGTGTTCCCGAGTTTTAGAAAATTGAAATTCTAAAACTTTATTGTGCATCTGAATATTGTGCTTGACAATACTATTTCCAATTTTTAATTTTACTGGAATTTTCCCATCAACTTTTAATGCAGAACCATCAGCTGTATGAACAGAAGTGCAAGTTTCAAAAAGAAAGTGCTAGCCTGTTCACTTGCGGAATGTGAGATTAAGAAGTACGGAATATGATCGTCGCAGCCGTGTGCGAAGATGTATGAACAGAAGATCAAGTTTCCGAAAGAAAGGATTTCCCTTTATCTATCTTTGCAAATAAATCGGCTGACAAAAACAGGAGAACCTGTATCTAAAAGAGACTTACACTTCAAATCGTTTATTTCAACTTCTAAATTCAACATGACCCAAAATTTATGTTCGAATAAACTATATTTTTCAAACTGGCCAATTGTTTCAAGAGAAGATTTAAAAATGAATTTTCCTATAGGGTCCTATATTAAATTAACTTCTGCTTTGGCGGCCATTTTTGTCGACAGTCCGGGTCATCGGACACAACTTTCATAGAGGACCAACTAATTAACATTGATGCCAAATTTGATTCCAATTGGCTCAATGGTTTCAGACGAGAATATTTTTAAATTAATTTTGGACCTACATGTATGGCGTGTGAAACGTTGCAATATTCACAAAAAACAAAATATATGTTCATAAAATTAAATAATTGTTCGTAAAAACGAATATTTGTTCATAAAAACAATATTCAATAAATCAAAATATGTGTTCATAAAAGACAAAATCCAAATATTGATTCATAAAATCCAAATATTGATCCATGAAATCCAAATATTGATTCATAAAATCCAAATATTCAATTTCATAAAATCCAAATATTGATTCATAAAATCCAAAAAATATTCATTCGTAAAATCAAAATATTCATTCATAAAATCAAAATATTGATTCATAAAATAAAATATATTAGTTCGTAAAATTCATAAATACGTTCAATAATTTGCATCGTGGGATAGTCGTTTCTTTTGTCACAGTGTATTTGATTGGACAATCAAAAACGAAACTAGGATAACTGGTCTTATGGCGGGGAAAATTGACTCTAAGTTTCAGATTAAGAAGACACTAGGTCCTCACAGACTTCAGCCAGTATGCACACGTCACATCATCATCAATCAGCGACAGCGTTGCAGAATTTGTAAATTGTAAAACTTGAGCCAATCCTTTTCATTAGGATAGATCGAGCTTGAACTAATCAGGTTTGGATACTAGTTAACCCCTCCCCTGCAAGTCAATTTTGAGAACAGTCTACCTAGACAACTACACTAAAGTACTTATGCCAACTGACACTTAGACTCTTAGTCCAAATACTTATGACGTCTTGAAAGCACAGGCACTTGTTTGTTTGGCTGAAGTCTGTGAGGACCTAGTATCTTCTTAATCTTTTGAATAAACACTCTAATCAGTGTATTTCTAGTACCACAACCTCATGAAATGATAGCATGCACCTATCATTAGCCATTTTGTTCAATGAAACCTAAGAGTCAATACGACCAGTCATCCTAGTTTCGTTTTTGATTGTCCAATCAAATACACTGCGACTAAAGAAACGATTATCCCATGATGCAAATTATTGAACGTATTTATAAATTTTACGAACATATATATATTTTATTTTATGAATGAATATTTTGATTTTATGAATGAATATTTTGATTTTACGAATGAATATTTTTTGGATTTTATAAATCAGTATTTTGATTTTACGAATGAATATTTTGATTTTATGAATGAATATTTGGATTTTATGAATGAATATTTGGATTTTATGTTTTATGAACACATATTTTGATTTATTGAATATATATTTTGTTTTTATGAACAAATATTCGTTTTTACGAACAATTATTCGTTTTTACGAACAATTATTTAATTTTATGAACATATATTTTGTTTTTTGTGAATATTGCAACGTTTCACACGCCATATACATGTATGTTAAAATAAGTTCGGCAGTGACAGGCATCCTTGATATTATAAATGTATCTTTATCTCTTCTTTCAGACGATTTATGGTTCAAAATACAATGTTCCCTGTTATGCAATGACACAGACACAGATATGTCGAATGGATTAGCTTTGTGTCAAGCAGGGTCTTCAGCTGCAAGTAATGATACCGCTGATGTAAAACACGGTCCAAGTACTAAGTATACAAACCAGTCCAACGCTTTCAATACTTTTGATAATAAAACCATTAATGAGCATGACAATATGGATTCAGGGTGTTTATGTCCTTGTCGCAGATACACAACTGGAAATCGATGGAAATATCTAGCAGATTTAAATTTGACAAGGGAAGAAACGAAAAAGCACATGTTCTACCAACTTGAGGAGCTAAAAGAAAGTATTAACTACGAGAAGAAAAATACAAGTTCATATTTAGCTACGAAAATTTCTGCCAGAGATAACAGATTGTCTTCAGAAGTGATCGGTTGGACTGCGGCCTGTGTTTTGGGTTTTGTGTTGTCTGTTCCTGTTATAATTGACGTCCTGAATTTTTTTGCAAAATAGGAATGGAACCCCAATGTTGAAATGAATGATTTTGAAGATTCTTTTGTACAAATTGTTCATTGTGTTATGCATCAGCATATTTTTATTCATTTTTAACTTACCTGGCTAAAAGCCAGTTTGAGCTTTTGCCATCACTTTGCGTCCGTCCGTTAACTTTTCACCTTTCAATCTTCTTAAAAACCACAAAACCAAATGTAACCAATTAAATGTTCCTGGGAAGGTCCTTTACAGTTTTTATAATTTTAATTCCGATCGAATATTCCACATGGCTGCCAAGCCCAGTAATGTGTTCTGATTGGCTGAAATTTAAGAAATATTCTTGACCGAAACCACAAGACCAAATGAACTTCTACTTTGCATGGTCCTGAACAAAATTTGTAATTTTGGTGTCGATTGGAAATCGAAGATGGCCTTCAAAGTGGCACATAGTTAACATAGGACCTTATGGCAAATACGTAGAAACAACTTCTTCGAAACCGTTTGACAGATTGAATTGATAATATGCTGAATGATTATATGATGGTCCTGTACCAAGTTTGTTATTTTGATGCTGATTGGAAATCAAAGATGGCTGCCACCGAGGGACAGAGTAAACATAGGACCCTATGGAAAGCACATACAAACAACTTCTTCTCAGTTCACTGTATAACAGATTGAATTGATATTCTCCACGAATGATCAGATAACGGTATTAACAAGGTTTGTGTTTTGGTACTGATCCAAAATGGCTGGCACCATTGGGCATAGTTTATAACTTAAAACCCTACAGGATATACAAATAAAGAGCTTCTCAGGAACTGTATGACAAATTGAAATCTGATTACGATATTACGCCTGAATGATCAGATCATGATCCTTAACAAAATTTTTGTTGGTGCTGATAAAAAAATTGGCCGCCACTACAAACGTTACATAATTTAACAGGAATTTTTGGGAATGCATCATTCTGGTCAATTCAGGTGAGCGATTACAGGCTCCTGGGAGCCTCTGGTTTATAAAAGTATTGTTTTAGTTTAGTTTCCATGTTATTATAATCTAGAAATATCTAGAAAAGAAAAAGCAATATTTTGTTTGACATTTAGAAATTTATCTATCAATAAGACATTGTCCGCTGTTTATATATGGAATCGTCTGGATATTTGTGAATTGACTAGAACATGAAAATTATAGGGGGTATTTTGAAAGCATCATCAGCAAATTATGGCTAACCCAACCAGTGACCTATTTTTTCGGTTGATTAATAAAAACCATAGAAAGATAAATTGCAATACAGCCTGTATGAACATTGATGGCAAACTAGACTATTCAGTAGATAGCCAGGGTCAAGCTTTTGCTCTTTATTATGAAGATCTTGGTATTCCAAAAGAAGATAAATTTGATAGTACATATCTAGAACTTTGTAACGTACGACAAAATTTAGTTGAACAATTCTATAGAGAAAATGATACAACTGTTCCGCCTTATTCCAATAAAGATATTATTGATTAATATCTGCAGAACATTTGAAATACTCTAAAAGTATTATAGTACCTTATCTAACAATTTTATTTAACAATATTCTCAAAGAAAGAATTGAATTTAAATCTGGAATTTTAACTCCAGTTATCAAGAAAAATAAAGACCCTACATCCTTCTACAGCTATAGAGGAATAACTGTTACCAGTGATTGGAAAGTCCATGAATATTGTATTCTGGACAAACTTTAATTTACAAAATAGTTCTGACTTACAATTCGGTTTTACCAAAGGCCTATCGCCACTCATTGCCAGTTTATTGATCAGCGAATCTAAAACATACATATTTTATTTGATAAACTCTTCAATCAAAATATTCATCCAGATTTACGGCTGCTTGTTAAAAACTTATATGAAGGTCTTACTTCTAAAGTGAAATGGGTGGGTGGACTCAGTGAAAGTTTTAATATAAAACAAGTCGTAAGACAAGCATTACAAGGCGGCGTCCTGTCTTCTGTATTCTATAAACTATTTATTCAAGATCTGCTAGATGAACTAGAGAGAAATTCTATAGGATTCCACCTGGGAGAAATTTTTATAGGCATGCAAACATGTGCTGACTTAGGTCTTTTAAGCTCGTGCGCAAATGAGAAGCAATTTATGTTTAATATAGTCCATATTATATTCTCAACAACATTATTACAACCTGCATCCAACAAAAACTAATATTGTTGAATTCAATAAACAGAATAATATTGGAAATAGCTGGAATCTAAATGGTAACATTTTGAATACTTCAAATTCAACTACTCACTTGGGTCTTGAGAGATCAGATAAACAAGAATCCACAATAAATATTGATGATATGATTAGAATAGCTCGAAGAACCAAATATTCATTGTTAAGTTCTGGACTTCATGGCTCAAATGGTATAGATCCGATTACATCATACAATATCTATAGACTGTATCTTTTACCCCGATTATTATATGGACTTGAAATACTAGCTCTAAAAACATGTGACATTGGAAAACTAGACAATTCCAGTCATTACCAAAGCGAGTAGCTACTCCAATTATATATTTACTTCTCGGTGCCCTACCAATCGAAGCTGAGTTGCACAAAAGACAGAATCTTATTTTTATATCTACTACTGTCAGCTGAGAACGCCAAACTTAAACATATTATTGAACATCAACTGTGTGTTAACTTTGACAACAAAGATAGCTTTTTCTATCGAATTATTGAGATATTATCCATGTGCAAACTTCCATCTTTAATGGACTTACAAAATAATTTACCAAACAAGCTACAGTGGAAAAAGCTGATTAGAACTTCATTAGCAACACATTGGAATTCTTTATTATTGACTCAAGCCCAATCAATGTCATCACTAAAATATCTTATCAAAAAGAATTTAAGAAATGGAAATCAACATTACATATATAGAACTGTGAAACCCTCAATATTAGATGTTAGAAAATGTATTGTAAAAAAACGAATACTAACTCGTACCTACACTATACAAGTTGATAGACATAAGTTCAGTAGATACGAAATTGATCCGCTGTCAATTGTGCAATACTGAATCTGAAGATCTTCCACAATTGCTTACTGCCTGTGTTGTTTTTACTGACATTAGAAACGATTACTATATACCTATTCAATCAAAAGTTATAGCCATTATTGGACCAAACAAATGGAAAGATATATTTACAGATAGATTATTAGTCACAAAACTTTTACTGGATTGCTCCAATTACTCCAAAGAATTTAATAAACAGAGTGATATAGATGAGATTGAAACCATGTGTAGAAACTACAGCTATAAATTACATATTAAGAGACTAGACCTACTTAAAATAGCTGCTGATGCTTGATCAATAATCCCGTTATAAAGCTCATTTTTTTTACATTTTAAACTAAGCATTTTAATGCTGTACATAGTGTGTGTGTAACCATAAACTTTTAAGCAATTATACATATTGTTGTGTTCCTAACAGAGGAAGCTCATACAGAAGAAAGAAAAAGCAACAATGTACAGTGGTGGAAAATTTATTGAGCCATAACTGAGTTGAGAATAAATCATATCAGATTTTTTCCTTAGTAAAGGAACTATATAAAATTCAATTTGAAGTTATTCATCTGACCAAATGATAAAACGTTGTCCTGACAAAATATATAGTCGTTTAGATAATGCAAGAAATGTAAATTCTGTTTATAAAGATAATGTAGATTTTTATTTAATTGGCATTTAAACTTTTGAAGAAGTGAAACCAACTGTTGAATTATTTTATTGGAATTCTGGAATTAAAAGGAGTTTGGAGTCTAGACATTATAAGTTGTAATTATTATTGTAAGTACTAGAGTTATTTGTAAATCTTATCGTTATTAAATGTTTATACTGATTTATTATATCTTTTCTTTCTTAACAAATGCCTCAGTTTTCAATCTTTGGATGGCGATACTACTCATTTGTCGTGTTTACAAAATATACAAGAAATGAGCTTCCAAATATTTGGCAAACTTAATTTTCTTCTTCATTGTTTGGAGCATCGTCAGAAAACCTACGGCAGGTTGCGCTTATGCTTTGCTAGTAGCAAAGCATACGCGCAACTTGCTGTGGGTTTCTGATGATGTGTTTGGAGCCCCCAGTCAGACAGCTATACACTGCAAAACTATGGTAATAAGTGATCCTTATCCATCTGATTAAAAATGAAGAAAAGAAGAAAAAATTGACAATAACATCCATATTTTATTTTTTAAAATCATAAATAACTTGAGGCAAAACAAATTATGTTAACTGTAAAAACTACAAAACAAAATAAAAAATCACAGCTCAAACTTATAGTATGACATAAAATTTCAAATATATCATTTCCTATTACTAAATTTCAATAAAATTATTAAAAGTTTTTGAACATCAAATTTTCCTGTCTTGTCTAGCTAAAAATCGCTGTAAAGGGAGAACTCCAGTCATGTTATTGATGATTCATTGGCATTTACTCATCGACAATGTGTCGGGTGCCATTAACACAACAGGACATGCTTACCCTTCCGGACCTGATGTCACTACCGGTTTTCAGTGGTGGAATTATTAACTGAACTGCAATTTTATTTCAACTACTGTAAATTTGGAAATTATTGCGAAAAATGCGACAGGGTTGTAATCGCAATAATTTAAAATCACATTTTGGAATTTTTTATATGAATTAAGTGGGAATATCGCAAACATTAAAATCACATTTTGATCTAAAATGACAAAATCGCAATAATAAATGCACGTTATAATTTCTGAATTTACAGTATCTATATTGCCTCACATTACTTTGTACATTGAACAGTTCTAAAATCAGCTCTTTGTTTTGGCTCTGATTATTACAAATTAAATTATATTCTAATATCGACTAAACACATGGTACACCGAAGTTTGTTTGAGTACGGATAATTCCTAGTGCATACTGTATACAAGTTGGTAAAACTGATTATTACTATGATATGTTCTTTTAATTAAAATGAAACAGTTAATCCTCAATTAACAATAATTATGACATCTTTATTACATTGAATTGTAAACATTTACCTGTCACACTATTCTATTTTTATCACACCTGTAAGTATTAAGTAACTAGCTTGTCCATTAATTATTCAGCATGAGTTTCAATGGTAAAAAACCAAATTCTATTATCGTTGGGACCAAACTTTTTGTTTGACTTTGAGAAATCCAGGTTCAGGAAACCATTTTTTTTTAAAAATGAAAATAAAAGGAGAATTGACGAGACATTCAAAACAGTTTGAGCCATGCATGGTATTAGAGAAATCAGTGTTTGAGCTACACAAGTTAAATCAGGGAAATAATTTGTGTTTGAATGAAACTTATAAATGGTACTCCCAGTAATTACAGTTTATGAGGAACTGAGGATTGGGGAATAGGATGTATATCCCATATAGGAAAACTGACTTTGTCCAATGTTTTGATTTTGCAAAAATTATAAAAAAACCATCCCTATACAGAATAAAACAAGTCGTATTATGGCATTAGTTACTTTAAGATTCCCTGACAGTTTCATACAAATATACCGGTATTCACTAGTTTAGAAAGAGGATAGTGTGACTTGAGATTACAGATAATACAAAACAATACTTGACATATAAAATCACTTTGAGTATACCCAAATTGACCACAAAGCCTTCACTTAGGACCTGTCAAACATGGAATAATAAAATATTAAAATTAAAATCCTAAAAGGTATGGATGATAACTTCACTTAATTTGAATTCACCTTAGTTTTAACAAACAGGATAAACAAATAAACATCAAACATATATATTCCAATATGGATCAACCATTAACAACAAAAAACAAGAAAATGTCTAATACACATGGCCATACATGGCATTTTCACACCATATAAATCAAACACAAGTACAGAAGGTGCCAAAAACCTGAAATTCAGAAGAATCCAATATTTTTAAAATATTTTATATAGGAATATGTAGAGATTAAAATGTTCAAAATCCGGAAAACTTTCAGGCATGCAAACATTTAATATTTTAAATACAAAAACAATGAGAAACATTTGTGTGTAGCAATGGTACACAACGGAGATAATTGTAATTATTGGAGACAGTTTTATTATCTCCCCTGGACAATTTAGTTACAGAAAACTAACTGATCTCATTGTTTAAATTTTACATAAAAACACACCAACTAAATGCACACAAAAACTGATTAATATGATATACAAATAAACTGTATAAGGCAGTTTGTTACAAAAATTGATTGATTTGGCCAATTCAAGTGAATCATCCCTGCTTCCTTCAAAAATTGGCCCATCCCCATTTTCAATTTTTTTCTGGAAATTTTTTGTGTCCATTTCCAAAAATATTTATGATTATTTCATGGCATTCATTTCCAGTCCATGAAAAATAAAAGTTCTTCCTTATTGCATGTGTTGTTGACAAAAATCGAGAACAGAATGGAATCCATCCAATTTTATAATACAGAAACAAAATTTAAAATATACATCAACTTTGTGAGTGGCAAAATCGACCACAAGTCCCTTTTCCCAGACCTTCTGACACCATTTATTTCCTTGCACATAGGCCTTGCCAATAATGGGGAAAAAAATAAACAATAAAATCCTTCCACCCAACCAATATTTTTTAGAAGGGGTGGCTGATAATCTATCAATCAACTTGAATTGGCCTATTATAAACAAGTATAAATGTGTATGGCAGTTTGTTCTTGAATGCACTTTAAGGGGGTACAGAACACCTAAGGGAGTTAACTCTTTAAAAATCAGCTGAACGTTTTCATCCCATACAATTAGTAAAGAGAAATAAAGCTTCTCAATGATCAAAATTAGTGTTTGTCAAACTGCTATATATCCAATGAAATTATTCCTGTAAATTGTGTAGTTCAAATTTCTTGAAATTTTTATATTTTTGTCAACAGGTCAAAGTAAATATTTTGTCAAAATTTTATAAAAATTAAACAAGCCAAATCTATTTTAGTCAAAGTGTTGGGTACCCCCTTAATATAAATTAGGCATATGATTTAAGTATTCTACATCAGGCAAGAATATGGTCAATTATCAAATTTAAAGAACAACATGTAATTTCTTCACAACTTTTTTACATGCTCACTTAAAGCATGTTGAATTTGAACTTTACCCTTATCTTTATTAGTGTTTAATGCATTCTGATTTCAGCATATTCATATATTGATAAGAAACTTTGAATATTTTCTGCATAACAAAAGGTCATATCTCGTTAACAACAAATGTTACAAAAAATCTAATCACGTGTCAATTTTAAACTTCATCTTTTGCTTCCCTTTTAGACTTTGCATGAAAGTCAGGAAAAAAGGACAGACAGATTTATTCAGTTGAAATTGTTTGGAAAGAAAAATATGAAATATCTATTATTCACACTGGAGCTGCATTTAGTGGTCCCTAACAATATTTTAACTAGAGGCTCACAAGAGCCTATATCGCTCACCTTGATTTAACTTGTCCACCTTGAGCAGGACTAAAATTTAAGTGTAGCAGTCAATTTGGCTGGTTTTCCTATTGTGTCCTATATTAAATTAAGTTTGGATGTGGTGGCCATCTTGACTGACTGTCAGGGTCATCGGACATAATTCTGAAAGAGAACAATCTAAAGACCATTGCTGCCAAATCAGGTTCAAATTGGTCCAGTGGTTTCCGATAAGATTTTTAAAAGAATTTTCCCATAGGGTTCTGTGTTAAACTAAGTTTGATGTGGCAGTAATCTTGGTTCACTGTCGAACACAATTCTGAAAGAGAGCCATTTAAGGACCATTGCTTCAAAGTCCGATTCCAATTGTTCAAGTGGTTTCAGACAAGAAGATTTTAAAATGAGTTTTCACATAGGGCCCTATGTTAAACTAATTTCGGCTGTGGTGGCCATCTTGGTTGAAAGTCTAAGTCATCTGACAAAATTCTGAAAGAGGACCATCTAAGGACCATTGCTGCCAAGACTGATTGCAATTGGCTCAATAGTTTCAGACAAGAAGATTTTTCCCATAGGGTCCTCTGTTAAAACAAGTTTTGCTGTGGCAGCCATCTTGGTTAACAGTCTGGGTCATTGGACAAAATTTTGAAAGAGAACTTCCCAAGGACCATTACTGCCAAGTCTGGTTCCAATAGGCCATACAGTTTCATAGAAGAAGATTTTTTAAATTCATCTCCTTTTTTTCTATTTCTAGTAACAGCAGCCATGTCGGTTGAAATTTGGGATTCCAGACATAATTTTAGAAGGGGACCATCCAAGAACCATTCCACCAAAGTTTGGTCCCAATTGGCCCAATAGTTTCAGAGGAGAAGATCTTTAAAGCAGACCTGTTTACCCCATTTAAGCTAGTAGTGTAGTTTATACATTTAGAAAATGTAGTTTTCAATATTTAGGTGCAGTTTTAGATTTTACAAGTCCTAAAAATTACTATCATCGATGAGGGGTGCAACACGCCACGAACTTGCTAGGGGGGTCTGGGGGCATGCCCCCCCCCCAGAAATTTTTTGAAAAACTAGACGCAAAATCCTGCATTCTGAGAGCTTTTAGAGTCATGTTTTGAAGATACCAAATATATAAATTCAATAGGATTAGTTATATTGAACACAATAATGATATATGTTTTCTCCTGCCTGAAACGCTGACATGGCTTCTTCAGCTTGTCAGTGTTACCTTCAACAACATTATTCTTTCGTTTCGGCATCGCGCCATGTGTCAAACTTGACAGTCAACGATCACCAGATCATTATCAAGCGCGTAAAAGACAAAGACTCTGTTTTGCGGTCGGATAACTTCCTTTAGACACAAAATTACATACTGCCAATTTTTTTTACTGTAACATCTTTGAAAGTGTAGAAATGACCTATTTGGGCGTAGAGCGTAATTTGAGTACAAAAAATCGTAGAAACTAAGCCAAAATCGTAGTGGTAAACAGGTCTGTTACAGGAAAATTTTACGCCAGACAACAGATATCAACTGATGGCAATAGCTCACAAAGCCTTACAGGCCAGGTGAGCTAAAAATTTAAATAATTTGGTCCAGGCAATATTAATGGTATGAAATAGCACAGAAACCAATAATTAAAAAAAAGATGATCCTATAGACTACAGACAGATATCTGAAATACTTTAAAATGTCAGGATTAACATTTGTATAATAAGAGCATAAACAATGGACAAAACTCATGAACACATTTTCACATAATGGCAGGACAACAATCAAATGTTAAACCAAGTTACTGAACACCTGTTAAATTCATTCCATCATCAACTATCCATTTGGTCTTCATTTTTTTTACCACTACAAGCATTTTCAAATGACTTTGACACTTTTAAACAGTCAGATTCTTTTCGTTTACGATCTAGCTTGTCCATATCACTACTTGAGCTTTCACTACTTTTTAAATCGTTGTCACTGTTTTTATTTAAAAGTTCTTTCATCTGTCTATCCATTTCACTTGATGAACTATCTGTTCTCATTTTCACATCACTCTCACTGCTTGAACTCTCCTTACGTTCAACCTTCTGTTTGTCGATGTAATATTTTAGTTTATTTATGAAATCTACTGGAGTAGAATTGGACGTTGGTGAGGACGGTCCTGCACTAGAATTACTGGACGATGGTAGACTTGAAGGGATACCTATAAAAACAAAAACAAAGAAAGTTAGCTTTAAATATGACGGCAAATTAGATTTTCCTTCTTTATTGATTTGAGCTGCCTGCCTGCCTAACCTTCCAGCTGCCTGCCTGCCTGCCTAACCTTCCAGCTGCCCAACCACCCACCAGCTTTACTTTGCCAAACTAATAAAAGGATTAAATATAGACTTAAAATTAAGGTCGAATATGTGCAGTGTCCAGAATAAGATTTATACGGCAGAGGGGCACAATTTCAATGAACAGTCTGAAAGGGTAAATAATATGTCAAAATTTACGACATATTATATTACAATTATTTTAAGCCCACTTGAAGAATTATTTTCATTCATTTTAGTTTTGTGTCATGCTTTATTAAATGGGGAGTGGGGAGCTCCTCTGTTCCCCTTCATATTGTGCTATGTAGAATGTTTGTACACCAATAAGTATTACTGTATGTCCTATATAAACCTTGAAGTTGTTTTTTCAGAAAATCTTACTAAATTCTGTAAAATATCAATAAAAACTCAAACATTTGAGACATCATATCGCTGGAAAAGGCAATAATATGTTATAAGAAAGGAAACAAAGGGCACTGTATAACGACACCAGATTTTTGCATAAAATATGACATCACAATGTACAAATGTGAGATTGATAAACACATGCAACTTTTGTTTCCAAAAGTGTGAACCATGGTAACTTTTAGGATAAGCAGGGCCCTTATAATATAGCAAAGCTACTACTTTTTCATCAAGAAATGTTTATGAAGTGTGTGGAACACACAGCATATATGGAGCATCTCAGTCTTGTTAAATGTGAACTTTTTGTTCATCATCCAAGGTAGTGTTTTCCCAAGAAATTTGACAAGGCATGGTAAATTTCATATTTTGAGGGCACTCAGTAGTTAAAAAAGATAACATTGAGGGCACCCAACCTTGACATGGGGGCAGTATATTTATCAAAACTTGCAATAAACAGCCTTCACCATAGTGTGAGGGTGTAAAAGTGTCATAAAAGTGTGCCAACACAACAGGGGTACAAGATTAAATGCAAATCAGTTTCAGAAAGATAAGATTAAACTAAAAATTGAAAGTTAGGTTTGGCTACCTGGGGGCACATTGTAAAATTCATGATGAGGGCAGCATGGTGCTTGACGGATGCATGGTGCAGCACCATGCTAAATTGGTCTAGGGAAACCTCTACAAGGGTTTACACCGCAGGAATAAAAATTGAAAACATGACCAGCAAAAAATTGTAATGTATAAATCTTAAAGAACCAAAACATACACTTAAATGTAAATGATCCACCAGGTGAAGCTAGCGGGGTTGGGTTCATAAACTTTTTCGTTGTAGCTCTGCCCAAGAAATTAAGTAGCTGTTTCATGGTCAGATTATTATGCATTGTCTCTAAAGGTCTGATAGATGGCACCATATTGAAACCTTCAAAAGCTGCAAAAAATAAAAACTTTCAGTAATTTATACATATATTATCAATAATAAACAAACTTTAAGCTTTGTATACAATAATAAACCATCTTTCTTCTATATTCCAAATATGTGGATTAGGGGATTATATTTTTGGCATGGTTACCAGGCATTCATTTTTTGTATTTTAAACTATAATTTTTTTTTGTACGGAAAAATTCGATGTTTTGACAAATTAACAAACTGTGTTTCTATATTTTATTGGTATATAATATGAGTTATAACATTTATTGAATATGTGAATAATGTCATGAAAAATTGAAAAAATAAACAAAGGAATTTCGGGAACAAGAATGGCTCCTTATTAAATCGTTTACTATAACATGTAAAAGTATGAAATAGCTCCATCTTATTTTGTTAGTCCAATGGCTGTTGAGCAATCGTTCCAGTTCTTACATATAATGAAATCACTGAATCATCTGTTTTTAAAGGCAAAAAATGGAGGATCAACCTCAGTAATCTAAATACTGGTAGTTTCAAGATTTTCACAAATTTTGTTTGTTTTTATCAATGTGTTACTGGCTGAAAACAGCTTTTTAAATAGTGGAAATAATTTTAAAAAGGAACATAATATACTTCCCCCATAATATAAAAGTTATCTCCCCATTTTTACAATAATCTAATACTTCCCCCATTATATAAAAGTTATCTCCCCATTTTTACAATAATCTAATACTTCCCCCAAAATATAAAAGTTATCTCCCCATTTTTACAATAATCTAATCAATTATAGCTGATGGTTGAAAATTAATTTCTCTATTTTATCAGCATCTCAGTTATTATTGCATTGTCAGTGACATGATTTTGACGAAGCAGGACATGCTTACCCTTCTGGAGCACGTGATGTTACTCCAAGTTTTTTAGCGGGAGTTCACTTTGCAAGTGTTTTAGTTCTTGTGCAGTCTTGTGATTCATTTTCATTAGCGGTTTTTTTACTTTTGTTGTGTCTTTGTCCGTTTTTGCTGTGTTGGTTTTCTCGCAGATTTGCCTTGTGTTTAGATTATGGTCTTTTGGAATTTGCCCACTGTTTAATTGCTTTGGTGTTCTTTTTCCGATATTTATTTCAATTTTTCATTTGGTAAATTTTAAATGGATTTTCCTTTTCCTTTGACCTTACCTTGATTCTGACCACAATTGTTTAGATGATTACCCTGTTCATTTGTCCTCCAAAGTATTTTGACAATTTTTTTAGTTTAATTTTTGGTCTCAAGCATTTCTGAAGTAGTGTAATACAGAAATATGCATTTTATATGAAAAATTAATTATCTGAGTTAATTTTATATATAGTTTTTATAATTATTGAGTAATAAACATTGTCCAATGCAGTCTAACTATGCACACTATATTATAACTATAATAAAATGTATCAAACACTATACAAATTGTCATGATGGTATGATTTCAGCCGTTATTTGGCTCCATCTGACATGAAAAATTTAAATTAAGATTTCAGAATCAAATTTGTATCTTTTTTATTGTATAATGATTTAACTTTCATAATCTATTAATCATTTAAACAATTCTTTCCCATGATCCAACAGCAACATCATGAACATGCTAAATCAAGGATTTGAAGAAAATTGAGTGTTTTCAAAGTAGATTTTGGTCAAAACAAATATGAGCAACAGCCTTTCCCATAAAGATTTTTTAATATAATGTTTGTCTTGCATAAAGACACATTTGGTGAAATACCTTTTTGGGCAAGGCTGTTTCTCATATCGAAATTTTAATTCAAAGGTCCAACAAGAATGGACACACTACATGTTTCGCCTGAGTATGCCCATGGACACAGAATAATGATTTTATGATACACGACATTCTGCAAGTCAAAGGGAAATGAATTAAAATAAATTGAGGTCAAGGTCAAAAGGAAGGTGTCATACCAACATGCATCCACTAAAAACTATCTATTGACCAAATATGGTAAGTCTAGGTATTAAAGTTGCTACAAAATGGACCTAATCTCGAAAATGTGACAAAGTCACTCAAGCATGCAATTGAGATCAAAGTCCAAAGACAGGTGTCAGACTTACATGTACCCACTAAGAACTATCTATAGCCCAAACACTGATGGGTCTAGGTATTACAGTTGCTGAAAAAAGGACTTAATCAAGAAATTTGGATAAAAGTCACTCAACCCTGAAATTGAGGTCAAGGTCCAGAAACAAGTGTCAGACTGGCATGTACCCACCAAGAACTGTCAATAGACAAAATACAGCAGGTCTATTTATTACAGCTGTTGAAAAATGGACTTAATCAAGAAACTTGGATGAAAGTCACTCAACCATGAAATTGAGGTCAGAGACAGGTGTCAGACTTGCATTTACCCACTAAGAACTATCTATAGACCAAACATGGATGGGTCTAGGTATTATAGTTGCTGAAAAAAGGACTTAACCATGAAAAAGTGACAAAGTCACTCAAGCGACATATTCAAATGTTCAGGCCTTATAGCTTTCAATGACGTATTCAAATGTTCAGGCCTTATAGCTTTAAATGACGTATTCAAATGTTCAGGCATTATAGCATTTTGTTTGACATCTACTTTAAGAATTCAATTTTCAATTTTCTTTAACATCTTATGTGGAAAAAGGAGTTCATCTAATAACTTGGTTTGTCAGAGTTAAAAATTAAAGTTCATTGACTATGCATTCAGCTTTGAACCCAGCAATTACGTTTAGTAGGAGAAATGTGAGCTTTGTACTTAAAAAACAAAACCACATACAGCCACAGGCAAAGGCTCCCAAATATTTTCATTTTATCCTGAGCATTAGTGAATGAAAATGTGAAATTTAACAAGTCCTGATTCAATGTTTATAAAAGATACAGCAAGGCTAAATTTGAAAACAAACAATTATTCTATAAAAGACATGTATGAAATTGCAGCACCAGTGGTATAATAAAACAAAATCTGAAAACAGCTTCAGTATATACATAACAAACTGAACTCAATGACATTTCCTTGTAACAATTTAAGAAATCTGATATAAAATAAACTAAGTAAGGGGAATGACCACTGTATTTTATTAGCAGGGAGAAGTGATGGTTAGGAAGGAAATATGAAATTCTACAATAATTCTTATAGTTATATAAATGTGTATTTTGAACAAAAATATTTACAAGCCAATTGCATGAAGAAGAATCAAGGTTCAAAGTGATAAAATGGTTTCTCCTATTCTTGATGTATTTAATTGGTGCGATAAAAATACATAATATTTTTAACCACTTCCGGATGATTAAATTTCTGCATGGGAATTCCCACCATTTTTTTACATTTATTGGAAAGATAAATAGATTAGCTCTGAAATGGCGTTCGTGTAAACAAAATGAGTTGCAACGGCATTTTCTTCAGATTTTTGTTGAAAATCAGAGAAGAAACAGATTCTCATTCAATTTACTGATGAGTTATAGAATTCATCCATCCTTGAGAGTTTAATAAAGCTCGCGTGTTGAAAATAAAAAATTTTACTATCTAGGGTGGAGAAATTCCATAACTTGGTCATACCTGAAGCAGAATCTAGATATACATATCATACAATAGCAATGATATATCGCACTGTCCCACATACCATAAAACAATCCTGTATCAGAGACCACATGCCCCACCCCCCCCCTCCCCCCCCACCCCATTTAAAATTAAATGGTCACTCCCTATTACAACATTTTGAGAAAAAAAAGTTCAAATATAATCAAGGAAATGCAGAATACATGTATACTCACTAAGAATTAAGCCATGCACTTATATAATGTCCTGTAAATATAGTGAGAGCACAAACAGACAAAGACAACAGTTACAAGCTACGTCTATATAAATAGTAAGGTGATAGTGAAGCAGATATCATATAAATTTTAAATCATTTACATTTAACTTACTTTTAAAAAGTTTTAGGTTTTTGAGTAACATGCTCTGTAAATTAGCATTAGGAGGTAGGCATTCAAAAAATATTTTTTAAAACTTATTGGAGCTTTTACTTAGGCCATCTAAAATAAATTCTCTGGTTCTCAGACAATCAATTTTTTGAAAATGGAATGGTATGTAACAATTTTGTTTTTTTTAGTTATTTCCTGTCAACAGAGGCAAGGGATTTTCAATTTAGGTGTTTAATATTGCAACATACAAATCCCATTTGAAGCCATTCACTCCTATAATGTTTGGTATAAACAAAAGGCTTGACAATCAAAAACATTTAATAAAAACTTGAAAGTACAACCTGTGTATACATATGCTTGTTTTCTGACTTTTCTTATGCCCAAGACTTTTTAAGTAGGGCAGCAATATCTGAGAACCAGATATTTAAGTTTATTGGGCCTTTCTTTAACATGACTTGTCCAAAAATGGCAAAAAAGTTAGGCCCAATTTAGGGCATGGACTAAAAATTAGGGTTGCTAAGGTGAGAAGAGACACAGAGTTTTATTTTATATTGGTCTAATGAAACCACAGCAGAACCTTAGCTTTTTTATATTGAAAATTTTCAACCAGTGATAATATCTATAGATCAAAGTTCAGAGAAACATAAAAAATCGTTATTTTTTTCTTGTAATAATCTAAACTTCATATGATATCTGCTACAGAAGATGACAACATATACCAGAAGACCCCGTTATAAACGACGCAGACTTGGCCCGGATCATTTCTCTCACTGTCTTGTCTTCTAACCCTACAGCAAGAGAAGTTAAAAATCACCTAAAACTATAAATTTCTGTTAAATTTTCTCAATAATTGAACACTCGTGATGAAACTTATTTTATGAAATTTGCATATAAAATGCATCAATATTGGCATCTTAGAAAGTCTCTTCCAAGTTCTCTGGGCAAATGTCTAAACTTGGGGTATTATCAAATCAGCTGCTAATATTTTGGCATTATTACAGTAGAACTTTGATGGCCGGTGAAATCTGTTCAAATTATCGGTAGTTCGAGTTACTCATGTTTGTTTGTTTAGTTGGGGTTTTACGCCGTTTTCAGCACATTTGGCTATTTCGGCCAGTTTTCATTGGTGGAGCAAGCCAAAGTACACGGAGGAAAATTGGCAATCCTTGTCAATTTAGATCGGAGTCGAACACACCCCCCACATGTAAGATTCGAACTCACAACCTCAGTGTTGACAGGCTAGTGATCATTAGTAGTCATGACGAACTACTTAGACCACTCGGCCACCGACGCCCCTCGAGTTACTGAAGTTGTACCAGTACAGACAATTGCCAGTGCCATACATATACAAGTTTCTAAAGCTGATATATTCCATTAATTAAACAAGTTAATCACGTATTAACACTAATTTTAACATCTTTATTACATCAAACTGTAAACATTCACTTTTCATACTAATCTACTTTTATTGAATCTGTGATTGTAAGATAAATACCTGTAAGTATCAGGTAACACGCTTGTCCTTTCATTATGGAGTTCAAATTTTCTATGGTGAAATTCACAATTCTATCATTGTAGGGACCAAAGTATTTTTTGGACTTTTTGAGAAATCGGTGTTCAGGAAACCAGGGCCTTTTAAACATAAACATAAAATGAAAATTGACGGGACTTTCAAAACGGTTCGAGCAATCCGAATTTGAGCTACCGAAGTTTGACTATATTTTGGTTAATATTTTTAACAGACAGAAGTAAATTATTCTCCATTTGAATAGTTATAAAAATATTTTTATACTATTTTTCAAGAACTCACCATATTAAAGAAAGAATATACTAGTGAAAAGATTACTACTTCCTGCTTTAAAAAAAGTTCTGTTACATACTAAAAGAAACATACGTCAAATATATAACAAAACTATTCTGATACAATGCTATGTAAAATTCTGATGCGAAAAAATCACCATCCAAATTTTAGGCATTAAATCTCTAGATTTTTTCTCTGAAGTATTTATAGCTATATGTAAGTAAAGCAAGTGCGAGTTCCGAATTTTCGGCATTCAATCTCTAGATTTTACCTCTGAAGTACTTGTAGCTATATGTAAGTAAAGCAAGTGTGAGTTGCATATAAAACATTACTAAGTGCATTTTGAATAGATAAAAAGTGTCTTGCATATTAAAATTACTTGCTGCCCAATATAATTAGGAAAGAAAATGGCATTATCACTGTATAAATAGTTCATAGCTTTAAAATGTCTGTTAATACTAATTACATATGGTATCTATATTGTAAGCTTAAAAATCCACAAACTAAGCAGAAATTGTCATTAAAGAAAAGCGTTTCTATATGTGGATGTTGTGCTGCTACAGACCTAGTATTTGTATAAATAAAACCACCCATTACGATATCTGATTATCTTTTGAAATTACCATACAATCATACAAACAAATTTTACCATATAAAAACACAATATTCGTACAATATATTATGATTATAAATTTTCTATAGTTTTCTCACCTCTGAAGGCATCTGGATTCAGATAAAACAGACTAGAAAAAGAATGTTTATGTTTGTCTGTGGCTATCGGTAAATGAACAGTCAAGTACTGCCGTTCAATGAAGTATTCTGAAAAAAAAAAGAAATTTAAAAGTCATGTTTTTTTTTTTGGGCATATCTCTTTTTCTTAATGAATAAAAAGAATAGGATTAAAGAATTGTTGACACAAAATAAATGTGACAGGGAAAAATATTGAACCAAAATGCAAAGTCCAGATGCCAATTAAACTTACAGTTAACATTCCACGGACTGACAAAATTCCGAGATGTCTGAAATATCTTTCATACATATTTAATACAGTGAAAAATATTGGCTTTCATTTACTTTAAGAGTCCGACTCCAATTAAGGGTATATTATACAAACTCCAACCCTAAACCCTCACCTAATGCTTCCCTCAGCTAACAATACCCCTACAGGAGTGGGACCAATATAAAGCAATTTGAAAGGATCGACAAAAGGACTGATGACTATGTTTCCTGCAAATCAAAATGGCAATGTGCAAGCCAAATTTATTTTATTTTATTGATATGAAAAGACAACTTTTTCTTTTATGTATACATGCAGTATCCCCATCACCCTTACAACTCCATCAATATAGTTACCATTCCTTTGATCTTTGAGCTCGTGTGATTTGTCTTCTAAACTTCTACTACGTTTCTCTTCCAAACTCTGTGACTTTATAGATTCTGAAACGAAAATTTACAATATGATATAAATGAAAGTGCCAAGTAACAATTATCTGTTTCCTTCTAATATTATTTACACAATCTGTTGTAAAACAATCACTTGTCAAGTTATATAATTTTTTTTTCTCTAATTCTGTGTGCATTTATACACCTCTTGACCTGTTTGATAAATTCTGATATCACCACATGTTGGTTAAATGCTCGTAAAATGACCTGCCAAAAAACATATCAAAGACCTCTCGGAGTTTTACATTGTCATTAGAGAAAAAAATCTAAAACTCTTGATGCGTTAATTATGAAATTTATCGACCTTCAATAATAAAATTTTCATTTCTTTAAACTGTTCGGACAAGCCTCACAGTTTGTCTTGGAGTCAATCAATAGATCAGTTCAGGATACAGGTAAAGATAATTATTACATATTTCATTCTTATCCTCTATGAACTGGTCTTAATCCATCTTTCATGACTGCAACGCAAAATATCTTGATTCTATCTTGTTGCAGTTGTGAAAATCAAGACAGTCCAGATTAAAGTTTAAGATTTTAACAGTGTTACAAGTGATTTTAGGCTCCTGATCAAAGACGTGATCATTCTACACTAAATGTAGACAGTGTTAAATAGATGCTACCTGGAGGTTAAAACATGCTGGACAGGTGCATATATTAAAAACACTTGGTTAGTAAGAAATAATTGTGAACATTATATTTATTTTATTTAGTCACTTAGTATTACTACTGGTAATTATTTTACAACATCATTTACTCATTGTTTCAGATTTGCAAGAAGCATTTTCTATTATATATACAAAAAGACCTTTGATGATGGATGAATTATTGTTTAACGTCCAGTGGCAACCAGGTGCATATCAGGACGAGAACATGTTGATATGATAATGAACATGATTCCTGCTTTGTACTAGACCGACACGCTAAGTCGGATTTTTAATGTGCTAGCTCACGAGGTAACTGTTTGCAAGAAGACATATAACCTCACTCTGACACATTATACTGACTCCAAGCTGACCAGTCTTTGCTCTTACTCCTAGATGCTGCATGCTTGGCGGAGAAGCAGCAAATATCAATTTTAATGTCTTTGGTTTGACCCGCCGGGATCGAACCCGTGACCTTCCGCACACGAGGCGAGCACGCTACCACCGAGGTGGTTAAAAGACCTTTGACACCAAACAACACTGTACTTCATCAAAGAAATAACTAAATTTTTTACCTTGGAAAATACTGTTAAAAAACCTAATTAACGCAAAGTACAGGTCACTAAAATTTCATGATCTCAGTAAGGGCTTAATATTCTCTTATCTGGTTGCTTTTCAGAATTCTTTCATTAACCACTATTTGACTCTCTTTATGTTAAAACTACTGGGCCAAGTTGTTCAACAATGTCATTTGAGCTTTTGCCATCACTTGGCGTCCATCATCTGTTGTCAGTTGTCATGATTAACTTTTCACATAATGATCTTCTTCTTGAGAATCACTGAACAGAATAAAACCAAAATTGGCAGAGATGTTCCCTATAAGGTCCTTTCCAAGTGTTGTTACTTTGGTTTCAATTCATAAAAAACACGTCTGCCAGGACATTTTCCAATTTCTGATTGGTTGAATTTTTAAAAAACTTCTTCTGAATAACGGCTTAACTGACTGAAACTTAACTTTATAGCTATGTTCCTATGAAGGTGCTGACCAAGTGTTTTTACTTGGGTGCCGATCTGTCAACCAGCATGGCTGCCAGCGGGGGACTTTGTTTAACATAGGACCCTATGGGAAATACATTCAAAAATCTTCTTCTATAGAACCACTGATTGGATTGAAAGCAAACATGGCATGAATGTTCCTTATGAGGTGCCGACCAAGTGTTGTTACTTTGTTGCTGATCTGTCATCCAATATGGACTTAGTTTAACATAGAACCATATGTGAAATACATACAAAAATCTCTTTCTAGAGAACTGCTGAATGGATTGAAACGAAACATGTTCCTTATGTGTTGCTGACCAAGTGTTGTTACTTTGATGCCGATCCATCATCCAAGATGGCCGCCAGCAATGGACTTAGTTTAACATAGGACTCTATGGGACATACATACAAAAACCACATAGAACCCTATGGGAAATGCATAAACTACTTCTTCTTGGGATACACTAAACGGATTGAATCAAACATAATACAGATATATCTCTCAATTAACCATTTATAGCTTTGTTACTTTTGTACACATTGGAGAAGTTTTCCTTATCATAAGCCTTGATCAGTTTACTCGTTAGAAGTATTAGACTTCACATTTTGATTGAAAATTATGTGAAAAATCTTTTTTGATCTGACGTGATATTTCTTTATATTCAATGCTCTTTATGAGGTGCTGACCAAGGCCGTTACTTTGGTGCGTATCCATCATAAGGAGGCTGCCAGGGAAGGTCTTAAATTAACATAGAACACTATGGGAAATAGTTACAAAAAATATTCTTTTAGAGAACCTGAATGGATCAGAACCAAACATGGCATGAATGTTCGTTATAAGGTTCTGACCATGTGTTGTTTCTTTGGTGATATGTCGTCCAAGATGGCTGCCAGTGGGGGACTTGGTGTAGGAACCAAAGATAGGAACAAATGGGAAATACATGCAGAAATCTTCTTCTATAGAATCGCTGAATGGATTGAAAGCAAACATGGCATGAATGTTCCTTATGACGTTCTGACCAAGACTTAGTTTTACATAGGACCCTATGGGAATTACATAACCAGAAATCTACGATTACAAAGTTTGCCTCGTTTCCCCACTAATGTTGGTGTGTGGCTGTGTAGCTCCCCGAGATGCACCCTTACAGCAAGTAAGGATTGTAGGTCGCTTGGTATCAGAGAACTAAGGTATAAAACTTAATCTAAGTCAATGAAGCACAGTAAGTAGTTCAGAGTGACCTAATTTTGGTTGGAAGCTGTGTTACTCCCCCAAATACACCCTGACACCAAGTAATATGATTGTAGGTCGCTTGGTATGAGAAAACTGAACTCAGGCATAAAACTTAACCTAAGTAAATAAGTAGGTCCGAGTGACCTAATTTTGGTCGGAGGCTGTGTTTCTCCCCGAGATGCATCCTCACACCATGTTATATGACTGTAGGTCCCTTGGTATTGGAGAACTGAACTCGGACGTAAAACTTAACATAAGTCAATGAAGTACGATAATTGGGTCAGAGTGACCTGATTTTGGTGACAGGCTGTGTTAATCCTCGAGTTTCACCCTCACACCAAGTAATATGACTGTAGTTCTCTTGGTATCGGAGAACTGAAGTCGGACGTAAAACTTAACCAAAGTCAATATAGTGCAATAAGTAGGACAGAGTGACCTAATTTTGGTGGGAGGCTGTGTTAAATCCTGAGATGCACCCTCACAACAAGTGATATTATTGTTGGTTCCTTGGTATCGGAGATCTTAACTCGGACGTAAAACTTAACCTAATTTCGATGGGAGGCTGTGTTACTCCCCGAGATGTATCCTCACACCAAGAAATAAGACTGTAGGTGCCTTGGTATCGGAGAACTGAACTCGGATGTAAAACTAAACCTAAGCCAATGAAGTAGGTCAGAGTGCCCTAATTTTAGTGGGAGGCTGTTACTTCCTGAGATGCACCCTCATACCACCTAATATGATTGCAGGTCCCTTGGTATTGGAGAACTGAACTCAGATGTAAAACCTAACCTAAGTCAATGAAGCGCTATAAGTAGGTCAGAGTGCCCTAATTTTAGTGGGAGGCTGTTACTTCCTGAGATGCACCCTCACACCACCTAATATGATTGCAGGTCCCTTGGTATTGGAGAACTGAACTCGGACGTAAAACTTAATCTAAGTCAATGAAGCGCTATAAGTAGGTCAGAGTGACCTAATATTAGTGGGAGGCTGTTACTTCCTGAGATGCACCCTCACACCAAGTAATATGATTGGTCACTTTGTATATTAAAACTGATTTTTGACATAAAACTTAAAAGCCAGTCAACCATGTAATATGGGTAATGTGACCTTCATCTTATGTCACATGGTCAGTCTCTTCATCATGCACCTGCACACAAAAATATATGACCCTATGTCAACTAGTAACTGAGAAGCTGTGGACGTGGGGTGACTCCAATAGTCCCCTCAACTTCGTTGAGGCGAACTAAAAACATCTTAAAAATTACTGAATGGATTGAAACCAAACATGCATGGATGTTAATCTCAATGTCCTTCAGCAATGAACAAATGGAAATATCATGTGAGGGATACAGGCTCCTGGGAGCCTCTGGTTAATCGTTTTATTAACTTAACTTCAGTTTTGGACCCTGACATCCCAAAGTAATTTCTTGGTACTACCACAAATATAAGTGACTGTAGGTGATAAATCATTATTCCGTATCTAAATATTTTCTGTTGTCCAAACTTTCAACAAAATTAGAGAGTGTCAAGTTCTGTTGAACTTGTACATTTTAAGATCATAGTTACTTTTTTTATTGAACATTTAAATTTGTTGGTTTGAGTATACAGTGAATAACTAGAACTGTGCTAAAAGGGACTAATACCCCCTGCAGCAACATGTCTGTTTTGAAGCCTACATAATGTTCAAATCATCATATTTTCAAACTACTCGCCCAAACAGAAAATCCTGACAATATGCACAAATCCATAATGTGATCTAACACTCTATAAAGTTTCATGAGAATCATGCAAGTAATGTAGGAGGTGTTGTGGACAACATATGGAACAAAGTTTTGTTAAAAAATGCCATATCTTTTACATTTCTTGTCCAAACAGAATTTCCTGACAATATGCACATCTCCATATAGTGATCTAACACCCACTTAGTTTCATGAGAATCATGCAAGTAATATAGGAGGAGTTGCGGACAACATTATTTTGGACAGATGGAGGAGGATAGACAGACGGACGGATAGACAGACAGACAGACTGAAACCTATATACCCTCCAACCTTTGTTTGCTTGGGGTATAAAAATGTATTTACAGTACTTTGCATGTTAATTGACTCCTGATTTCTTGAAATTCGTGTTATCAAAGATGATTTTGCCAACTGGGAAAAGAAGAGGACATGTGTAAAACAGATATTGTAATGTATATAATCTCAACTGCCACAAGTGAAATTTCGTTAAAAAAGACTGAATAAAATCATCTGAGAGTCTAAAAATTTTTCTCAGAATTAAATCCTCTTTGAAATAATGAGAGTGAACTGAGGCTGTCAAAACGTTTTGAAACAACACCCATAAAAACTGCTCTCTGTACTCAATTTTACTCAAATTGAGGGTGCAAGTTTACAAGGACTACGGACAAAAATTGGTCAAGGAAAAGATGTGCAAATTACCTAAAAGCTTATCTGGAACATGCAATACCAACAAAAAAAAAGCTATCAATTGAATGTACTGCATGCTAGATAGTCCGGGAAGGGAAGTTTAAGAAAAACAAGTTTACATACTTGGAAAACACAGGCCTTCTATGGAATATCTTCCTGAAACAGACCAAAAAGAATTGTTCCAAATTAAAAAATGTTTTTTTTTTTGCTTGTTTATTAATCAGGGTTTCAAATGGCTTTCAGCATTATCAACTGTATCATGAAAATCAATTTTTATTGTGGATGAAGCCAGAGTAACCTTATTAACCAAAGCGTATGGATCAAATGCTCAAACTAGCACTTATCAGCCTTGAGGACCACATAGAGTTAGACTGTCTTGCACTCTTTCTTACTATTGGGCCACAGCTTCAAACAATGTTCAGCCAGTTTTGGCGCGTATTAATTGAAGTAATTCCATTGTTGGATTCAATAAAATTTGTTGGTGCTTACTTATTTTCTAAGGAGGTCCTCATCTGGAAATCCACCTTAACCAGTGAATGATGGGAACAGAAAACAGATAAACCATAGGCAGATCCTTTATGCTAAATATTTTGCCACGAGTGATAGGACAGTTTCTACATTACACAATGCAAGTTTTATTATGACGTCGTATGGCTTGTGGGAAACTTTATTTTTACCAAACAAGCCGTCTGACGTCGGTGGGATACATATTTTACCATGGGTGTAGACTGAAAGTGTTTGAAACAGGTCATATTGGAGTCAATGTTTGATACAAAAATGTGTGAGTCTTCCAATGAAGACATGTGTTGCCTGTGGACGTCAATTTTTACAAAAGATATTCAAATTGTTTAAAAATGAAATATATATGCACACCTTTGCATTAAGGTTAATGCACAGAGAAAGTTTCATCAAATTCCTTTGAGCGGTTTACGAGTAGTTGAGGATAGAAGAAAAGTGTGACTACGCAAGATGCAAGGCGACAGATAGTGATCCCTATGTGTCGATCATGCATTCCGCAGGCGACACAAAAATTACTGTAATGAAAAAATAAAATCAGAGGTGCACAAGAATATTGCCTGAAATTTTCATTGAAATACATTCTACAGGTTTACAAAGAGTTGTGGAATAAAGAAAATCTCACACTGACAACAGTTATAGTGATCCTTTTGTGGTGACAATGCTAATATCAAAATAAATACAACAACCAAAAATAATCATATCTTCGTCAAACATCTAAGATTTTTTTTACATAAACATTGAAACAGAAAATATACATGCATAATTAAACTATAATTAGCATATACATTAAATTAAAAATGTGTTCACTATGCACCACAATCTGCTTTAAAAAAAAATTTAACCTGCAATTGACCTATCTTACTGGCCAAATAAAAGATGTCTGAAATATCTTTTCTTTATTCTGATAGTAGTGAAGTATGAACCTTTGACCTTGTTATCATTTTCAATCACAGTTTGTACTGTCTTCTGATTAACCCAAACTGTAGAGGACCATTTTTCAAATGGCAAAATTGACCCATAGGATAAAGCCAGGACTGTCTAAAGGCAGAATTATGCATGATGGAAATTAGAAAACTGAGTAATTCTATAATAGTCAATCTAAAGTATAATTTTCACACTAGTTTTAAGCAAAAAAATTACTTCTTCAAATCAGATAGAAATGCCTCATTTATGCCTTTTTTAACAAAAGTTAACAGGTTACAAACTATAACAGAACCGATTTATCTGACTCTGCCATGAAAACTTGCAATAATCCTTGTCAAAATTGGGAATGGACACACCTTTCAACATGCAGGTTTTAAAAGGCCAACCCAAGTGCTGAAAGGCTAATGATCATTTGTAAATATGATCAACCACCTATGCCATCTATATACCCAGTAAAGAATTTAATTATCTTTTCTATGGCAAAATTAATTAAAGCCACATGGAGAAGACAAACATGTTTAAAAGAAGTCTTGAGATGTTCATTCTGAAAACCTCAATCATAATTCTGAAATAAATACTATGAAATCCATGAAGAACCAAGAGGTGGTACAGAGTGAACCTTGGAAAAAAAAAATAACCACTATACTACATCAAGCGTGCCTCTATTAGCTTACCTGATTTGGATACAGTGTCTTTTGTTTCCGCTTAAAAATGGTGAAATGAGATTTGAATATGAATATGAAAGAAGGATGTGAACTTTTAATGAAATGCTATATTTACTGTAACCTACAGTGGGACCATGTGCAATACAATGTTTATTTAGTTGGGGTTTTACGCCATTTTCAGCACATTTGGCTATTTCGCTGCAGCAGTTTTCATTGTTGGAGGAAGCCGGAGTACTTGGAGAGAACCACTGACCTACGGTAGGAAAATTAGCTATCCTTGTCAATTAGGATCAGAGTCAAGACACACCCCACCACAAGTGAGACTCACAACCTCAGTGTTGACAGGCTAGTGATTGTTAGTAGTCATGATGAACTACCTAGACCACTCGGCCACCGAGGCCGCAGGATAAATATGAAATAACCATATATATAACTTCCCAAACCGATCGGTCCAGAATTTTCCGTATTGTTTTAAGGTAAAAATTTCATCCGAACACCAGACTCCTCCAATTATGAATATTGGACGTAAACCTTGGAACAAAACTATAAATTCATGTGAAATTTCACTTCTGAAAGCTGGCCATGTCAACAGACTGATAACGGATCTTAATTGACAGATGGTTTATATCTTGATCGTATTTTATTGATATATTTACAACTACAAAAGGTGATTTTCGAGATATGAGTTTTGATTGCCCACTGATAAAAAGGGTTGTCGTCTTTAAGAAATGCACGTTGTATTTCTACATTGTAATATTGGAAAGGTATAGGACGGGAATCTTATATTTTTGGCCCTCTCCAAACTGAACCCTCTGAAAACCAGCAAATTTACTCTCTACTGTGGCTGTTTTTCAGAGGTTCCACTGGACCGGTGAAAATCTATCTATGTGGCATACATGTAGTCTTATTTGTAATTACCATTAAATTTTGTATTCATGAACAGAACTTTTTACTATCATCAGTTTGACTTCTGTAAAATTTAATGCCTTCCCCTAGTAAAATCTTCACAGATGAGTAAAAAAAATTGTTTCAATAGTGTGGATACAGTGGAACCTCTGTAAACCGAACAGCTATTGGACTGTAGAAATTGGTTGGTTTTCGGAGGTGCCAGTTCTGAGAGGTTCCGGACCTTACTGAAATCTGACCGTAGGTAAACTAGATGTACTGTGAGCAAAGCTCACAAAGGATAACCCCGCCCCCCCCCGCTTTGAAGTCCGATTATCCCCTTGTGTGATATCGGAAAGCAAAGATTTTTCTTCATGCACATCTTTGGATGATGTACTTCCTTTCTGTAAAGTTTCGTTGAAATCCATTGAGCGGTCTAGGAGGAGTTGCGCTTACAAGATATATGAACAGACGGACAGACAGACAGACAGACGGACGGACAAGGTGATTCCTATATACCCCCCCCCAAACTTTGTTTGCAGGGGGTATAATAAATTGAAATATCGAAAGGCATGAAAATTATACAATTACTACAGTTGCATGTTTTTTTCTTTAAATGTTACTAATCAGTCTTTTAGCTTCGTCTTTATTTTTTTTGGTAGAAACGGAAGCTAACTCTCTTATTTAAACATAATTTTTCCAGTCCATACCAATGAGGCTTAGTTAAAATACGCTTCTCAATGATGAGAATGAGAATTCGGCCGGATTTTAGATGTAATTGACAAGAATATATATGTTTTGGACTGGAAATTATCTCCAGTATTCGGAATTCAGAGGGCCGGTTTTTTTCTAGGATTATTTTATATCAAAAATGGGTGAAAATTAAAGACCACAATAAAACGTTCGGTTTGCGGAGGAATCAGGTTTTCAGAGGGGCCAGTCAGGGGAGTTCCACTGTATCAAAATTAAAGGCTGCTACCCACAGTCATTTAACACTCATCTAGACTTCTGCATTTACATGTACAAGTGTAAGAATTACTATCCCGTTTTGTGCAAATAAAATTCATATTTTACACAACATATATTAATTACATAAATACAATGTTCCAAAAATAATGGGTTGAAAAATATGAATTTTGGACAAGAAGGGACAAATAAAAATCTTTTTGGACTTGGTCAATGTTTTAAACAGTTTAACTGGTAACAAGATATTAACTTCAATAAATTTTACTGTTGTTACTACAAATGAAGCACACAGACTAATAATTTAACATAGGATCCTGAAAATAAAGATGAAAGGACATTAGGCCATACCAAATTGATCTTTAGTTCTTTAGATTTCGGCGGTCCAAAAATTTGAATTTTAATTAAAAATTATTTTGCCCCTTCAATTTGCAAAAATGTTGAAAATTCCCCCTTAATTTTTCATTTTTCAATAAATTAAAAACAAAAAATTGTTCACTTGCTCCTAATATTTTGTAAAAATTTGGATTTTTCCCAATTTTTGCAATATTTTATTTTAAAAAATTCGTAAGGGTTCCGCGGAACCCAGTGTCTCGCCTACTTTTGATGTTGTCTATATTTTCAGTGTGATAGGTGAATGCACATAATAGATTTGCAGTTAATGAAATAAAACATTTGAAATGTATGAAAAAAGATTTTGTTGTAAAAAATTAATATAGTATGCAATTATATATATATAGATTTATAAATGAGTAGAAACATAAATTTATTGAATGAACAAATGTTAAAGAAGACAAATTTTAAAGTGCTTAATGATCTAGCCTTTAATTAAAAAAGTAGAATATATATATAGGCTCTGAAACACAGTAAATAAATTCCTGCAATGAAATAATGAAATCAATTCCAAAATTATCGTCTGGATACTCTATTTTGATAATGAAGAAACTTCTCTGCAAACTTAATAAAAATAATAAAGTTATTAAAATTTTTAAAAACTTTCACAACATAGTGAATGCAATGTTAAGTCCATTTATACGTAAAAAACTGAAAAACAGAAATAAATATTTTACAAAATTTTCTCCTGGATACAATCTTTATATCATAAACAAGCTTCTGTCCAAATTTGGTAAAATTCCTGGATAGTTTAAGAAAGTTATTAAAATTTTAAAAACTTTAACCACAGAGTGAATGTAATGTTTCCTGGCAGAAAAACTAAGTCCATTTATAAGTAAAATACGGAAAAATTTTTTTTTTTTTACTAAATTTACTTCTGGATACTATATTATGATCATAAACAAGCTTCTGTCCAAGTTTGGTACAAATCCAGGATAGTTTAAGAAAGTTATTAAAATTTTGAAAACTTTAACCACAGAATGAATGTAATGTTTCCTGGCAGAAAAACTAAGTCCATTTATAAGTAATATACAGAAAAACTGGAATTTTTATTTTACAAAATTTACTTCTGGATACTATCTTATGATCATAAACAAGCTTCTGTCCAAGTTTGGTACAAATCCAGGATATTTTAAGAAAGTTATTAAAATTTTAAAACTTTAACCACAGAGTGAATGTGATGTTTCCTGGCAGAAAAACTAAGTCCATTTATAAGTAAAATACGGAAAAACTGGAATTTTTTTTTTACAAAATTTCCTTCTGGATACTATCTTATGATCATAAACAAGCCTCTGTCCAAGTTTGGTAGAAATCCAGGATAGTTTAAGAAAGTTATTAAAATTTCAAAAACTTTAACCACAGGGTGAATATTTGTGGACGCCGCCGCCGACGACGACGACGGAATGTAGGATCGCTATATTCTCGCTTTTTCGACAAAAGTCGAAGGCTCGACAAAAATGTGTGTCGCATGTAAATTTGATCTGAGCTTGAAAAAAACAAGTCCTTAAGAAAAAAAAATTAAAATTAAAATTTCGTCCACTCGCTACTATTTTTGCCATCCAAAAATCCAAAGAATGAAAAATTAATTTGGTTTGGTCTAATTTCAGCTGATATTATCCAGGATTTCAGACATCTGTCAGTAATAATCTCAAGTTAAGCATTTTACACGAAGTATAACACAGCACTTAAAATAAAGTATTTTTGAATATTTTTTTGTTGAAAAAATACACACAAACAAGTATGGTAGATTTACGTATAAGGGAAAATGAAAAATATATGGTTAAATTTATATTTATCCCTTATAAAGTAAATCATTAATATATATAACTAAAGTCTGTAATACACTGAGGTGGGTAATAATCTTGATACATGTGAAATATTGGTCAGTTATCTCCCTTTTGATCACTTTTGCTAAAGGGAGGCAATTTATTATCTCCCCTGGGTAACTTGAATAAGGGGGATAACTCATTTATGCTTTTATGATTACAGAGAATCCATAATATTTTGCATCTATGAAATGAGGTTACAAGCAAAAGTTGAGTCGGTGATGGACTGAAAAATCATAAAGACTATTTACCTAAAGTATTTCTGGAGTCTTTTCCTGACTCCGATGGCTGTATGGCTATTGGTTCTGATACACTGTTAGATACTTCAAGTTCCTGTTAATAAAAGAATTCTTTAATTCAAAATCAAACAAATAGAGGTTTCAAACTGACAGCAAACCAGGGCTTCCTTCATCAATGTCTGGAGATGTCATCTGCCATACATCTCTATACTTATAACTAGTTTTTCCATTGGAAGATGCAGCTTAAAAGTAATTTACTTGAGAAAATCTGAGTATTTCTTAATTACTGTTGTTCATTCATTTCTGTATATGTCAATTTTCATAGCTTAGTGATAATGTATTGCCTCTGTGATTTTGCTGTGCTAACTCAGTATGAAATATGTATTTGATTAACTATACTCTTGTAAATTGATATCTTACTAAGAAAACATGTATAATGAATTCACATTTTTCCAACAAACAGTCAACATATATATTAACCAGATTAATAATTATTTTCAGACATTTTTGTAAAAAAATTACATGTAATTTTGAGCTTTTATTAAAAGTTCAGTTTGAAATTTTCAAATTTTGTGTCATGATACCCAACACATAAATACAATTAGAAGTTTACATGATTTTTTATTTTTATTTAAACGTCTGCTTAAATTTTAAGTCCTCTATCATAACACACAATATTTTAATACCTTTTCTGGAGAAACACTGCTTTTGTGTGAATCTGATCCATTGCTGAAATCCCATTCAGGTATATTAGGGTCAGGAGACTGTGGCCCTAAAATGGCTGACTTCTGTAAAATTAGAATAAATTGTCAGAATTGCAGGTCTGAAGCAAAGCTTAATTACTTCATTGTGAGAATCATTAAGTACTTTTGGCACCAAATTTCGAAATTTATCTTTCCACAAAAAATTACGGGTTGGCGGAATTTTTTTTCCAGGAACCAAATAAACTTGTTCAGTCTGCAACATTTTAAGTGTCTGAGAACAAGATATTTATGTTTATTTATAGGTCATAGATCTTGCAAACGTAAAATTGAACAGGTGACATAATTGATGGTACATGTAAAAGCTAAGATGACCTTTGGTTTCTGTGAGCTAAAATCACATTTTATTTTCTTGTTATACTTGATTGTAGGGTTGACAAAAAGAAAGGACATACAGTTTATTTTAATAAGATGAACATCCCTTACATTATACAAAATATTAAACCACTAACATTTTAGGGGTTGTTCCTAAATCTAACAACAATTTTTTCTCACCCCTTTCTTTGGACCAGGATCAAACATCTCAGACTCTTCAAATTCCTCTCCAGTTTCCTGTATGACCATTGGAGCAGAGTATGATCGACCCTGTTGTGTCTGAGGTATTGTAAGGTTACTTGAACTAACAGGTTCTTTCGAGCTGTTTTCCTGTTGAATGCAACTGATACTAATAAACATCTTTAACTATTCTGATTAGGACTGTTCTAAAAGTAAGGATTTCAGGGGTTAGAATAGCAGTCAGAATAACTATCATCATCAAGTACAATTTTCTTTAAATCTGGAAAAATTCTTATTGCAGACTGAATACCGTAAATTCAGAAATTATTGCATGCATTTATTATTGCGATTTTGTCATTTTATACCAAAATGTGATTTTAATTTTTGCGATATTGAGAAAAACCCCACTTCATTCATATAAAAAATTCCAAAATGCGAGTTCAAATTATTGTGATTAAAACCCTGTCACATTTTTCGCAATAATAAAAACATCGCAATAATTTCCGAATTTACAGTAATACAATATTTACAGGATATTCGATTTTCATTGTATTCCCAATGACACTACACATATCTTTTCACCTGTCCCAAATCAGGAATATTTTGGTCACTGGTCTGTATAATTATATAAATTATTGATTTGATCAACCTCAATGATTGTATGTAGTTTTTTTTCCAATGATATATACATCAATTTTGTCTGGGCCATTTAGAGCTCACTACATGGTATGGGGTTTCCAACTCATGTAAGATCATGTGGAGGCCACTAGAGGTCCATTGTTTTGGTATTCAGTAGGGATATGGGATCTTATCTTTTTTACATTTGACTCCATATCCGTTCTTTGTCGTATGTATTGTATTATATATTGTTTTGATATTTTACCTTTATAATTAAGAACAACAAACCTCTGTCAGTGTTGTTGTAGACTTTTCTTCTCCCCAGTCCCATTCTGGTGTGTTCTCATCGGGTGATTGGGGTCCAGGAACTTGTGTTTTCTAAAATTATATTAAAGCCATTACAGCTAAAAACAGTTCTATCTGCTATCAAGAAATTCTCATTCCTGACATTTCCATCAGAACAAGAACATAATGTCTTGGAAACCTGACAGAACAACTCCTTACTGAAATCTTAATTTGAAAATTAGAAATCTTCAACTTATTGCCAGTAATTGGGACAATTTTTTTTATAACTTGTCTCGTTGGAGAAATAGTCAGGTTAAATTCAAATGTTTGATGGATGTTTCAGCTGGTATTAGACAATCAGATACATGTTTTGTTGAGCTCTGACTTATGTATTTTGGTGCCACACCATTAGCTGGTATTAGACAATCAGATACACGTTTTGTTGAGCTCTGACTTGAGTATTTTGTGCCACATCATTTGTAACAAAACTTAGTTTATTGAATGTTTAAATTCAATTTAAACCATAAGCAATCGATGATTACACGCTTATCTCATTCCTATAAATCTATCTAAAACAGAGGAATATCACTGAAGCATAAAATGAAGATCAAGAACCACTGGGTGAGATGCAGTCAGATTCCCAGTATCAAAGTATCTGAGAAACAAACTCAGATGAAGAACTAAAGCAAAGTTAATGAATCATGAAATTAGGTCAACGTGACCTTCTTTGGACTGGAAGTCAGTCAAACTACCAAAATTTGTAAATCTGGCAGATTTTGGAGAAGCTATTCATGAAGCTACCAGGAATGATTTTGCCAATTGAGATAAAAAGGCAGAAATGATGTACATTTTTGCATGTATACTATTGAAACAGTAATGAACGAATCTGCCACAAGTGGAATTCCATTTATAAAAAAGACGAAAATCATCCCTTAGCTTCAAATCCAAAATTAAATTATAAATTTTATTTACATACTGTTTTTGATTTTGTTTGTTCTATTATCTCTGCCTCTTCTGATTCCTCAATTTTCTCCTGGATGGTCATTGGAGCTGACACAGGACGATCATAATACTTTGTTTTTAACGTTTCCTGTCTCTTCTCATCCACTGTCTTTGTTGACTCACATTTCTGTATCTAAAATACAACAAGAATTCTGAAGAGATTGTATATGCAATACATTGTACTCTGGTGGCTTGAAAAATGTTGTTTGTTTGTTTTGAGTTTTATGCCGTTTTCAGCATATTGGCTATTTCATGGCGGCCACTTTTTATTGGTGGAGGAAGCCAGAGTACCTGGAGAGAACCACCGACCTTCAGTAGGAAAATTGGCAATCCTTGTCAATTAAGATAGGAGTGGAACAAACCCTGCCACAGGTGAGATTCAACTCACAACCTCAGTGTTGAAGGGCTAGTGATCATTATGTCATAACGAACTACCTAGACCACTCCGCCATCGAGGCCCCTCAAAAATTTCTCAAAATATGACAAATTGATGGCAAAGAAGATGCCCCATTTGGATCCACCAGCTTGTCCAAATACAAAGTGGTTTCTGATTTTTATGTTAGAAAGGAGTACAAACTGCAACAAACCTGCTCTTTGCTGGTGTTTGTTGATTTAGAATGTGAATTCAGTGGGAAGGAAAATGATTTATCCATACATGTGTAGGCTCCTGGACTAAAATGCAATTCTATGTGGAACTTCTCATCAGAACCTGGGTCCTAGACAAAAAAATAATTAATTACTGCACATTTTATAACAATTTCTGTACAAATATATGAGTATAGAAAGTGAATAATAATAAAAAAAAGTTGAAATTATGAACATGACTCTATATTTTATCCTGTAACTGATTTTATTGTATAGCAACATAATATTCCCTGTACAACGTAACCAAAAACTGGCATTCAATATTCGGCGATATTGCACAGAGAGCAGTATTGCATTGTAAAGACGATGTTTTTGATAGTTTTTTCGGTCACTCCCGGGATCTGAGTGGTGTTGCCATACAATAAAAGGGTTATTGCACGACATTGGTAAATATTTTCCCTCGTAGAATATCTACATTCTACTCTGGCCAATATTTCCCAATCTCCTGCAATAATCCTATAATACAACAGACAAACAGGGTTGAAAACATCAAAGCTGTACTTGTATACTATATAAATACAGCATTCGGCTATTTTTTAAAAATTACTTTCCAACAAATTATTCTTGTTTTGTTCAAAACATTTATACCTCAATTCCAACTCGATATCTATTAAAAGTGACGTCATTTTCTCCTCAATTCATTTTTCCGCGAAATATTTCACTGCGTGTGCATATACATGTATTATGCACCATTTTACAGACATACACAAGGCCCTCATAAGGGTTATTAGAAATCAAGATTTTTTAAATTATAAGAAATAATCATTTTGATGTCGATATTGCACAATAAAAACAATATTAGCATACTAAAGAATATAGAAAAATTTGTATTCGACTTGGAACTGAATGAAAGTACTTTGCTGTGCCTCTTTTTTTCTCCAGTTCCTTAGCCTTATACCAATATTTTCTATATTCTTCTATAGAACACTAATATTGTGTATATCCAAATAAGACAGTGCGATGTGAATTCTGTAATTAGTCATTAGTCATTACAGTTTTTTTGATAAAATCAATACTCATATTAGTAACATGTACTGCAGTTCCATATAAATCTGAATTTTTGTATATTGCCAAAGATTTAGAATGATAAGTACCCACACTAATAACAGAAATGTTTTTGAAAAAGAGGGAGGCCTTAAAAATGTTGAAAAAAATGCATGATTGAATATCGATTAAAATAAATAGTAGCTGATCTCAATAAAAATCTTTTTGCATACAAAATATCTAAACTCATGGATGCTACCAAATTAAAAAATCTCCAGGATTTGAGATCACTTCCTTGACCTTTATAAAAATTAATTAGTTGCTGCCTAACCTTTGTGGGATCTTCAAACATCATTACAACAATCTGTGTCATATAGTTAAGTTCTGGAGTAGAACTTAAATAGTCCATAGCTTTCTGCCATTGTTCATCATAATTCTCCTGTAATAAAATGTATAGAGAAATATAAATGCCTGTTCTGTCTCTTAAATGCTCTCATTCACAATAACAGGTTACTTTTAAAATGTGACTATATGCTGAGTAATTTAAAAAATTTGGTAAAATGATTCAATGAATAGTTCTTCTTTGAAGTGTGTATATTACCCCATTTAAATGGTGGAAAAATTTGTATTCACTTTCAGATATACTGGCTAAGAAAGACAGCTACCGTAATTACTCTAATTATTGGACACTAAAATACACCTATTTTTTAGGACAAGAGTGGACACACAAAAATGTCTCGCCTGTCGTGTATTTCTAATGAAAGTAAATGCTATCAGACACATTGCATACAGTATTCAAAAAACAGGCCAAAACACAAAAACTTAACTATAAACACTGAACCATGAAAATGTGGTTAAGGTCAGATGACACCTGCCAGTTGGACATGTACACCTTACAATTCTTCCATACACCAATATAGTAGACCTATTGCATACAGTATTCGAAAAACAGGTAAAAAAACAAAAACTTAACTATAACCACTGAACCATGAAAATGAGGTCAAGGTCAGATGACACCTGCCAGCTGCACATGTACACCTTACAATCCTTTCCATACACCAAATATAGTAGACCTATTGCATACAGTATTCGAAAAACAGGCCCAAACACAAAAACTTAACTATAACCACTGAACCATGAAAATGAGGTCAAGGTCAGATGACACCTACCAGTTGGACATGTACACCTTACAATCCTTCCATACACCAAATATAGTAGACGTATTGCATACAGTATTCGAAAAACAGGCCAAAACACAAAAACTTAACTATAACCACTGAACCATGAAAATGAGGTCAAGGTCAGATGACACCTGCCAGTTGGACATGTACACGTTACAATCCTTCCATACACCAAATATAGTAGACCTATTGCATACGGTATTCGAAAAACAGGCCAAAACACAAAAACTTAACTATAACCACTGAACAATGAAAATGAGGTCAAGGTCAGATGACACCTACCAGTTGGACATGTACACCTTACAATCCTTCCATACACCAAATATACTAGACCTATTGCTTATAATATCTGAGATATGGACTTGACCACCAAAACTTAACCTTGTTCACTGATCCTTGAAATTGGGTCGAGGTCAATTGAAAACTGTCTGACGGGGATGAGGACCTTGTAAGGTACGCACATACCAAATATAGTTATCCTATTACTCATAATAAGAGAGAAATTAACATTACAAAAAATCTGAATTTTTTTTTCAAGTAGTCACTGAACCATGAAAATGAGGTCAAGGACAATGTACATATGACAGACGGAAACTTCGTAACATAAGGCATCTTTATACAAAGTATAAAGCATCCAGGTCTTCCACCTTCTAAAATATAAAGCTTTTAAGAAGTGAGTTAACGCCGCCGCCGGATCACTATCCCTATGTCGAGCTTTCTGCGACTAAAGTCGCAGGCTCGACAAAAACTGGAAGATTGTCGAAAAAATAGAGTTTTCGTATTTCCGTCCACTTCGTTGTCATTTTTTGACTTCATATGATCGACCTGGTCAATGTACTTTATGAATATGCAATCAAAATAATGGTTCATACTTCCGGTATTGTTATTTGATTTTGCTTTCATGATTTATCTTTTTGTAACTTCAAATTAAGTTAAATGAATGTTGAAGATGAAAACAGTAGCAAACTTCAAACGACCCGCCATGTTGTTGACTAATATGTGGACATCTCACAAATTTTTACGATCTGGATTTGGAGCATCTCACAAATGATTTTTACAACACATGTTACGTTTGTAGTCTCATCGTCTTTTCAGAACATATCATAACTATTACATTTAAATGTCTTATAAACAATGATAAGAGGATCTGTTTTGTAAAAACATTATTCATTTCATTTCAAATTTTTAAATTAATTTCTCTGGGAAACACGAATACGCAATTCCGTTTCGAACTTGTTTCGTATTTCTTTTCAAAAGTAAACTTCCAGGTAGGAAAAATTCAATAAAATTTACTTAAAAATCGATCTTGTTTCAATCAAATTTATTAAGATAGATAGTTTAAATGGTTTAGAAAGACGAAATAAACACTCGATGAGGACTGAAAGTAATTAACTTACCTAAGAAGTTAAAATTACTGACTGTCACCACCTGAGAACAACAATCGTAACTTTGACAATTTTGAAATTGTCGAAAAAATAGAGTTATCAAAAAATTCAATTTTCCTTGAATTTTCAAAAGTGTCCAATAATTAGGCCGTCCAATAATTAGAGTAATTACGGTATACTCGTATGAAAATAACTAGAACTGAACACACACACACCGAGGACAAAATATGCGATTGAATCACATTTTTAAAATGATAAAAATATTACATTAATTTCAGTATTTACATTTAGTTTTCTATTTATACAGTAGACTCCTGTTAATGAGGAACCAGAGTGAGTTATCTTTTCCTAACCAATGTAGGTAAGGGAGAAAATTAAATTCTCTCCCTTTTGTCCTGAGGCTAAAAGGGAGACAAATTTATTATCTCCCTTACCTACATTGGTTACGAAAATATAACTCACTCTGGTTTCTCATTAGATATAAAAATCAGCAAGAAATATCCCATTATCCAGGATATTCAATTAGACAGGAACAACAATTCTGACAAAAAATCAGCCATTTAAATTTCATTTTTATATATTTTATGTTCATATAGTGTTCTATCTTAAGGCATATTTCAATCTATTGACATTTATTTGAATTTTAAGGTGAACTAGGTCATTTTACCAAACAAATATGTTCAAATATAATGAAAATGGTCTTCTTGGAAGAAAATTTGTTGACTCATGAAGTCGTTTCTTGTACACAGAAACAAAATATTCTATTATAATGACATTGTCATCAAAGTTAGATGAAAATTCTATCCAATTAGAAGGAGTATTCTATTATCAGGTATGCAAATATCCAATAAATTCAACATAGAATAACCAAGAAATGGTTTGGTGTTTTGATGTTATATCCCATTTCCTTTATCAGATATCCTATTTCATGGAGTCTACTGTATTATAGAGTGTTTTTTATAATTTGTATTCTACATGTACAAAGGTTTTATTGACTGGTTATTTCCTTTCTTAATAATACAGACAAACAAGATGTGAACCATTGCTCACTACTGGTACCCCAGCCGTGACAAGTCGTAGAAGATGTACTATGAGTCACTGCTCATAAGTGATACCCCTGCTTTTCGATAAGGTCGAAAGATAAGAGAAGTCTTCAAACAGGAAGTTAATGTCACAATATGGCGTACCTATAGAAGGCTTGTGACAAAATATCAAGCGGCTGTGAAGATTAGTTGCAGAGAAAAGTTTGACGAAATATTTTCTTACGGACAGACTGATGTAAGGACGGAACCACAAGGGTAAAACAGTATCCCCCCTCACTTTTGTAGCAGTGGTATAACTCTCCTTTGGAGTGGGGGTATAATAATTTGAAAGAACAAATATGTAAAACTAAGGAGTATCTAAATCTGGCATAGCTCTGTCCTTAGTTTTGGCTTTACGCTTTTTGGTCATTTTTGCATTTTTGAATTCATTCTTCAACTTTTTGGATTATAGTTTTGGGTTTCAATATTTTTGGCCTTCAGCACAACTGATGAGTCTAAAACTGTTGAAATGAATACATTTAGTGCATCAAAATTGGTATCAATTAATTTATATGCCGGTTAAGGTATTGATAAAAATTCCCTACAAGCATATAACCAAGACCAGCAGCTCTTCATTGGTGATTCTTTGATAGTCTTCTACCATACAAATAAAAACCAATTTATACTATAACGAGTTGTTTCACAATTCTCACAATCCACTTCCATTACTGACTATTTACCTTTCAGTACCCTTTTTACAGTGTACTTAAGGGAAAAGAGAACACCTAAGGGAGTTAACTCTTTAAAAATCAGATGAACGTTTTAATCACATATTATTAGTAAAAAGAAATCAAGCTTCTCAATGATCAAAATTAGTATTTGTCAAACTGCTATATATCCAACGAAATTATTCCCGTAAATTGCATGGTTCAAATTTCTTGAAATTTTTATATTTTTGTCAACAGGTCAAGTAAAAATTTCATCAAAATTTTATGAAAATTAAACGAGACAAATCTATTTTAGTCAAAGTGTTGGGTACCCCCTTAACTTCACCAACTGATGTACATTGTATATATATAAAGATTATAATTTTCCAAGTAGCCTCAAAGATTAATAATAAAATGGAATTAATTTCACTTACATTACAAAGACCTCCATATCTCAGCATGTTCAGTAGTGAATGTATATGACTTTCACTAGTGAAATACAGTCTGGTTCTGACAAATCTCTCAGGGGAAGCAACTCCCTTAGAATACCTTTAATAAACAGTGAAATGCAAAATAAAGTTTTAGCTCATATTGTTATTATTGTAGTTTTACAGTATTTGATTTGAGAACTATTCAGAAACATTTTTTTTCAAACTTTGGTTCTTTCAATTCTGACTTGCTGACTGAACTTAACAGTTATAATACAATTATTTACTCTCTTTATGTATATTTGAAGCAGCCAACCCGTTTAATCATAAAATTGCAACTCTTTGTTTACTACCTACTTAGAATTAAGCCTTGTGCTTTCATCATCGGGGTCAATTATAAAACACTGCTCAATGTCACTTTTTATCTTCCTCATCAATGGTGTACACAGATTCTGAGAGATGTGGAGCTTTTCTTCTACTGTTATACCATATTCCTGTAAAATTATATAAACCAAACGTTATGTAACAATTTTTAATGAGTCTTATAGTTTTTTTTCAAGACCCTCTGGTAAAAAATACACAAATAATGTATTTATCACTATTTTGTTATATTTTATTAGAAACCCTAAAATCTGGTGTACTTATACAGTCAAACCTGCTTTTAATGGCCACAATTGGGACAAAAGTAAAGTGGCCACATAAGACAGGTGACTTCACACAAATCCAGATTTTGCTTTCTGGTCCGAAACGATCAAGATATATTGTCTAACATACAAAACATGGCAGTTTGACTGAGGTGAAAGGATGTTTTTTTGCACAATCGACCGTGAATGAATGATGAGATTGATAATTTGAATGATAATTAAGCTCTGCCATGAATTAAAGATCATTTGAAAATCAATTAACGATGATTTTAACATGTATAGAAAGGTAAATGACTGTTTAATTTAGGTAAATTTCAAGCTTGGATACCATTTTGCGTGACCGCTGGCCGCGCAAGACAGGTGACCGCTTATTCAAGTTAAATTAACAAGTAAAACTCTTTGGCCGGACCCCAGGACGACCGCTAAAGGCAGCTGGCTGCTTAATTAAGGTGACCGTTAGGGCAGTTTTGACTGTATTTAATATTTTCCAATTTATCAGGGGAATATTTCTATTGTGCTGTTGTCAATTGTATAATATATACTTCACACAAGTCCCTGAGGGTATCCTCACCTCAGTTTCTAGAATTTCAATACTAGCCGAAAATTAATACTTAAAATTTACTGTTACAAAATTGTAAAATTCGTGAAAACTAAGGAGAAATTCACTCATGTATAGCTCTGTCCTTGGATGGTTTTGGCTTTAAACCTTTAGGCCATTTTGGAATTTTTGAACAAATTTAAATATTCATCTGCCTAATATGTTAACTATTGCCAAGCAAGAAATAAGTTTGATAAAGCTGATGTTGCTTAGCAAGTGTTAACATTGACAACTAGAGTATGCAATGATGGATGGATGAATTATTGTTTAATGTCCACTGGCAATTATTAAATGCATGTCAGGACGAGAACATGTTGATATGATATGAATATTAACCCTGATTTGTACTAGACTGACACTCTCAGCCAGATTTTTAACGTGCTAGTTCAAGAGGTTATAGTCCGCAGGAAGACATATCACCACACTCAGACACATTATTCTGACTCTGAGCCTGCCAGTCCTTACCGCTAAGACATCATCCACTAATACCCCCAACTAAAAACAACCTTCCACCAAATATAAGTTATAAGTATTGTCAAATTAAATGACAATTAAAATGCTTGTACCTGTGGTATTACAATGTCTGCCAAGGCCTTTGAACAATTGAACAGCTCTGAAGCTCTATCATACTGTAAGGTTTTCTGGTTGTGTTGCAGATCATACTTTATACAGTCATATATATCTGGAATTTTACTTATTTCAAATCTTCCGTCCTTCATTCGGAAATCTTTTTCCAACTTTGCCCATCTTCGTATTAAAAGTTCCCAAGATTCTCCGTTGTAAAGTTTTAAATCTAAAAGAATGGAAACACTTTGAAAATACATTACAGATTTTTTTAAAGGAGGAATAATAGCATTTAATCATAAGTACCAACTATTTAATTTAAATAACAAAACTGTAAAGGCATGACCAAAGTTTAAATAAATATTAAAAAAAAATCTATGTTGTGTTTTTGATTTTTTTCTTTTCTAAAATTGCTTTAAAATTACTGTATCAATGAAGTCAAACTTTCTGCAAAGATCTTAAAACTGAAATCTATGAAAACCAGAACATTCATATCTGAAAGTGAAATTAACATTCTTTAGTAGGTTAACCTAAATAAATTAACTTCTTAATCTGAAAAAAAATCTGTTTTAGACAGATTTCAATCTACAAGTTTGGCAAACGCTAAGAAAGTTATTACACAGAGAGGTCATGTTCATTCACTGTATGACAGACCAATTTCCATCTATTTCTGGAATAGACAGTGCTATTTCTCATAAATTCTAAACATGATAATATAGAATGATACACTTTTGTCACAATGTTCACAAGATTGTCCTCATTAAAAACAAGAACAGCGTTCATATATCCCACGTGGCAATAACTCCAACAAAAAATAATGGTACAGTACTGAAATTCGATCATGACCGAGATAATACTAAATCACAATTATGATATAAATTTAAAAAAAATCCATTAGGGTTTCTATGCGTGAGAGCGCTTACACGAAAAATTGACAAATTTTCAGCGTTCAAAGGGCAATAACTCCAACAAAAACAACGGTACAGCACTGAAATTCGAACTTGACAGAGATAATACTAAATCACAACTATGATATTAATTTAAATTAAATCCATCAAGGTTTGTAGGCGTGAGAATGCTAACAAGAAAAATTGACGATATTTTCAGAGTTCAAAGGGCAATAACTCCAACAAAAACAATGGTACGGAACTGAAATTCAAACTTGACCGAGATAATACAAAATCATAACTATGATATAAATTTTTTAAAAATCAATTAAGGTTTGTAGGTGTGAGAGCCCTTACAATGTCGGACGGACGGACACACAGATGGATGGACACCCAGCATTTCTATGTCCCCGCAACACGTTGCAGCCGGGTACAATAGATTAAATACTTGAGTCTGTATGGCTCGCGTATATTCAGTCTGGACCCCCGGACAGTGTTGAAGGGGAATCACAAAAGATCAATCTAATAAAGTTTTCCCTCAACTGTCCCACCAGAGATTTCCCTCAACTGTCCCACCAGAGATTTCTCTCAACTGTCCCACCAGAGATTTCCCTCCACTGTCCCAAAAAGATTTCTTAATACAGTCGAATATAAATATAAGATTGTTTGTGCTTGAGGGATTTTGGTCTTAAGTTGAACAAATGTTGTTAAAAGGAGTGCTGACTGTATTATTTTCCTGATTTTTTGTCTGGACCCCAGGAGAAATTTTTGAAAAAGGACCACGCAAAGACAATTCAATCAAAGTTTCATCTCGATTGGCCCAATGATTTTAGAAGATTCAATGACTGACTACCCATGCAAAGTGATGGCAATAACTCACACGGCCCTTTGGGACATGTCAGCTAGTAAAAAGAAATAGATAACTGTGTATTTGATTACCTCTGGTTCTATGTTCAAGTTTCAGACTTCTGACTTTGTCTGTTAACTCATGTACCATTGAATAAACATATTCACAAAACTTCCATGGATTTCTGATCTGCTCTATGGCTTTCATTAGAGATGAATTCTTTGTTGGTGCAAGCTGTAAATAAAAATAATTCAAATTACTTCTATTTCATGCCAATTCTAAAAGGAAGTCTGTCAAAACTGAAATTCTTATAATTATCTAGTTTTGTGTGAATAAGATTTAGTTTTCCATAATCTAAAAAAAAAAAACCCCAAAATACGACTTATTAGAACTTATACTCTGAATTCAAAAATGGACCTGTTCCCACTGTTGTAACATTTCATGTGCCTCCACCGATTTGTGACTTCCACCAGACTGACTTTGTTGAACTTCACAAAGGGTGCTGTATACGGAGCAGGAACTGCTTACCCTTCCAGAGCACCTGGGTTCACTCCTGGTTTTTATAGGAGTTCGAGTTGTTCATTGTTTTTTAGTTTTCTGAGTTTATTTGTTGAGGTTGTTCATTTGTCTTCCCGGGTTTGTCTGTCCAATGGATTACGTTTTTTGATTGCTCCTTAGGTATATTTGTCCTTTTAAGGGAAAAAACACATCTAGATAAACTTTAATATTAGAAATAATTAATTTACACATTGATTGCCAAATTTACATTACTAACAGTTTCTAAATCATTGGACCATATCAAATAACTTTCTCATTCCAAATGTCCAGAAATTATGCTAATGCATATACATAGTCCAGTCAGACTAAGTTTTAACCTCAAACTAATTGCAACAGAAAATGTTTGAGTTCTAATATATAGCATTAAGCCCCAAATATACACAGAAAAAAGTCTCATAAAATCCAACTTGAGGAAAACTCAAAATCAGCATTTTTAATTTCCTATGGAAATTAACATTGGAAAGGGGAGATAACTCTGCAAAAATGAGTCTTTTTTGTCAGTTTTTGGTTGATTTTCTTAAAATTCATGTAAAGTATGATACTTTAATGGGGTTATAAGTTTGTATTTGACTATATTATATAATCTTCTGCTCATGAAATGTACAAAACCGAAGTGTTATGGGTATTTTTATTTTTTTTTCCGCATTTTTCATTAAAGAAATTGCAAATTTGTGGCTTTGTGACCATTTTGAAAAAATAATGTGAAAATTTGGTATTGTTTATATCTGTAAATTATATTTAATCAGCATCTACCTTGTTTAAAGAAACTTTAAACCACAAAAAGAAGAATATATGCTTAATTATTTTTATTAAATTTGAGATTCTTTACCTTGACAAGTTGAAAAATTTAATAAATGGTCAACTAATGAATTACGAAATCTAGGTTGTAGCTTGATAAAAGATAAGAAAAAAACTTTAGAGTTGTTTGTTATACTCTAATGACAGCTAAAATATCAAGAATCAATACATTCTGCTGAATAGAAGCGGTAAAGTTATAATTTTGTATCAATTCTTATTGATATTTCTGCCTTTTTTGCAGAGTTATCTCCCATTTTCAATGCAAATGTCCATAGGAATTTTAAAATTGTGATTTTTTGATCTTCCTCAAGTTAGATTTTGTTAGACTTTTTTCTGTGTATATTTGGGGTATAATGCTAAAGATTAAAACCTAAAAATCTTCTTTTGCAATTACTTTAAGGTTAGGGTCAAATTTATGGTAGATTGACTGGACTATACACTGCAGCAAATAAGTTATTTCCCTTAAAGGACAAAAAAATGGCAAAATCTGCTGAAGATTGTCCTTGGAATGTTTTGAAATGGTATATATTTGGTATACGTATTAATTAACTACACTTTATCACCAAAATATTTGCCCTCTGTCTCAGGAATGGGTAAAAATATACCATAATGTACTGTATTCTGCTTGTATAATCGCCGTGGTATTTGCTGCAATATCGCCAGCTCGGCGTTAAAAAATATTCAATCAATCTGCTTGTATAATTATTATTATTATTATTAGTGAGTGCAGCAGGCGCTAGTGGGAGTATACGGGTCATTTAGAAAAGTCTTTGTTTAATGGGGGCAGCCATTATGCAATCCGAAGTGAATTTATTTGTTAAAGCAAATCTGGCCATATTGTGCTACATACTAAGGCTAGAAAAAGTTTTGTTTGCCGGAAACGGAAGTAAGTAAAGTAAGGGAAATAACTTGCTTCAAATTGTAATTTTAGAATCAGAATCGTGATACTGGAAATGTGTTTCTGGACAGGGCTATTGCTCTGTTCGCATCATTGGCCACGCCAACAGCATATTATCACTGGAAATGATACTACAGGAAATCTTTCGTTCAATCCAGTAAAAGTAGACTGAGCTAGACAATGATGGTCCCTAATATTATAATTTTAATTTTTATGACCTTTCAGAAACTTCAATGACCTATAAAACTACAATCTTTCCAAAATTTGGTTTTAAATTTTTTTTCATTATTGTTGATTGAAAACAATTTAGAACAATTTAAGCTAAGTATTCTCGACTTGACAGGATATTAAAAATTCAATTTCAAAATTCAACCACAAAAGTTTTATTTATTTGCACTAAAATTTTCAAATCTGAATCTGAACCTTATATTTATACCTTTACTACATCCTCATCTTGGATATCTTTGTCTTCATTCAGTAACTGTGTCAGTCTTTCTTTTACACTGTAATAATCAGCACAACTGCTTATTTCTCTCTCACAAATTGATAACATTTTTCTGCTTTATTCAAAATCAAGAATGTGATTTAATGGTATGTTATGACCATATTGTGTTTGGGTTCAATTGTAGTTAACTATATAGGAGTAAAGCTTCAAAATCTTATACAAACTAATTTCCAATCTCCTTCATGGTCGATATGTATTCGTTTGAAACAGATAAAAGTCAGATTTTAAAAACGTCAATGTGTATATCTAAATAGGAACTACATAATTAAATCACATTCCCAAATTTTGAAATTACTTGGCATTAGGCCATTCAAAGTTAATTTCTTGGTTCTCAGGCCATTTTTCATGAAAAATCGATGTGGGAGGGAGGCATTTTTTTAAAACTTTTTATTGCCCCTAAAAAGTGATGAGGGTTTTTACATTGTTCATAGCCAGAAAAAATGATGAGGGAAGTGATTTTTTGCTTTTATTGTTTTTATTTTATTGATATGGCAATAAAAATGGATAATCAGGCACCCTTAAAAAGAGATGAGAACCAAGAAATTATTTTTAGTTGGTCTTAAGTGAAAATTTAACAATAACCAATTGTATGAATTAGAGAGATTGTGGTCAGAGAAAAGGCTATTTCAATAAAATAATAACTCACAAAAACATACTTCTTGAATACTGATTTGACATTATTCCCAGATCACTACTACTATTTAAACTAGATCATATTTTAACATTAACTTTAAGGAGAAAATTCAATAATTTTAAGAGGTGCTTTTTTCTGTTAAACTTCGTCAGGGAAAGTTACACTGAAAAACACCTTCACATCCATATATTCTGAAGATATTTTTCAAAATACATAAAATATCCAGATGAAGCCAACCTCCCTCCCCCAAAAAACAAAAAAAACCTGTGTTTCTGCTAATTGCAGAAAAAATAATTTTTAGAAGACTATATATGTGTAACTGAACTAAAGGCTCCCAGGAGCCTGTATTGCTCACCTAGATTTACAACTTCAGCAGAATTTAAAATTTGACTTGGGTGTGAAATTATAACTTTTTAACTTTTTAGTTTGTTGTTTTTTTTTTTTTTACGGTTTTGCTTGACTTGAGTATTTTTTACATTTTAGTTGTTTTATGTCCCTTTTGACAGCTCACCATTTCCATTTATTTTTCTTGTTGCATGAGCTGTTTCGCAACACACTTAGTTTTTTAAAATTATAATAGGCTTTGGGGGCTATGTTTCTAAACCAATCGAAACCAAGGTAAGATTTCATGAAAAGGACCTTACAAGGAACATGTCTGCCATGTTTGGTTAAATTCTGTTTAGTGGTTCTCAAGAAGAACATCTAAATGTGAAAAGTTAACTGACGACAGACGACAGACACCAAGTGATGGTAACGGCTCACACAGGTTTTTTGCTTAACATGGCAAGTCCAGTGAAAATCATCAGACAGCTCATTTCATCTCACTAATTAGGGTCAAAAATGCAGGTTTACAGATGGACAAACTAATGGAAGCACACAGAATCAAACGACAGGATTAATTGGAGTGCTGGTTAATGACTGTATCATGGTTATGAGGGTTATAAGACCCAATGGCATACAGGTTCATTGCTTGCAACTGGGTAAAAACAAGACATGTGCAATGATTAGACTGTCCAACAAAATCAGTCTATGCTATAAAACATGGAAACACACGTAAATCATAATGACAAGGTATATATACATACACAGTCTTGTTTGTACATGAGTCAAGGTTTATTGAATAAATAGGCAAACTGAAAGTAAAAATGTAATACAAACTAAATCTCCCAGGAGCATGTATCACTCACTAGGATTTAATTTAAGATTCAAGGGCCAGCAAAAGGAATTAAACAATTACCGTATTTTCCTGACTATAGGTCGAGACTTTTTTACTTTAAAATGACCATTTTACCATTATAAGTCTATGGAGAAAGTATCAATTAGACCTATAGTCCACATCGACTTATAGTCCAGAAAATACAGTACACTAAAACCAAAGTAACAGCCATACGTGTCTAAAGTCTAGAACAACAGAGCAGCCATACATTTCTAAAGTCTAGAACAACAGACATAATTGAGAAAGGAGACCAACTATGGACTACTCTACCAAAGTCTATTTTTAATTATTGTCAAAGTGAAATCAGAGAAGATTTTTAAAAATATTTTTTAGCTGACTTTATTTTTACTAACATCAGCCATGTTAATTAGAGGTCCAGACACCCATACATAATTTTTAAAAGGGAACACCCATGGACAATTCCACCATAGGTTTGTACCAATTAGCCCCATGGTTTCACAGAATTTTTATAGGACAATTTATGACAATAATGGTGATGAAAGTGGACTCCAATTGATGACAATTGCTAACATGACCTTTTGTATCAGCTGAGCTAAAAAATGAAAATCAACAAAATACCACAAAAATTTTAAAAATTACATCAATATTATCTGTGTGTAATCATTATTGAAAAAAAGCGGCCACCCTTGCAAATTATGGTCCAAGTGAAATACATGTAAACCTTGGCATGAGTATGATTTAACATCACCTATCCAGACCATTGTACCAATGAGACCCTTAAAACTATTTAACTATTACCTATGACCATACTAATATTCTAACTGCCTCTGTCTCTATCTCTAGACTAATCTATATACACATTATAAGCTGCAGTAATCCCTAACACAAATCAAAGAATACAAAGCAATAAGCATTTACAAGAAACTGCTTGAGTGACAGCTAACCAGATTTGTCTTCCTTATTGTTTGAAGCATTCCACCCCTTCCACCCCCTCCCCCCCCCCCCAACATACATTGCAAAGTCTTGGGTTGGAAAATCGATATGCTGACCTTACCAGAGCACCTGTTATCACTTATAGTTTTAATGGAGAGAAAAAAACATTGTTGTGACTTTAGTTTTAAGTGTTTTTTAATCTTTATATCTTTGTTCTTACTGGTGTAAGAATATGAATTTCTGTTCTGCTCTGTTGAAATTTTTTGCATTTTTCTTTATTACTTTTCTCTTGCTAATACACAATTACCCATGATAGATGCACATAAGCCTCTCATTATACAGGTTCAAGACCACAATTAATGCATAATTTTTGTTGTCCACAAATATAATCCATTCTATAAACTTATTGAATTTCTTCTTTTATTTTTTGTCCATTATAAAGCAATTTTAAATAGTTTTTGTTATAAATTTATAGTAGAATGTTCAAAGTTGATGTTTTAAAAACGTGATTTTTATTAAATCAAGAGGCTCATAAGAGCATGTATCGCTCACCTGAATTTAACTTTTCCACCTTCAGCATGACTAAACATAACAGTAATTTTCGCTGGTTTTTCCATGGAGTCCTATGTTAAACTAAGTTTGTCTGTGGCAGTTATCTTGGTTGACAGTCCAGGTCATTGGACACAATTCTGAAAGAACCATTGCTGCCGAGTCTGGTTTCAATTGCCCCTATGGTTTCAGTCAAGAAGATTTTTCAATAAATTTTCGAGTTGAGTCCTATGTTAAATTAAGTTCAGTTGTGGCAGCCATCTTGGTTGACAGTCCAGATCACCAGACAAAATTCTGAAAGAGGACCATCTAAGGACAATTTCTGCCACGTCTGGTTCCAATTTTCTCAGTAGTTTCAGACAAAAAGAATTTTAAATGAATTTTCCCATAGGGTCCATCTTAGTTGACAGTTCAGGAGATTGGACATATTTCTGAAAGAGGACCATGCAAGGATCATTGCTGCCAAGTCTTGTTACAATTGTCTTAGTGGTTTCAGAAAAGAAGACTTTTAAATAAATTTTCGAGTTGGGTCCTATGTTAAATTAAGTTTGGCTGTTACTATTTTTAGTCACAGCAGCCATATCCATTAAAAGTCGGGGATGCCGGACGTACTTTGGAAGGGGGCCCCCCAATGTCCATTCCACCAAAGTTTGGACCCAATTGGCGCAGTGGTTTCAGAGGAGAAGATCTTTAAAGATAGGTTTATGCCGGAAGCAGTCTTTAAAGGGCAAAACCTCCTATAACAATTTTGGTCATGTTAACTTATTTGTAGATCTTACTTTGCTGAACATTTTTGCTGTTTACAGTTTGTCTTTATCTATAATAATATTCAAGATAATAACCTAAAACTGCAAAATTTCCTTAAAATTAACAATTCAGGGGCAATAACCGAACAAAGGGTTGACAAAATTTCATGGCATGTAGATCTTGGCCTGATGAACATTTCAGTTTTGTTCCAAATGCTTTAGTTTTTGAGATATAAGCCAAAAACAGCAGTTTTTTACCCCTATGTTCTATTTTTAGCCATGTCGGCCATGTTGGTCGGAAGACTGGGTCATCAGACAAATTTTTTAAACTAAATACCCTAATGATGCTTGTGGCTAAGTTTGGTTCCATTTGGCCCAGTAGTTTCAGAGGAGAATATTTTTGTAAAAGTTAACGGAAGACGATGAAGGAAAGACGGATGCCAAGTGATGAGAATAGCTAACTTGATCCTTTGGGTCTGGTGAGCTAATAAAAAGTGCACTATGAATTAAAAGTGGTCTAGGACCTACAGTTGAACAATGTCTCAGATCAACATATGTTTGATAAATTTACTTAATTTTAGCTTTGTCACAAAACCAATTCACGCAAGTTGCAACTCAACATCCATGATTAATCATGTTTATTCTTATTTATATCAATTCACATCCAATTTTCATTTATCTACTGACCCAAGTCAAGGGGAAACTATATGATCTTATCCCAGGAGCCTGTATCACTTATCTGGATTCAATTTGCCAATCAACAGCCATAAAAGCAGTAACTGAATGGCTACTTGGTTAGTAATTGGGATAAATGGACATTATTCTATACTGGATCATCTTAAAGAAGACTTAAAGTGAAATTTCCGATCAGATCCTAAATTATGCATTGGTGACCATCTTTGTTGACTGTCTTAATGGGTAATATAGGAAAGTAATATCATTGCTGCCAAGTTTACTCCCTTTTTCTTAGTAGTTTCAGAGTTAGCATCCCATGTTATCAGACACAATTCTGAAAGATGACTATCTAAGGACAGTCTGGGTCATCAGACCAAACTCTGAAATAGGAGCATCTAAGGACTATTAAGTTTCAATTGGCCAAGCTGTTTCAGACAAGAACATTTTAAAATGAATTTTCCCATAAGGTCATATGTTAAACGAAATTCGGTTGACAGTTCAGTCTTGGACACAATTCTGAAAGAGCATTATCTACACACCATTGCTGCCAATTTTTGTTCCAAATGACTCATTGGTTTCAGACAAAAAGATTTTTAAATGAATTTTCCCATTCAACCCTATGTTAAACTAAGTTTGGCTGTGGTAGCTATCTTGGTCAAGAAGATTATTAAATGAACTTTCCATGATCCTATGTTAAATGAAGTTCAGTTGTGGTGACTTGATCCTTTTTGACAGTCTGGGTCATCAGACATACTTCAGTGAATTCTGAAAGTGGACGACCTAAAGACCATTGCTGACAAGTTTGGTTCCATCTGGCCATGTAGTTCCATAGAAGAAGATTTTAAAAATTCGTCCTCCCCTTTTTTTCAATTTTTAGTAACAGCAGCCATGTTGGCTGCAACTCGGGGATGCCGTACAAACACTTTGCAAGGGGGCCAACCAAGGAAAGTTCCACCCTATTGGTCCAATGGTTTCAGAGAAGATCTTTCAAGGAAAGTTTAAAATGACGGACGAGAACAGACACATAGTGATGGCAATAACTCACCTGGAAATTTGGCCCAGGTGAGCTAAAAAAAAAAGAAAAAATGCTTCTTATACTTAAGTAATATTGAGCTGGATTTTAGGGTGAAAATATTTACATGAAATTTATATTCAGGGGTTTAAATTTTCTGGACACATTCACTAGCTCAGGACTAATTAACTACCGGCAGCCCAATTGCTCAAAATTGTAGGGTAGAAAAATTTACCAGCTTGAGAATATGGAATCAATCAATACCATTATCCATATTTTCCGAGCTACTATCAGCCATCCAAAAGTGGTAACCTCTATTAGACGTTTCAACTGTAAGGGATAGGTACGAGGAAAATTTAGTTGCACATCAGACTTTAACTATCAAGAAATATGATAGCCCACATATAAAAAAAACACTAGTCCTGGGCATCGGATTAGTGCTACTTTCAACCCCTGATATCTCAAATTCAAAATCAAATTTTGTTTCCAATACTCCTGGAACTTCTTGGAAACATGATTTACATATTTTCCAGTTTATAATATTTGTTATTCAGTAAGTTAAGCCAGAGTTTCAGGTTTGCCTGCGTGCAACAAGCTTACCATAGATATAACCTTCTGAAAACATTGATTTTTTTGTAGCATGTTAAATTAACATTCACAATTCAAAAATACCTCATAATAAATATTCATATTAAATAAGACCAAAATTAAACAATTTGATGGAAAATTTAGGAAAATGCTCCAAAGTCCATATTTTTTACTTTTAAATCCATAACATGATGCAATTTTGATGAAATTCTTCCACATTTCGTGCAAGTTGGTTTGTTAAGAGAGAAGCATGAATTCCCCCAGTATTGAAATTCTAAAAACAATTTTTGTCTTAGGTTTTTATTCTTTACAACCTTTTTAACAGAAACAAATCAGACCTTGATGGCAAAAATGGCCAAATCTCAATTCAAAACTATGAGAGAAATCAAAATAAAGCACAATAATGATCTAGAATAACTTCATTGCTTGTAAAAAAAAAATTAACAAGGGCAATGCAAAGCCTCGCATCCCCTCACTGTGAAAAAATTTGACCCTGAGACTTGACCTTTGACCTATGACCTTGAAAATCAATAGGGTTCTAGATATTCATAAGTATGTGCCAAGTTTGGTCAATATCCCTTGAAGGATGTTGAGTCTAGAGTGTTCACAAGGGTGTTACAGACGGACAGTAACACAACAAATAAATAATACAAAATGCAATCAAATAAAATCAAATAAAAGATAATAAAATTCAGAACTGAAACAAAAGAAATATTTTCTAATTTAACTTACATATGCTGATGTTTAGATTCTCCTTCTTTGTCCAGCAGACCATTTGTGTTTGCACTCTTCACCATTTGGACTAATATAGGTGTTAGCTCCCCTTCAAAGGCACACAAACCCTAAAATAATAATAGTTATAATGATAATGTACTTAAACTTAGGGACGAGATCAAAAGTTCAATGTAGGATAAAAAACTTAATTCACATAGTTTTTTCACTGACCCCCCCACCCATCCATCTTAACTTAATTTGGGAAAAATTGATTGACCAACATGGGCATATGCTTTGAGTATACTTTTTGTATCATGGGTCCTGTTTTTCCTCAACAATGTATGTTTGTTCTGTATTTTGACTTGGACATCACTTGAATCCGTATTTTTCAATCCGAAAATCGATGTCGGATAACAAAACTTGCAGAGATTTTTACCCCCCCCCACCCCCAAACTATTTGAACTAAGTTTTTTATCCGACATTGAACTTTTGATCTCGTCCCTTATATAAATAAGATTGCAGGACAAAGGTAGACAAGATGATCACTCCAACCTGCAGATGTTATGGTTGACAATTAATTACTTTTGTATAGTATTGTAAAATGTGGTTAATATGTCAAAATGGTGTACATGTAGTTCAACATCTGATATTTGTATTTCAGATGAAATGACTACTTAATGTGGTCCTGTTACACACACAAACATGCACACACATGCACACACTAAATCCAAGAATATGTTTGATATGTTGCATATAGTTGAAACAAAGGACGAATGGATGGATGGATGAATTATTGTTTAACGTCCAGTGGCAACCAGGTGCATATCAGGACGAGAACATGTTGATATGATAATGATTATGATCCCTGCTTTTGACTAGACCAACACACTATATAGGTCTTTAATGTGCTAGCTCACGAGGTAACTGTCCGCAGGAAGACATATCATCTCACTCGGACACATTATACTGACTCCGAGCCGACCAGTCTTTGGCCTTACTCCTAGATGCCGGGTGCTTGGCGGAGAAGCAGCAAATACCAATTTTAATGTCTTTGGTTTTACATGGCCTGGGATCAAACCCGCGACGTTCAAAAGCAGAATGTGTCCATGTGAACATAAAGTTGAACTTGATTGGTGTTTATTGGTCCATAACAATATTTCAAATTTCAGATTTGGGGGGAAACAATACAAAAGTTATTGAACAGAATCCTCAAATTTGGCTATTTTCCATATCTGGAAATGACAAAATTTATATTTTTTCTATTCTTAAAGGGGCCTAATGTTGAAATGGTAAAAGTTACCATACACAAATCAAGTTAACCTGATGAATGTGGAAAGCTTATACCTTTTAATAATGGTAGGCAATGTCTTTGTTTTCTTTCTAAAGTCAGGACTTTATTTTCATATCAATACCTTAGTAAATGCTGCTGCAGTCATCTGAACACGTCCCTCATCTGAAGCGTAAATTTTTAGATCATGTCTAAATGTACTGTGTAACCTTAGGAAACCAAGTCCTGGGGTCTCAAACTGACCTACAATTAAATTTGCAATATTTTAACACACTGCAAAATTAAATTTTAGATTTGTATTAATATAGCTTTTAATTAGCATTTTCAGATAAAATGGAACTGAGATAAAAATAATATCTAAACTTGCCCAAAAAGAAGACTTTTGTTCAAATTTTGTTAGTTAATGTATATTTTGCATATGAAGCAATCATTGAGCCAATGCATACAATTTTAAACTTTATTAGCAGATAAATGGCACATAGGTGCATGTTTATATATAATTTCACCTTGACCTCCAGGGTACAAAGTTCTAAATGCCTTGCCAAGATCCTCAGCTTGGATCTTCCCAGCAGGAGTTAGCTCCCCTCCCCATTTTGCTATCAGAAGCAGTGACGGTTCTCTAGGTACATCATCTATTAAAAGAAAATGGCAAATTTAGTTAAATAAGTGCATCTAAATAATCAAATGATTCCTGTTTCATTTTTTTTTAATCTGAATCTTTTTTTTATACAAATTTAAGAGTTTTGCTAATTAACAACTTTCATAAATAGTATAAATAGATTACATAAAGCTGTTGTTGTACATATTTTTTTCTTCTTATTTTGGTTGAAATATTCTTCTACAGTTAAAACTCTAATAAGATAGGAAAGTTAAATAATGAAAGATCAACTGTTACATTGTGTTAGCTTAAAAGTCAAAAGTCTTTTTTTTAAACTTTTATTATCATGAAGACTTTATCATTCTGATTTTGTTTTAGCATGTATGTATACTAAACGAATTAAGCAGGTTAAAGAATTATCATGGAGGATGATAATATACATGTATATAAAATTTCCCTACCTTATGTTAATACACAACAAACCAAATTCTATAAAAAATTTACTTATTTGAAAATATCTAGCACCTATAAACTACCTTGTTAAGCAGCACCAAAGCTTAAGCGTTGGATAAGTCATGATTCTTGCATATCAAAAGGTGTTTTGGATTGCAGTAAAAATTGATAAATATGTTTTTTTTAAAAAGTAAAAAAAAATACATGTGAAGCATTTTGGATAATGTGTGTTTACATTGAAATTTTAAACCAAATAATGCAAAAACAATACTTTTGAAACTTTTGAAAATATTAGTAGTAAGACTGAAAATATTGATGTAACAGATAAAAGATATTAAGTACTTTCCTGTATAATTTCTCCTCCTGTAAAAGCATCTTTTTGAACATTTACATACAGAACAGAAGACATTTTTTTTCTTCATTTTTAAAAAAATATGTTTAAAGTCAAAAATTGCCAGAACACACCATTTGATATCAATGTCTGTAATTGTCTGAAAAAATAGAATATGTTATGAATTTAGTGAAATGATTCTCTTCTCACCATTATAGGCATTTCTCCATGATGAGGTTACAATGAAGTTAATTAGGAATGAAAGCAAATGTCTAGCATCTAGATCATGTGGATAGCTAAAGTTTATTAAATTACCTTAACCAATTCTTAACAACAAATATGGAATGAGGAACCTGAGTGAGTTATCTTTTCCTAACCAATGTAGGTAAGGGAGATAATTAAATGCTCTCCATTTTGTCCTGAGGCTAAAAGAAGACAAATTTATTATCTCCCTTACCTACATTGGTTAGGATGAGATAACTACTCAGGTTCCCCATTACATATATATATTCCAACTTATGAAAGACGATTATATGAAAACTTTCTGTCAGCAGTTAGAACTGGTGTAATTCCAAATACGCTTGTTGTTATTTCAAAACTTACAATAAAAGTCTAATAATTCATTTTTTATTACATTGAGTATTGTGAAATACCAGAATTTCCAAGTGAAAGAAAAGTCCTATTTCACTCTAGGAAGTTACGTAACAATAGCTGTCACCGATGATGTTACTATACAAACATCGATGCACGGTGACATAAAAAAATAATCTACTTTTGTATTTTCTAATTAAATCTTCTGAATTTGTCAACCAATAAACAGAGTAACTTATCTACATCAGTCAACACATTAATTCAAGAATCTGTATAACATACCAATGAAACTGTATTTTGTCTAACTTTTTTATTAACCTTACATAAAATTTTAGTTCCTAGATTCAAAATGAAAACAGAGAGTCTTAATAATCATTACACTCAAAGTCTGTCATGAAGACCCTCAAAAAACAACTGCAAAATGTTGTTGGTTAAACAGTTCATTGGAAAAACATTTTAGCAATTAGTTCCTGAAAAATCAAAACACAGCACAATCAACCAAATGCTCAACAGAGCCTGTAGTCTCACCCGACTTACTGCTATCTATAAATGTAATTACAGATTCTTTTTGAATTTGAAAAACTCAACAAAGATTTGAATTTTAGATATAAATATTTATGCGACAATATACATAAGTTGAGATAAAAGAAAACTTGTTTATCACTCTACTTCTATAATTATAAAGAAGGCAATAGTGAGTTATCTACCCTTACCAACCCAAGTAAGATAGTTGTGTTTTCTCCCTTCTGACCTATGGAATAAAGGGAGGTTAATTTTAGTATCTCCCTTTGATAAAATTAAGGGAGATAACTGTAAGTTTTGACTGTACATGTATCTTTATATGGTAGGTAATTTAATAAGCAGAGCAGCCCTATAACATCTATACTAAAATTACCACTGCTGTCTCCCGTATCAAATTCTAAATCAAAGACTGAAAAGGCATATATTTATAATTAGCCACTATAAGTCAATTATCAGAAGAAAAAAAAACTGCTAAAATAAGATTGAATAAAGATACAATGAAAGATCTAAGACAGACTTTAAAATTTTTTATCAGACAATGGCTGTTCCACAAATGATTTTAAAGAGGTAAGAATTATATTAAATTTTGATAATTGTTGATGATTTTTCAAAATCTGCCTTACACAATAAAAGAGAAAACAATAATAAATAACCTAAAATAAATAATAATAATATAATGATTGAAGTTTTTACTCAGTGTTAAAAATACAACAATCTGCTGAACATCACATAGCAATTTTACATATTTTCATCACAGCTGAAAAATAACTTGAACAAAAAAAGTCAAACATGTTAGCAAAACACACACACACAAATGTTAGTCACTACAAACCCTCACTAGAAGTTCCAACAGGTCGACCAAATGGTTGATGTTTCAACTGAACTTTACGATGAATTCCCGTAAACTTGTACCTACCAAACCAATTCAACATTTTTGTGATTCAATTGACAATAAAGGGTCGATTTAATGTTTCATAAACCATGCTCTATAGCACTATAACGCATTTAGATTTCTGTGCAAAATGAATTAATTTTCATAACTAAATGAAACGAAGCAAAAAAAAAACCAAAGCTAAACTGGCTATTAATTTGAAAAATTCACCATTCCATGGTATCGTCATTCAATTGAAATTTTCCACTACAAAAGCCTTTAAATCAAGTGTTATAAAATAATACATAAAGGCATCCTCAACAGAAGCTACAAAGACATCCAAGATATTTTGAGATATCAGTATTTCAGCAAGGAAACTCCATGTAAATTATCAGAATGCAATGATTCAAGTATAAACTGCTTTAATTATCATTATTATTATTGTGTTTTTGTTCTTGCTTGTAGTTAAATTTTAGTGGATATCAATTTTTTGTGGATGTCAATTTTTTTCAGTTTAGTTGATTCAGGAATATCAAATTTTGTGGTTTTATAATCTTTCACAATATAATATATATCCACTAAGAAAATTGAAGGTTGTATTCAATAATGACCTTAACAGTCCAATACATTTCGACAAAAAATGCTAAAAGTTTCAAATAAAAATATCTTGTACTTTTCACCAGATTTTTTCACTTAACCATGTAGACAATCTTGGACAATATTACTGAGTATACATAGATATATATATGTGTGTGCTGCAATTCAAGTTTCAGAGGTGTTTACCCGTTTCTGGTGTTTTCAGTAATGTTAATGATTTTTGTCAGTAATTTGGGCCCTTTGTCAGTATCTCAAATTTCAGCATAAAAAATTCCATAGAGACCCGCCATCAAAGCAGATTATATTGTGTTAAGTCTAGAAACAATCCAAGTTTTTATCATCAATCTCGTTAAAACGCTGTTCATAACTGGAAAATCAAGCGCAATTACAAATCATTTACACGACTGGGAATAAAAAATTATTTTAGTACAAAACCAGAAAGCGTAATTACCGAAGGTAAATCCGTAGGCCATATTTTAAATCTAAAATCTGGGACAATTACGGAAATTTTGTAATAGCAAACATCTCTGAAGTTTTAATAGTAATTTGGAAGTAGTCATATACATGTAATTATGTTTTGTCAAAAATCATTCCATGCTGAATAAATTTTCTTTCTTATAATTTATGAATAGTACTAAATTGGTGTTTAGACTATCATTGAATTTGATTTTTTTCAGTTCCCTAATCTAAACTTGGGGGGGGGATAACAAATTACTTCATCAAAAGTAAAGTTACATACGTACATTGGTCAAAAGCACAGTACAAAAATTAAAGCATAGTGGTATATAAGCCTATGGAAAACATGCTATATTCTGCCTACTGACCATTACTACCAGGCTTGGATTCAATTTTCATATTGTAAGAGGAATTTAGTTAACATTTTAGGACAAAAGTGAATAGTTGAAAATAGTGAAATTTATTCCAGGTGAGCTTAATATTAAATAATCACAACATGCTACAAAAGTAAGCAGTAGAAATTATTCTGTTAAATAATAAAAAACCCAAAATAGAAATAATAAATAAAAAAAACCCCAAAAGAACAAAAAAAGAAAAGAAAATATATGAATTATATCTGTACATTAAGCCGATAGGAAATAGGTTACTTAGCAACATGCCACAACACAAATGTTAGAATGTTATATAGCATGCCACCAATCACCATGGTAATGCTAAAATGTTATGCTACAGGAAATATTGATATACTGAAAGCCAAAATGTAACAACTGAAATCTGTATTCAATATCTTTTTTTTTGTGTGTGCATCAAATAATTTTTTGGGCAATTTTTACAGAGTATACACCAACTATTTTTTACAATTTTAACCCAATGAAAGTGCAGAAAATTTTTTATAATTTGAATTTACTTCCAATGCAAAACAGATCCTGTTTTGACAGGGGATATGGAAAGGGGATGAATGGTGTCGTCTGATGAATTTTCAAAAATTTAACATGTCTTTTTAATAATTTTTTTCAGAATTATATAACAAGGTCATGTGATGGGTGCACCTCCACCTAAATCAGCACCTTGATTTTCTTAGTCATCAGATTCCGTCATTACATTTTGGCACCCACTACTACAGATATTGTGCGAAATTTTTACACACCCTCTTCGCTCGACGATTTCTTGGGATGACCATATGGTTGATACTTCAGTTGTACCTTACGATTTATTCCAGAAAAATGTCCATACCTACATGTATTGAAAGTTAGAATATTCAAAATTAAATTATATCAGCGACACTGACCACAGAATTCCATTTTTTTCAATGCTGAAGTAATTTCATTGTAATATCAAACGAAGAATAGACAAAAAATGTGCTACCCTGATACTTGGACTTTTGTAAAGATATTTGATTAAAAATTCACCCATTTTCCTTCTTTTTCCATGCTTTTTTTCTCTCTCAGGTCAATACCAATCATACTGACCTTTCCAAAAATATAAACTGATAAATAGTTCATGCATTATAACACTGTCTGGGAGGAAAAGTAATGTTCCCTTTTGTCTCTGTCTCCAAGAATATTACATAATCATCTATGATGGTGAAATTATACGCCCTATCCAAAACCTCATAAACATATTATCCAAAATAATGATCACTAAAATTAATTCTAATTTTAATAAGATTTCCAAGTGCATATCTTTTTATTATGATTTATGATTGAAGCAGAAAACAAAATGTTGAGGACAAAATTATTTTTGAATGTAATCAAATTTATTCTAAAGCTTTTTTTCCAATTTCATTTTTATTACCTTAGTTTTCAACTCTAGAAATTTATTTTACTTGAAATTTTTAACATTTTGAAAATATGAAAAATGTTTTCTGTGACTTTCAGATGAAGAACAGCAATAAAAGTGTTGTTCTTTTGTTTGAATGTCTGTTATGAGTAGATTTTGTGTCAAGAAATTATCAAAAATCAAAATATGAGTTTTAATGACCGCAGTCTGCAAATACAAAACATCAGATTTATTTCAGAATGAATTTAATCATACATACATTTCTAAGACCAACTTTAACTGTTGTAATTTGGCCTTTTTCTCTACTATCTCAGGATCACTGTTAGCATGATTTTCATCCAACAAAAATCTAGCTATATCTAGGACTTCTTGAAGCTGTTTTGGTTTCTTCAGTTTTAAATGACCTGTTCTGTAACCATCATACTTTTTGAACAAATCGTAGAATCTACAATTAATTAGAGAGAAATATGTATTTGGAAAGTCTTTTGCCTGCTTGATACATTGTAATAAACAGAATCCACAGTGAATTTTATTTGAGAAATAAATAAGAAATAAGAACTTTGTCTTAGTGACATCATTGTTTGGAGCCAGCTGTGCCACAATTAGCCAAATAAATAATCAGATTTTTTCCTGTTGGAAAACCAACTTAATGAACAGTTTTAATTCAGGCATCCCAATACTGTGCAGCAAGGCCAACCTCAAATTTAAATCAGTAAATCTAAGACATCAATAGATATTCAAACTGAAAACCATTTTTCCTCTAGGCAAAATCAGTGTCAGCAATTTGAAAATTCAGCTCCAATACATAAAGAAAAGATTACCAAAGCATTCTATACTTCTGACTAATAATTCTGAGATAAACAAGATATCAAAAGCTCACTTTTTATGTTTGACCTCCATCTTCATTTTCTGTTTTGGAGTTCTGTCTCCATGTCTTATTACAGCTATTACACATCGTAACTCCATCCTGAAAAACAAACCAGTTGTACTAGTCAGATCAAAATATTAAAAGAAAAAAAAAGCATAACAACAAAGATTTCACAATTTGGAGAAGCTGTTTGAAATACATGTATGCATATTTCAGTCTCTATTAAACTTACACTTTCCTACAAATTATTTTTGTAAACAGGGTGTTTTGTGAACAAGTTTACTCAAAATTTTTAATTTCAATATTTGAGTACTTTAAACATTCCAAATTTTACTTCATGGTCTAATTAGTATTTTACCTAACCTGAAAAGTGAACATAAAACTCCTATTTATAACCGATCTCATTAAACAAAACAGAATTTATAAAATTTGTAAAAAACCTGACTACAGTTCACAACTATCTGAAGTTTTGAATTAATGGCTTCTGTTTTCCCCTTGTAGCAAGTGAAATGCCTACATAAAGACTGAGCAAGTGAAAAGATTCCTTAAGTATATCCTTTGATTTTTTTACAAACTGTACCGGCCTGTTTGTGCAATAACTCTTCATTGCTACAATTGTCTCGTCTACTTTTTATGTGCAATTCTTTGAATATCGAACATTATTAGGAATTTTCAATGATTTTCTTTCTCTTAGTTATAATTTTTGAGCCCAGAGAGGCATTGCACCAATTTGTATCTTACTAATAGATGCCAACCCCTTTTTGGTACTATCAGTAAAAACAATCTGAGTTGTTAGTAATTTACAACTTTTTTCAGTTATCATAATTTTTCATATAATATTGTATCCTGCAGCATAATTATAAGAAATACACAATTTACTTAGCTGCGTTCATCAATATATTCGGAATCGTACAAAAACTGAATGGTTTGTTTTATAAAGCAAATAATCCGAGGAGAAATTTAAAAATCTTAAATCGCTATAGATCTTTATCTTTCCACGATAATAACATATGATGAAATATTAAAATCTAAACCAGGAACGGTTTACTATAAACCTTAACACCATATTTTTGCCCTGAAATTCATAACAATGAGGAACCAGAGTAAGTTATCTTTTCCTAACCAATGTAGGTAAGGGAGATAATTAAATTCTCTCCCTTTTGTCCTGACGCTAAAAGGGAGACAAATTTATTATCTCCCTTACCTACATTGGTTAGGAAAAGATAACTCAATCTGGTTTCTCATTACGAAAAAATCGTAGTGGTTGGCATCTATGCTTTCAAAGTCTATATCAAAAGTACTAACATTGATCCAGATGTTGTAGGCACTACAGGAATATCTTCTGGAGCAGAACCAAGAACCCATGGAATATGTAATTGTGGTGCCTTAGCTCTCATTATCATTGTTCTGAAATACATAAAAAAAATGTGACCAACCACATGTCAGTAAGACTGTAAAAACTTATAACTATTTAGCCTCTGAGAATACAACATTTACATATAACCTGTAATTTTCCATATGTACACGATAAGTTACAATATATAAATCTTTGTGTAAAAGGGAATATTGCAGAGATACATGTATGTTCAGAGTTCAAGATAATCTTATATGAAAGGGAGGGGACCACTCACTCCCTTCCTGTACACCCTTCAGTATGTTAATATTACTAAATTAATTCAAAAATTTTGTTTGTTTGTTAAGTTGGCATTTTATGACGTTTTCAGCACATTTGGCTATTTCGCTGCAGCAAGTTTTTATTGGTGGAGGAAGTCAGACTAGCCAGAGAGAACCACCGACCTGTGGTCGGAAAATTAGCAATTCTTGTCAATTTAGATCGGAGTCGAACACACCCTGCCACAGGTCAGAATTGAACTCACAACATCAGTGTTGACATGCTAGTGATCATCAGTAGTCATGACGAACTACCTAGACCATTCGGCCACTGAGGTACCTAATTTAAAATGTATTAAAGAGAGAAAAAAGATTAAAAAAATCTTAAAAGGTTATAAGAAAATTTTATTGTTATTGTTATTATTATTTTTAAATGTTGACATTACCTTGATTGCCCTATTCATACATGGTAAAGTGTTATTTATCTAACAATATCCCCCTCCCGCTCTGCATTTCAAAAAAAACTTGTTACATTAAGATGCATGGTTTGAAATTAGCGGTCACCCACTCCCCATTGGCGAATAATTATCTGTGTGGGCCCATAAAAATTAAATCTCTTAAGCCCACTTGGCGAGTGAAAATCAAATTCCAGTGTGGGCCAATATAAAAATCCAATTCCGTAGCCCACTTTCAGTGTAAATAAAAATTCAAAAAACATAAATTTTAACAATATATTTCTTTGTTTACTAAATTTTTGCGCATGCTTCTGCTTCTTGTTATGGAAATAGTACTCCTGTATCCAGAGCACTTCCGTTTGGTGTCCTTCGGCTGTTCCGTTTAACCAGTTAATCGGAACAGCCGACTGACACAAAACGCGATGTGCGGCATGATTTTCAATTATGATACTTCACCTTGCGTAATTAAACTTTTGTGCTTATTCTTTTAAGCGGCCCCCAGACCCCTCGCCGTAATGCACCTCGCTTACGCTAACGCGCAACTGTGGGCCCCTAATCCTTATGTGGACTAATTTAAATTCTTATTTGGTAGCCCACTTGGCTACTGCTCTAATTTCTTAGCTTCTAACTCTGAGATGGCTTAATTTTAAAGAAATGAGGCCACGAAAAGGGCTTAATGTATACAATTTTTGAGGGCACTAAAAGCATTTTCAGGACACATTCAAAAGTTTCAAGAGGGCAGCATTGCAACCATTGATGAAGACATGGTGCAGAACAATGCTATAAATGCATACAGAAACCAATTAATAACTTTGTATTTTTGTTGGACATCATTTCTACTAAATTTTCTAATTTATTGTATGTCTCATATTTTATTTTTATTACGAACTTCAAACAGTCTAATTAAACCTCAGTTCGTAAAATGGATTTGTCAGGATTTTAATACCTAAATCAATGTGAATTGTCTAGTCACTTGGATGAAAGATGCAATGAGCTAAGTCGTAACTGAAACAATTGAACTTACATAATTTTGTTCAATCATGTCTTCCAGAGAAAACAAAATTCTGCCTACGTAATTTTCAATGTAAAAGGGAGATAACTCTTCCACTGAGATTTTATAAAATTAAGTATTACAATCCCATGATTCATGAAATATGCACAAAGTGCATTAAAAATATTTAAAATACAGTTTTAAAATTTTTTTGGATAGGTCTGAGTTGATAAATTCAAATTACTAATTTTTTGAAATTTTCATGTGCATTCATTTTTCTATTTTCCATTTAGAATCATTTGTGATTTATACAAACATAACCTTTATAACAACTTTACATTTTTTATTGTTTTTGGACGACTCAATAAGGTTAATAAACCAACAAAAGATTGTCTAATAATTCTTACATTTAGACTTTCAAAACGTGAAAAATCCATTCTATGAACTGAGGTGTCTAGACGGTAGAAGTCTTACCCTAAAATTTTGGCACAATCATCATAATACTTTGCAGAATTCTTCACAAAACTAAAACCATTAACATCACAGACATAAGACTGACCATTAGCTCTCAGCAGATCAAATCCACACACATTTTGCTGAAAAAAAAAATATTCTGCATGATTTCATGATCATTTTTTGTACTTATTTCACTATTACTTTAATTTTAATGTAGGAATAAAGCTAACATACATATGTATATGCATGTGTGTTTTTTAAATTTGTCATACTTCTGCCAGATAAAATCGACTCCTAGATTCTCTAACCCACCCTCAGATTTCATATTATTTTCTATACTTTCTTCAGTATTCCAACAAGGTACTTAAGACTTAAGAATGGCAAGAAATTTGATGACGCTAATAAATGACATATAATAAAACAATCAATGGGTTAAAAGTTAAAAAATAACACGATACTATAAAAAAATTAAACAGTAGTAACTAGAATTGTCCTGAAAGGGACTAATACCCCCCGCTGCAACCTGTCTGTTTTAAAGCCCAACAGAAATTCCTGACGATATGCACATCTCCATAAAGTTTCATGAGAATCATGCAAGTAATGTAGGAGGAGTTGCGGACAAAACATGGAACAAACTTTTGTTTAAAAAAATGTCTAAGTCCAAACAGCCATATCTTTTATATTTCTTGTAAAAATAGAAATTTCTGACAATATGCACATCTCCATATAGCAGAGGTGTTTACCCTATTTCAGTCTATCAGTAGTAATAACAATTTTCTCAGTATTTTTCAGTAGTATCACCGGTGATCAGCCGGAGTTGTCCGCTTTGTAGCTGACATATTTTGAGTTTTCAAAGTTTCTTCAAGCACATTTTAAATTATCTTTCGTTACATACTTTGAAAGATCGGTAAAACATACGATTAATAAGAGGTGTCCCGAAAACCGCAGAAATCTCTATCTCAGACGCGTTTACTTTAGTTTAATACATAATCACCGCTCATTCAAGCACTTTGAGGAGAAAAAAAAAAATTTCTTGAAAAGAACCGGAAACCGTACTTCCGTGAATTAAATCCGTAGTCCGTATTTTGCATTTAAAATCCGTGTAAAATACGGAAAATCCGTAGTGGTAAACGCCTCTGATATAGTGATCTAACACTCCATAAAGTTTCATGAGAATCATGCAAGTAATGTAGGAGGAGTTGCGGACAACACATGGAACAAAGTTTTGTTAAAAAATGTTTAAGTCCAAACAGCCATTTTACATTTCTTGTCAAAATAGAAATTACTGACAATATGCAGATCTCCATAGAGTGATCTAACAATCCTGAAAATTTCACGAACGTTATTTCAGACAGACAGACTGAAACATATATATGGTATAAAAACCTTACCTTAAATGCCAGGCAGACTTTTCTGGCCAGTAATTTATCCTTGGCACTCAGTAAGACTGGATAACGGACTTCTTTACCACTTTTGTCCCTTTCTACTTTCCCATCCAATGCTGGAGACTTTCTGGCCTCCGCATGGCAGTAGTCTGGTCCCACTGTGTACACCTGTAAGTAGGGGTGTAACGTTTCACAGATGCATCTGTTCAATAGTATTGATCGAGCACTCAATCAATATGCATATCGTATTGTCACATCAGAATCGCGATACTTTTCAGCACAATATAAACCGTTTTCTGTTAAATTTAAGAATCCTTAAACTGTTTTCCGGTTTTTGGAGGGAAAAATTTCAGTTACATTGTCATTAGTCTCAGGTATCAGTTTGACATGTGTTTAAAAAATTTCATCATGGCAATGTGGGAAGCTACACTTCTTTGATTTTATTTAGTACAACTGTGAACAGTTTTAATTGCAACTTTTCAGAGTAAAATTTCTGTTGTAAAATTTTTGTTCATATTCAATTTTGAGAGTTAATTCTGAGTGAAAAAGTATTACTGTATTGTGATATATTGGCACAATACTCAGGCCTACATGTATCTGTAATACAATATATATCTTTCACAATAATAAAAATTTTAAATTGTCAGCCAGGGGTTGAAATACTGGCTTGCTCATCAATTACAATATAGCTTACTGATATGAAAGGAAAGAGATATCGAGTAGATATCAACAAAAAAACAACCCATGATACAGTATGATCAGAAACTTTATCCCTCCTACTTGGAAAATCCCAGTACATGTAAATATAAGTGCTATTACTTCTACAGACTATTTTCTTTTTTCAATGATTAAGCCAGAATTCTACAGTGAAAATTAAGACTTTTATTTTTACCTTAACATCAGTGCCATCTGTCGGCATAAAATCTTCATAGATATAGGACCCTGTCTTCCTCAGATAGCTACATGTAGAATATATGCTACTTCTTGATCCAATCTAAACAAAAAATATGACGCAATTAAATTCGGAATAATCTGTTTGGGATCCAGATATGTTTCTGTATTATGTAATAGGGAGGAGAACGAAACATAGCCACTGGCTGTTGGCAGCTCTCATGAAATAAAGACTTTTAAAAGTAACAACTAATACTGTGTTGGAATGCCAACACAAAATCCCCAAAACTATGGCCATTTTTAAAAGTCTGAAAAATCTATGCATGGCCACCTGATTTGTACCAAATTTCATAAAGTTAGCTTGAACGGTTTTTGAGATCTGCTTCAGACAAGTTCATGGCTCAGAAGAAAGGAAAGGAAACAGAGCAAAAACAATAAGTCCACCAACATGTAAATATCAGAAAATATCATGCAAAACAGAAATTTATGCAAGGTAAATCTCCTACTTCTACCTAATCAGTGATATTGTTGTCTATTTTCAAAACTACCTCTACCCTTTTTTTTTGGGAAAAGCATCGTTTTTTGGGGAAATTGGGAAATTTTGAATAAGAATTAATTGTACTAAAAGTTTTTACAACAGAACTTTCACAGACACTGACAGGAGCTGTTGCAGTCTCAGAGAGAGCTATGGGTGCAGAAACTTTCTTAATTGTAGACTGATTATTGTCAACATTACTGTCATTTGTTTCATTACAAACTTCTTTTATTATGTATTCTATAGCTTGTTCGACTTCCCATTCGATTGTAGATGATTCATCATTGACTTTAATAACTTTATTCATTTGTTTAAACACATCTCCAATCTTTTGTAGACCTTTGCTGTCTTTTTTGCGGAGTTTTTTAATGTAATATTTAGAATTGTGAGACATTTTAACCGGAATGGAACATTTGGGGGAGGGGAAAGAAACGGATACAATGACGGTATATAATACATTGAAAACCACGTGTGTTACAAACACCGCGATGATTCCAATCAGAATCCCTGATCTCAAAAACGCTTTTATTATATCAAAATAATAACATGAATACGAAATTTACGTATCATTACTACCGATGCCATCACTTTTTGGGAAAAATGTACAACTTATTGGGAGGAATTTTAAGCCATTTTATTTTGTAATTGGGAATTTTCTATAGGGGAAAAAGCCGAATATCGGCGGTAATTTGAGGCTAACAATATCACTGCTAATAGGTTGTTTCAAAATAAAATTCATATTTTCTGACTTATATTATATATATGTATGAAATCCAGCAAAATTTGAAAAAAAAAAACCAAAATGTACTGTGAGCCACTGCTCACTAGTGATACCTGTTGCGATAAGGTAAAAAAATATAGGAAGTCATTAAAAAGGAAGTTGATGTCGCCTTGGTCTGAAAACGTATCCCATAAAATGGCGTACCTATAGAAGGCTTTTGACAAAATAATCAAGAGGCTGTGATGAGAAGTTGCACAGAAAAGTGTGAGGAAAATTTTTGTTAAAGAGATACAGACGAAACAACAAGGGTAAAACAGTACACCCCTCTCCTTTCGAGCGGGGGTATAAAAATTATGTGAAAAAGTAGAATTTAGCTTTAAAATTCATGATTAAAATAAACATCCAAGGTATTTGAGTAATTATAGTTTCTGTATCTGAGATTCCACTGAATTCAAGTATCACTTTTTGGCCTTATTCAGTGTATACTCTGAGCGTGAATCTCTGTAGAACAATTTTGAACTATTATACTAAGGGTTCATTCCTTGTATTGCGCATGGTAGATCTCCTTAGCTGAAATTTGGCTTCCTATTTCAGTATTTTTGGTTATAAGTACTTCTTATTTAAAATAATTTTGGTTTTTGGTCTTCCAAATGTTTCGGTTTTAATGCTGCTGATGAGAAGTAACTCCTTGAAATGAGTCATATACAGCATAATATAAATTTACTATATCTAATAGTATCTTTGGATTGTTATTTTTTATTTCCCTTCCGGGGATGTTCCGGGACATAGTACTGGTTCGCTGCAATGAAGAGTAAAGGATAAACTGTTTTTTGAGTATTTATACCTTCCTAAACAATCTCTGACTACCACCTCCAGCAGCAGCAGGGAAGTATATATAAACATTGTGATCTTCGGCTGAGACTGGTTTCTCTACGAAAGGTTTATGGAAAACCTGGTTCTGGATCTCAATAGAATCTTCATTATCTGTAATGGTATCTGGAAGAAGAAAGCAGTGGCAGATCCATAACTATAAAATCGTCAAAAAAAATATTTCGCCTCACTCTGCTCTGCATTATATTTTTCAATTCTAAATTTTATGTCCTCCCCTCCATTTTCAAAAATCCAAGATCCCCGACTGGAAAGATATCTTTAGGTCAAGAAATGAAATCTGGTCAAATCAATTTAACAAGAGGCTCCCAGGAGCCTGAATCGCTCACCTGGTCCTTAAGCTTTAAGGGAGTCTTTCATGAGCTATTACCCCTATAATGGATCATCTGACAACTTCGACCCAATTCAGACTTTTGTAGAGCTCAATGAGCTGATTGTTTAAGCAAACAACAGCTTTTCTCTATCGACAATAGTTTTCATTCTATAGGGCAAAAACAAGAGAAAACGCTATTTTTGACATTTAAAGGGTCATCTATAAGGCATCAACAGTTATTTTGACATTTAAGGGACAAAACTTCAACTCCTAAAGGGCTCATTTAAACATTTTGCAAACTAAGGGAAATGCTGTGAAAATGGTCAATTTTGATGTTCTAAGGGGAATAACTCCTAAAAGGAATGATCATACAACTGAAGTACAAATTTTAAAAAAAAATCAAGAAAAAGGGCAATAACTCCTACATGGGTGGTTACATCTTCTTCAAAATTTCAAAGCAGGTAGATCTTGAGGTGTTGAACACTTTTGCTTCCCATCAGAATTTTGATATCTGTCACCATTTTTGAGTTATTTGCAAAAAACTGCAATTTACCCCTATGTTCTATTTTTAGCCATGGCAACCATGTTTTTTTACAAATCAAAAATCCAAACGATAGTTTAGTAGCACTCATGCCAAGGAACAACTACACTAAGTTTGGTTGCAATTAAACTTATGGTGTAAGAGGAGTTAACGATTTTATTACAATGAATAAAGACTGCAAAAATGGTCAATTTTGACGATCTAAGGGGAATAACTCCTAAAAGGAACGAACCTACAACTTCGATCCTGTTACAAATTTTGTAGATCTTTGTGTGCCTAACAATATGAAATTTAAATTTTTCAAATTTCCTTTATAGTATCCAAGATATTGAGCTTAATAAGTGCAAAATTTGGAAAAAATGCAGAAAAAGGGCAATAACTCCTACATGGGTCATTGGATCTTCTTCAAAATTTCAGGGCAGGTAGATCTTGAGGTGCTGATCACTTTTACCCTATGCCAGAATTTTGATATCTGTGACCGTTTCTGACTTATTTGCAAAAAACTGTGATTTACCCCTATGTTCTATTTTTAGCCATGACGGCCATGTTTTTATACGAATCAAAAATCCAAACAATAGATTTGTAGCACCCATACCAATTAATAACTGCACCAAGTTTGGTTGCAGTTGGACTTATGGTGTTGGAGGAGTTAACGTTTGAAAAAGTTAACGGACGACGGACGGACGGACGACGGACGCCAAGTGATGGCAATAGCTCACATGACCCTTCGGGTCAGGTGAGCTAAAAAGGGCAATAACTCTAACATCAGTTGACAGATTTTCTCACGAAAATCAGCACACAGGTAGCTCTCATCATGCTGAACACTTTCAACCTGCCAGAATTTGCCGTAACCTACAAATGTAATGATTTTTGAGATATTTGCGCAAAACTGTTGTTTGACCCCTATGTTCTATTTTTAGTAACAGTGGCCATGTTTTTCGATGGATCAAAAATCGAAGCATAAACTTTGTGCAGGATATCCTAAGGAACAATCTTACCAAGTTTCATTTGATTTTGAATAGTAGTTTCAGAGAAGAAGATTTTGGAAACAATAACATAAAAAAAAAAGCCAAAAATCTCAAAAAAGGGCAATAACTCTAACATCAGTTGACAGATTTTCACGAAAATCAGCACAGAGGTAGCTCTCATCATGCTGAACACTTTCAACCTGCCAGAATTTGCCGTAACCTAATGATTTTTGAGATATTTGCGCAAAACTGTTGTTTGACCCCTATGTTCTATTTTTAGTAACAGTGGCCATGTTTTTCGACGGATCAAAAATCGAAGCATAAAGTTTGTGCAGGATACCCTAAGGAACAATCTTACCAAGTTTCATTTGATTTTGAATAGCAGTTTCAGAGAAGAAGATTTTTGAAATAATAACATAAAAAAAAGCCAAAAATGTCAAAAAAGGGCAATAACTCTAACATCAGTTGACAGATTTTCACGAAAATCAGCACACAGGTAACTCTCATCATGCTGAACACTTTCAACTTGCCAAAATTTGCCGTAACCTAATGATTTTTGAGATATTTGCGAAAAACTGTTGTTTGACCCCTATGTTCTATTTTTAGTAACAGTGGCCATGTTTTTCGACGGATCAAAAATCGAAGCACAAACTTTGTGCAGGATACCCTAAGGAACAATCTTACTAAGTTTCATTTGATTTTGAATAGTAGTTTCAGAGAAGAAGATTTTTGAAATAATAACATAAAAAAAAGCCAAAAATGTCAAATAACTCCTAAAAGGAACGAACCTACAACTTCGATCCTGTTACAAATTTTGTAGATCTTTGTGTGCCTAACAATATGAAATTTAAATTTTACAAATTTCCTTTATAGTATCCAAGATATTGAGCTTAATAAGTGCAAAATTTGGAAAAAATGCAGAAAAAGGGCAATAACTCCTACATGGGTCGTTGGATCTTCTTCAAAATTTCAGGGCAGGTAGATCTTGAGGTGCTGAACACTTTTACCCTATGCCAGAATTTTGATATCTGTTATGGTTTTTGAGTTATTTGCAAAAAACTGCAATTTACCCCTATGTTCTATTTTTAGCCATGGCGGCCATGTTTTTATACGAATCAAAAATCCAAACGATATTTTTGTAGCACATATACCAATAAACAACTGTACGAAGTTTGGTTGCAATTGGTCTTATGGTGTCAGAGGAGTTAACGTTTGAAAAAGTTTACGGACGACGGACGCCAAGTGATGGCAATAGCTCACATGACCCTTCGGGTCAGGTGAGCTAAAAATGGCGGGAAAATGGCCGTTTAAAACAAACTTTCATCATCACCATTCAACTCGGGATACCATGTTTGCCTTGAAAGTAGCTTTCATCTTCATTTTATTTCTATAATTCAGGAAAGAATCGCAAAAAACAGCATTTTGACTCCTATGTTCTATTTTTAGTAAGGGCGGACATGTTTTTTGACCAATCAAAAATCCAAGCATTAACTTTTTGCAGAATACCCTAAGGAACAATCTTACCAAGTTTCATTTGATTTTGAATAGTACACATGTAGTTGTAGAGAAGAAGATTTTTGAAATAATAACATAAAAAAAAAGCCAAAAATGTCAAAAAAGGGCAATAACTCTAACATCAGTTGACAGATTTTCACAAAAATCAGCACGCAGGTAGCTCTCATCATTCTGAACACTTTCAACCTGCAGAATTTGGCGTAACCTAATGATTTTTGAGATATTTGCGAAAAACTGTTGTTTGACCCCTATGTTCTATTTTTAGTAACAGTGGCCATGTTTTTCGACGGATCAAAAATCGAAGCAAAAACTTTGTGCAGGATACCCTAAGGAACAATCATGCTAAGTTTTATCCAAATCCATTCAGTAGTTTCAGAGGAGAAGATTTTTGAAATAATAACAAAAAAAAGCCAAAAATGTCAAAAAAGGGCAATAACTCTAACATCAGTATACAGATTTTCACGAAAATCAGCACTCAGGTAGCTCTCATCATGCTGAACACTTTCAACCTGCCAGAGTTTGCCTTAACCTAATGATTTTTTAGATACTTGCGAAAAACTGTTGTTTGACCCCTATGTTCTATTTTTAGTAACAGTGGCCATGTTTTTCGACGGATCAAAAATCGAAGCATAAACTTTGTGCAGGATATCCTAAGGAACAATCATGCTAAGTTTTATCCAAATCCATTCAGTAGTTTCAGAGGAGAAGATTTTTGAAATAATAACATAAAAAAAAGCCAAAAATGTCAAAAAAGGGCAATAACTCTAACATCAGTTGACAGATTTTCACGAAAATAAGCATACAGGTAGCTCTCATCATGCTGAACACTTTCAACCTGCCAGAATTTGCCATAACCTAATGATTTTTGAGATATTTGCGAAAAACTGTTGTTTGACCCCTATGTTCTATTTTTAGTAACAGTGGCCATGTTTTTCGATGGATCAAAAATCGAAGCATAAACTTTGTGCAGGATACCCTAAGGAACAACCATGCTAAGTTTTATCCAAATCCATTCAGTAGTTTCAGAGGAGAAGATTTTTGAAATAATAACATAAAAAAAAGCCAAAAATGTAAAAAAAAAGGGTGATAACTCTGAAATGAGTGGTTGGATCTTCTTCAAAATTTCAGGGCAGGTAGATCTTGAGGTGCTGATCACTTTTACCCTATGCCAGAATTTTGATATCTGCGACCGTTTCTGACTTATTTGCAAAAAACTGCGATTTACCCCTATGTTCTATTTTTAGCCATGACGGCCATGTTTTTATACGAATCAAAAATCCAAACAATAGATTTGTAGCACCCATACCAATTAATAACTGTACCAAGTTTGGTTGCAGTTGGACTTATGGTGTTGGAGGAGTTAACGTTTGAAAAAGTTAACGGACGGCCGGACGGATGACGGACGCCGAGTGATAGCAATAGCTCACATGACCCTTCGGTTCAGGTGAGCTAAGAAGAATTTTAAATGAAATTTCCCATTGGGTCCTATGTTAAACTAAGTTCAGCTGTGGCAGTCATCTTGGTTGACAGTCCAGGTCATCAGACATACTCTGAAACAGGACAATCTAAGGACCATTGGTGCCAAATCTGGTTCCAATTGGCTCAGTGGTTTCAGACAAGAAAATTTTTTAAATGAATTTTCCCAAAGTGTCCAATTTTAAACTAAATTTTGCTGTGGTGGCCATTTTGGTTGACAGTCTGGGTCATCAGACATATTTCTGAAAGAGGGGCATCTAAGGACCATTGCTGCCAACTTCGGTTCCAATTGGCTAAGGATTTTCAGACAACAAGAGGCTCTCAAGAGCCTGAATCGCTCACCTGGCAAACAATGCACTATAAACTAAATCTCATCATCACCATTCACTAAGGATACCATGTTTACTTTAAAAACGAAATATTGTTGAAATCCGAGCAAGTGTAAAAAATGGCGGGAAAGTGGCAGCCATTTTAAAAATGGCCGTCCAAAACAAACTTTCATCATCACCATTCAACTTGGGATACCATGTTTACCTTGAAAGTAGCTTTCGTCTTCATTTTCTTTCTATAATTCAGGAAAAAATAAGCAAAAACAGCATTTTGACCCCTATGTTCTATTTTTAGTAAGGGCGGACATGTTTTTCGACTAATCAAAAATCCAAGCATTAACTTTTTGCAGGATACCCTAAGGAACAATCTTACCAAGTTTCATTTGATTTCGAATAGTAGTTTCAGAGAAGAAGATTTTTGAAATAATAACATAAAAAAAGCCAAAAAATGTCAAAAAAGGGCAATAACTCTAACATCAGTTGACAGATTTTCACGCAAATCAGCACACAGGTAGCTCTCATCATGCTGAACACTTTCAACTTGCCAGAATTTGCCGTAACCTAATGATTTTTGAGATATTTGCGAAGAACTGTTGTTTGACCCCTATGTTCTATTTTTAGTAACAGTGGCCATGTTTTTCGACGGATCAAAAATCGAAGCATTAACTTTTTGCAGGATACCCTAAGGAACAATCTTACCAAGTTTCATTTGATTTTGAATAGCAGTTTCAGAGAAGAAGATTTTTGAAATAATAACATAAAAAAAACTGTTGTTTGACCCCTATGTTCTATTTTTAGCAACAGTGGCCATGTTTTTCGACGGATCAAAAATCGAAGCATACACTTTGTGCAGGATACCCTAAGGAACAATCATGCTAAGTTTTATCCAAATCCATTCAGTAGTTTCAGAGGAGATTTTTTAAATAATAACATAAAAAAAAAGCCAAAAATGTCAAAAAAAGGGCAATAACTCCTACATGGGTCGTTGGATCTTCTTCAAAATTTCAGGGCAGGTAGATCTTGAGGTGCTGAACACTTTTACCCTACGCCAGAATTTTGATATCTGTGACCGTTTCTGACTTATTTGCAAAAAACTGCGATTTACCCCTATGTTCTATTTTTAGCTATGACGGCCATGTTTTTATACGAATCAAAAATCCAAACAACAGATTTGTAGCACCCATACCAATTAATAACTGTACCAAGTTTGGTTGCAGTTGGACTTATGGTGTTGGAGGAGTTAACGTTTGAAAAAGTTAACGGACGACGGACGGACGGACGACGGACGGACGACGGACGCCAAGTGATGGCAATAGCTCACATGACCCTTCGGGTCAGGTGAGCTAAAAAGCAGCCAAACAAATGTGACATCATATTTAAATACATGAAAAATCAATTATAAATGTTTTTTTGGCTTTAAAATATAGTTGAATCTTGTTATCTCAAAATCGCTTGAGTCGAAGTTCGGTTATGTCAAACTTTTTTTTCTTTTTTACTTTTTTTTTAATTTATCATATTTTTTATGTCAAACTTTTCTGGTCCCGACCAGCCAACAGTATAATTTATGTATTTTAATTCCTTTTATCTCAAAATCTGATGAGTCGAAATTTTGGTAGTGTCAAAGTGATATTATGTACAAAGGAAATATCATTAGTGCGAATATAAACTTGTTATGTCGAATTTATTAATCATCTGTACAGGTAAACCAAATTTTACACTTGTCAAACAGTACGTAGGAAATCGATAACGGAAATATCATATCATGTTTATTCTTTTGATAACAATCTTGTTGAGACTAATAAATGTTACGTTTTTATAATTAAACAATACATCAGATTTTGTGATAAAAATAAATTTTACATCTTTTCTTACAATATGTGGTCCTATTAATTAACACAACAGTCGTTTTAAAATTCGGATTATGTTAATAAGGCGTGACTTGCCGAAAAAGAATTTATAAAATCAATATTGGTCAACATGATAGGAATATAGGTCATTTAATGCTTATCTCCCTTTTCCAAAACTGGAAAATTTCCAGCTCCTTTTTAGTCGAACTTCGGCTTTCTAGAACCCGATCCCATGTCTCTTGCACTTCGAGATAATGAGATTCAACTGTAAGTTTTTTTTTCTACAATTTTCTTTGTCTGAATGCAGGAAACAGAATCGAATTTCTTTAAAATCACCACTGCAGTCAGGAAATTCTCCATATGAATGATATATACCAACAAGATTAATGTACAAAGAAAGAAATAAAAGAACCTTTCACTGGTATTTGTATATCTGAAATGCCAGAAAACTAAAATTGTTGGACAAAAGCAATACTAATTTTCCTTTTTTGTCAGTTTCTGTATTTTCAAATATGTTTCCATTATATTTCACACGAGAGTGTCCATGTCACAAGACGTGATATCTAGGAATGATTATAATATACTACTTAAGGCCACTACAGAATTCTCCAATTTGATTTTAAAATTTGTGGGATCATAATTCACGAAACATTAACAAACCTGGTTTTGACAACCATGTAAAAAAGCCATTTTACTATGTATAATAAAGGAACCATTTTTTAAAAAATCCATATTTCCAAAAGCTGAAGAAAATCAGGTCTGCATTAAGGAGCTTAATACTTACATGACGTAGGTGAAGTTCCATCGTCCCTGTTTAACACAGAATACCTAGGATGTGGTATACCATGTTTATATAATGTCTTGTATACTTCTCTTCTGTCTAACAATATAAACTGGGATTCTAAATCATTCACAACAAATGGCTTTCTAAGGTCCTTATAAGCAATGGCTTTTTCCAACGGAAATCCTGAAAGGAACAAACGTTGGTGTTGTGAAACTGTTTAGATATACATGTATATGCAAAATTTCTATTAAGAGGTTGGTTTTAAGAATTTTTGTCACAAGTGTACCAGCTGACATTAATCATTCTAAGCAAGATATTTGGTATCTCAATTTTTTTTATATGTTATTGGTAATATGTACATCTTTGCTCATATACATTTTACCATACTAGCATATCAAATATGGAACCAAAGGTCAAATATGGTGTTTAAAATAGGGCAAAAATGGATACTGTGTGAAACCCATATTATATCCCCAATCTGATGTCACTTCCAGTTGTCTAAATTAAATAAATAAACAAGGAAAAAAAAACAGTAGAGCAAATACATATCCTCATGAAATATACGATAAACAGATTATTACATTGCTTTTCCATATTGGCACTTATTGGGATTAGATTTAGAGCTACAGTCCTTGGTCCAATGTGTGATTCTCAGGGTGATACCAGTGCCAATATTGAAAATGTCACACAAAAATCTATAATGATATAATCCCACAGCAAAGGTCCAAAGGCACATAATTGAATTATCTCCCTTGCATAACTTCCTTAGGGGAGATAAGTGGCTATTCACAGTCTGAGTCATGTGTAAACCAACTGGTGATACTGCAAATGTTTACCTGCAGAGAAAAAAGAAATCAGAACATCCACAACTGGCCATTCTTCCACAGGACTATTTAGGATAACATCTTCATCAAATAGCAATGTGTTTAGCTGCATATATTTTTTGAGTCGTGTGAGAATTTCATTCATCGGCTTGGATTTGGATTTCTTACTCATGGCACAGATTCCTACTGTTAATTTTCTCATTTCTTCCAGATAATGTTCCTATAGATAGTAAGTGAACATGATTAAAAATAGAATACACATAAAGACCTGTATCAGAGTAACAGGCTGACAATACTGAGTGTGCATTGCCAGTCTGACCATTAGTTTTAGTGAATTCCTAAGTCAGGGTTTTGTATGCACTTTCGTTCCTACAAACCCGACAACACTCATCCATATTAAGCGGGTCAAACATATCTCAGCCTGGTGTGTGACCTAAAAAATTCTACCATGACGAAAACAGATTCTGTTTTTACCTGGAGAAGAACATTGTTTGTTTCCGACCCATCAAATATGAATGAATGTTGTCAGGGCTTGTAGGAACGAACGTGGATACAAAATCCTGACTTGGGAGGATGGGAAATTGCTTGTCATATGAAGATCCTACTATCATGAAAATCTGATAAAAATTTTACTGATACTTCTCAGTTCATCTTAACTAAGAGTATACAGTTACTGACAGGATTTTAGGACAACAGTCCGAAAACTGTTTCCCTGCAACAGTCACGTCATACAGGACAATAATAGAACACCTTAAAAACAGTTAAAATGTTACTTATTTTATATAATCAAACATTATATTGAGTAAAAATATAAATGTATAACAATCATTTTTAAATCCGAAGAGGTCTGCATATTAATCAAATTAAAATCAATAATGTATATGAATGTCATATAACCACTGGTTTTCCAGTGACTATTTGAAATTCAACGGACGACTGTTAGTTTTTTTAAATAAACTTTCCCTCAGTCCATAATTTATATTACTGACCATATGTCCAGAAATTATCCATACCTAATGCATCCAAAGAAATTAACCCATTCCCTTTTGTGAACAAAAATGGCAAAATGTGTTTTGAAAATGTAGTATTAAGTGTATATAACCCTTAAATATTTTTTTGATTTTACTGGAATGGTGAAAATATACCAAATTCGCTTGCACTGATGATACTCTAAAACTTTTTTGTCCAAACACCTTGTTCCGTCTAGTGAAAGTAAACATGACAATGGACCAAATGTCCAGTAAAAATTTCACATAGACAGGCTTTTTTGCTGGAGTTAAAGAAGAAATTATAAAATATATAACAAGATAATGCATCTATAATAGCAGAATTTTTTAATGTTTTCTTTTTCGGAATGTCTGTGCGGAGTATTTTCATTTTAAAGAGGTTAATTCAATTCCCCAATTTTAATATATCTACTAAGTTAAACTTACACTTTGAGGAAGACCTGGTTTAACTAAAATGTCTTCTCCCATAAAGAAAACAGGGCGGACGTCTTCCACAGGGGAAGTTTGTTCCTTTCCTGATGAACTGGAATCCATTCTTTTCCCACCTGCTCCTATCATGATAGCATTTTAATGCAGACTTTCAATGCCCATGATTTCTTCATATTGAAATTCAGGTGTACCTATATTAATGTCCAAGCATTCTGAAATAAAAATTAAGTCAATGACACCAATTTAGTTTACACTAAAATATGATTGCTCCAGCACTGAACACTTTCTTGAAGCATTTTGAAGGTCCAATATTTTTATTTTTATTTATTTCTATGTCAAAATTTTATCTCTTGGGTTTCCAGTCTCCACAACAATAGCATGTAAGTTACTTTTAATAACTCAAACTGCATAAATTTCTCAATTGGAGCAGCTTTTGAAATTTAAGTGAATGCCAGTAGCAGGCCTAATTTAGTGGGGCAAATAGAATCTTGAAAGGTACAGATTTTTGTTTGTTGTTATGGAAAAAAATTCAAGGTTGCTCCCCTTTATTATACCCCCTGCAAACATAGTTTGGGGGAGGGGCGAAAAAATAGGAATCAGTCTGTCTGTCTGTCCAGAATTTTTTTGTACCTGCAGTATGAAGATGTGCCCATGCGAAGTATGTCCTAGTCAAATAATATTTCCATAATTTTATACCCTTTTGGACTTAGAAATTCTGTCTATCCCCCAATCTTTGTTGTACCCGCAGTTTCTCAAACATGCCTTATCAGAGGTTAATTAAACTTTGCATACTGTTAGTTCTGTTCAGTTATACCCAGTTGAACAGCATTATAATGTACCTGTGCCCATTTAATTTTAAATTTCTTTCTATAATAAAATTGGCAGTTTCTTACCGGTATATGAAAAAAAAAACAAATCATGGTAATGATATACAATACACATGAGTACACTCTGAATTTATGTTGCATGCAATAAACGTCAAAATTTACCGTGAAAATTATCGCAATGAACTGCACTTCCAAAATGGATATTGCACACAAGTTCCCTTCACCAGCACCATTCCATTTTCATTTTCAAGCTGGAGCACTGAGAATGATTGACAGATTTAATTATTTGTAAACATTGGATCTACATGTAAGTCAGTTCACGCAAGATCACAGTTGCTCTGATATCTCTTAGTACCAAATTAACATGATTAAAGCATACCAACATGGACATATTTTCTTTGATAGATAGTCATTCCATAAAATAAAATGACTATCTAGAGCCCTCAACCACTGGCCTTGAATGAAACTTTAACCAGGGAGTTTAAAACTTTGTAGCTTTCTACACAATAATAATAAAACTGTTGGTATATTTTTATACATCACAATTCCTAGGAGAATGAGATTTTTTACCAGCAAATTTATTTTGTCTTCAGTTATTCAAATCAACCATAAAGCATTCCTGCCTTGAGGAAAAATCAGGAAAAAATTTCACATCAAACACAATCAGTACTGTAGACCTTTACCAAGGTACAACACTGAATAGCAATATTTTATTATTTAAAAGTAATTATAAATTTTTTTTCAGCAAAGAAACAACCCCCTGTTGTTAAAAGTTCTTGATTTCAACAATTTGGATGACATAAGCAGTGAGGAGGAATATATTATGATGATAATGATAATGAGATGCAGGAGGACGATGTGTTCTTAGTCAAATTAAGGAAATTTATGACAGATTAGGGTATAGATATTTCGGCAGTTGGCAGTTGTTAGTTCAAATAAAAATCAAATTGAAAAACAAAAAAAAAGTAGCCAAAAAGCAAGATGAAATATAACTAAAACCTTTGACGGTCCAAGTTCTTCCAGTCAATCTGATTGACAGGCAAGCTGTTCTCAATTTCAGATAAATGAGGACTGTTCATTCAAGCCTACTGTAAAAAAACGTAAAATTCCAAATGAAAACCAGCGTCCGTTTCCCTTTAGATCAAAATGAAATGGGAAGGTTAATAAATCAATATTATTTGCAAAATCTGCCAACCTGAAACTTTTGGACTATAAGAAAACTGAAAACGATATAAAAACATTTTCTTTTACTTCAAAATTATTATTTGTTTAGTTGGGGTTTTATGCCGTCTTCAGCACATATGACTATTTCTCGGTGGCCACCTTTTATTGGTAGAGGAAGCCGGAGTACCCCGAGAGAACCACTGACCTTCTGTAGGAAAATTGGTAATCCTTGTCAATCTAGATCTGAGTCGAACACACCCCGCCACAGGTGAGATTCGAAATTAACAACCTCAGTGTTGACAGGTTAGTGAGCATTAGTAGTCATGACGAACTACCTAGACCATTCAGCCACCTATCCCCCTCTCTTCAAAATTATAAGGAAGAACGGATTGAAGTAAAAATACAGCAAGTGAGTAATGCGCTCGAAGGTAAGATGGAGTCCGAAATATATCCGATGATATAATCGTATTTGGAAGGAACTAGGACGAACACGATAGACGACTGGAAAAGTTTTTTGCACGTCTTAAAGAGAAAAACCTAACATTGAATAAATCAAAGTGTGAGTTTAACAAAAATAAACCGAATTTTATGGTCACATTTTCAGTGCAGACGGCATATCAGCAGACCCAAGAAAGATAAGCGCTATAAGGAACACTACAATACTGAAAGACGTAGGTGAAATTTGTAGTTTCCTAGCTATGACCAATTATGTAGTATGTCTTATTCTGAGCTATTCAACCATTACTGAACCGATCCGTAGGTTAAAAAAACAGGGTTTCAAGTGGGAATGGACATCTGAACAACAGCAATCATTTGACAAGCTAAAGAATGAACTTGTTGCTGACCGTGAGATGTTGCAATTTTACCCAAACAAAGAAACAATGTTGATAGTAGATGCAAGTCCGTTGGATTAGCTGGATTATTAACACAAAATGGGAAAATAATCTCATATGCCAGCCAATCTTTAAAAGATGTTGAAACATGCTATTCGCAAACAGAAAAGGAAGCCATTGGCAATTGAACACTTTCATCTTTATTTGTACGGACAGTCTTTTACATTGGAGTCCAATCACCAACCGCAAAAACACCAGCCCGCATTGAAAGGTGGAGATTACGATTACAGCAGTACAATTTCAAAGTCCAGTACAAACCTGGAAAGGTGAACGCGACCGATTATTTATCAAGACATCCGACCCCGACTACATATATTGCATGTACACATTCTCAATTAGCAGAAGAATTTGTCAGATACTTAACTGACAACGCTGTGCAGAAGGCAATGACCCTTAATGAGATAGCTGAAAGTATGCAAAAGGATAGTGATCTACAAACCGTTATAACCACATTAAAGTAAAACAGGTGGGACAAGCATAAAAGCACTGCTCTTGATACCTTCTCAAGACTACGATACAAATTAACACTCCTTCCCGTTAATGATATTGAGATCATACTTCATGATAACAGAATCATTATTCCAAAGGATTTACAGATGTGTGTGATCGACATTGCACACGAAGGGCACCAGGTGATAGTACGTACAAAACGTGAAAAAACGTGAAAAAGTATACTTCCCTGGAATAGACAAACTTGTTGAACAAACGTGTAAATCATATATACCATGTTTAGCTTCAACTCCAAAAAAAATGTATTCGAACCGCTGCAAATGTCCACTTTTGTGGACCGTTTCTGAATGGCTATTATATAATGGTAATAATTGATGAATATTCAAGGTATCCTGTAATACAAACCTTCACTTCTAGATAAAACTTTATTTCTGGAATACCAAAGGAACTGAAAAGTGACAATGGACCGCCATTTATTTCACAAGAGCTCTGAAATTTTGCGGATAACATGGGTTTTAAGCACAGAAAAATCGGAAAGTGAACGATTCATGAGGACAATAGAGAAGACACTTCCGGTTTATGCAAATGACCTAATTATGCATGACTACAGTATCTTGGTCAGTTATGTGTATTTGGAATACTATAGTCTATATCAATATTATATTGTGATTTGCTGTTGGCATTTGAAATTTTGTTGGTATCTAAGTTTAGAAAAATAAAGTATTTTCAGGAATATAACTTTATGTTATTCAATTCATAGCTTTATACAGAAGTGATTATTTAAAAAAAACACGCTTTTAGCAATCTGTTGTCAGCAGACGAACTTTGTGTTGACGGAAGTATAAAACCACATGCGTGTGTTTACAAATATCTCGTGCGACGGTGCGTCTGATTAGACAATGTGTCTTAAAACCCGACACGGCTGTATTATGTCAAAAACATTATAAATAACTGTTAACTAAAAACTAACAGCTGTCAACTACTCTAACTCAAAAGATTATGAAGAATAGAATTAAATTATTATCTATATTTAGAGTGTTATTTATTTTTTTACTAGTAAAACCTAATCCTTCACTATGCTGCTGAACAACTAGTGGCAAAAAAATGTTAGTGCAGACTTCGTACGAAGGTTATGATTCAGGTTATTCCAAAGTGGACGGAGAGATATGGAAGAAAGAAGTACAAAGGTAAATATCACCATGAAACATCCTTGAATTTACAACACGTTTCAATAATAGTTAGCATAAAAGTTTTAAAATCATTTTTTTTCTTACATTTCGCTGTTTTGATACTTTGTCTTCTGCTGCTTTTGAAGGGATTCAAATGGACAGGGGATGGAAACGGAAAAAACATTTAGGACATTTCGCCCCTAAACAATTCGGATCATCTATTGCGGCCAATTGGATCGTGTTATTGTTCACAAAAATTATCGAAAGTATATACTAGTGTTCTGATCATGATTTAAGGACACAAGGGGGGTATTTTATTTTATTATACTTCATGCCAGAAACTACTGTGATATTTGGTACATTGTACATTAATAGTTATAATATATTTTAATTTATCGACATTTATAAAAATAACGAAATATATTATACATGTAATAGATATAATTATTCAATATCTTAGGTACTTCAGAGACAGAGTAATCTTTGTAATATTATTAACTATGTCAAGTTACAAAGTTCAACATCCTGTATAGTTTCCCATGAAAATATATTTGGGTGTTTACTTCACACGTCAGCTCATGATAGAAGAAGAAGGAGATTTTATTAGCCAATTAATGGGTCCATGGAAGGCATAGTTACAGTAAAAAACAAATATGATTGAGTTACATATATAAAACAAACATGTATGACAAATGTATGGTATATAATATAACCATGTAAATGTTGCTTAAATTAACAACTACAAACAAGTGAATTTTATCAGTATAATAACAAGGCCAGTTTGGAACAGTTTGGCACACACTATTAAGAATTAAAGAAAACAACAATAGTGGTAGCAAAAGCTATATGGAAAATCAGACCCCACTTGCTGTTATTAAATCGTAAATTGAGACCAGTATACTAAAATTTTCATTAATATTAATTAATCATATAAATTTTTCATTGCTGCTCAGATATTTAAAATTAGCACATGAAGTATTAATTAATTCAATCATTGATTTTCTTAAATGATTGTTTTTATTACACATAAACAAAGAGTGTTTCTCATCATCTCTTTCCCCTGATGTGACACATGTTCTGTTGTGTCGAAGAATACCCTGATATCTCCCACGTTCAATTTGTAACCTATGTGCAGATATTCTGAGTTTGGTTATTTTTCTCCGATGCTCAAAGTTTTTCAGGATAAGCAAATATTTTTTAATTCCAAAATTATTTTTAAGTTGGCAATAGTTCTCAAGTTTCCCTTTGGTGTGTTTTGTTTTTTGAGCTTGCCACATGCCTAGGTAGTGCTGAAATATCAACTTCTTATTTCTTTAAACTTTGTAAATTTGGTTTCTTTCCATCATTCATTCATTCCATTTATATTATTAAGTATAATATAGAACGTGTATGTGCACAAGCACCAGGCTGTCGCCAGGCTTCCTATCTATGTAGATATATTCTGTATTACATTCACTTTTGTATAAGCTACTATGTTCTAAACATGTACATAGCTTAGATTAAACATACATGTATCGTATAAAGGACTTTAATGAATAGAAGAATAGAATATCTTTTATTTGTCAATTTGACGCCCAAATTTGAGCAGATTTTACAACTTATATACAGTTCAAAAGAATTAAGATAATTACAATACAGTTTTAATAATAATAAATGCTGAACATATTGTCAAGGTGGGGTTTCATCAAGCACAGTGACCCAAAAACTTAACATGTGTATCCAGTCTCTATAGTAAAAGACATGCATAAATAGGTATAATAATTATTAAGGTGTTACGAAGTAAAAGTGTCAAATATTGCATACTAATTAGTTGAGATAAATACTGTAGAACATATAATTGATGCTGACATTTATAGCGGTACTTTATTTATTTTATAAACACCTCGCCGGAGTCCGATTCTAAATGTCTTTATAGAGACAGTTCCCACAATAAGTCTCTTTGGTCATGTCTAGTTTTTATAAACTGTTTAACACATGTAAGAATATACGGAGTGTCTATTTGTCCGGCTAGCCGGACAAATAGTCAAAAACGTCTATTCGTCCGGCCATCAAATATGCGCGTTCGCGGCGATTTTTGTCCCCGGATGAGATATCGGATTACAAAACGCGCGAATGCGATGGATTTTTTAAGAAATGGAGACCGTTTTTATGATTTTGAAGATGTTTTGAAGAAAATAAGAGAATACGAAATTGCTACCAACCCTAATTTTTATCGGAGAGACGCAAGAACTATAGCAGCTGCACGAAAAAGAGGGATAAAACGGAATATTAAGCCAGAGTTGCTGTTTTACTCTATTACCTTTGCCTGTATACAAGGAGGCAAAACACATAAAAATTGTTCCTCGGGAAAAAGACCAAACCAAAGGTAATTAAAAGGCTTTTTTAAAGAATGGTTTGATGGTTTTAAATTCCTACTTATAATTTAAACCAAGATCTCATGTTATCGGATTAAAAAACGATTTCTTGGTAAATGAGATTGACCAATTTTTATTGTTATATTTTCAACTTATTTGACCAAAAAAAAACAAGCCTGAATATAGTTCGAAATAACATTCGGGATGTCTGAAATGACCAGACATAATATTTTCCCCGATATAAATTTACGGAACAGTGCTTGTTTGCATCCGTAGTTGATCGAAGTTTTTAAGAAACTAACGATATCCGCCAGCAAAATGATGTTATAAATTTAGATATTTAAGGTCTTTCCTTTCACTATAAGGAAAGACCTTACTGTATTTCTTATGATTATTATTCTTTTTAGGCCAAACTTTAACGACATTTCCCCAAAAAAGTATGTGACATGTTCAAGTGATATTAGGTATAAAGTATCGGTTGAGCAAAAGCTATCTTGTGGTTAGGGCACCACGCCGTAACATTTCCTTTATAGCGGTTATCTCCCCTAACACCGAAAACCTTGTTATCATTCAAACACCGTAACCATAATAGGTAGAAAAAAATCGAAGGGTGGAATTTGTTCAGGACCAGACCCTGGTTCTTCGTTACATTTGGATTGAAAAAATTCAACGACTCATTGGTAGGGTTATGCCCCTTTGATAATTAACCGATGTCAGTTAGCCCCTAAAACTCAGAAACCGTAAGTCGTAGCCACCTAGGATCTTCACCAATGATCATTAATTCATGTGACCTTGAAAATGCCTCAAGGTCAAAGGTCAAGGTCATGACCTAGATTTTGACCTTAGTTTGTCATCAAAATTACTCAATAACTGTAAAAGATGGCTGATAAAATGTAATGGAGAAAATGTGTGTCTTATAAAGATCTACATTTGTTATATTGGGTCCAAAATTATTGGACCAAACATTATGGACCTAGGGCACCAAAACTGTTTTTCGGGGTCTGAAATGTTCAAACGAGATTAGATATATAGAAAGAAACTTTGAATCGCAAAAATGTTCAGCATAATACGATCTACAAAGTTAGGTTAAGGCCAAATGTCAAAGTCCCTAGCAACGACGTAAAAAACCTTAACAACCATATATTTTTGAATTTAGAAGGCTATGAATAATATAAATATGACATTTTTAATACTGGAAATGAAATTTTTGTCCCTAGCAACGACATATAAGTCCTTAGCAACCACTTATTTTTTGAACTTTAAAGGCTATGAATAGTAGATATGACATTTTTAATACTGGAAGTAATATTTTTATCCCTAGCAATGACATAAAGATATTTTTGTCCTTAGCAACCACTTGTTATGAAGATAAAAATCTTTAGCAACCATGTATTTTTGAACTAAGAAGGCTATCAATAGTATAGATATTTATTATTATTCTTTTTCCGCCAAACTTTAAAGACATTTCCCCAAAAAAGTATGCGACATGTTGAAATAATATTAGGTATCAAGTATCGGTTGACCGAAAGCCATCTTGTGGTTAGGGCTCTATACTGTAACATTTTCTTTTATAGCGGTTATCTCCCCTAACACCGAAAACCTTATCGCTTTTCCTAAAAAAATCGTTAGCTATCGACAATTTTTTTTAAACTGTTCCTTGGGACATGGCGCAACTTTGTTACGTTTAAGTCGAAGTTATCCGTTGACTTTTAATTGAAGTAAATGTTTTCATAGTGTAACCTAGGTAAAATATATATAAAGAATGAAATGTAATGCCTACCTACCTACCCTTACTTTTTCTAGACATGTTAGCAGAAACCAGTATTTTTTTATTAGGCCTAAGCCAGTCTGTCTGTCTGAATAAACTTCCACATCTTTTGTCCTAATTATACCAAACTGTACAACTTTAGATAAGGATAAGTTAACTCGATCAGCTGTTTTAAGGATCTTGTTGTCCAATTTTTCATACAGTTCTCCCCATTTGAACTTTGAAATTCTGAGAAAATAAACCATGGATTTTGTCATTGTGACTTCTCTAACATGCTTCATCGGAAGCTCATTAAACTCTGTATACTGCTAGATCCTAATATATATATATAAAGAATGAAATGTAATGCCTACCTACCTACCCTTACTTTTTCTAGACATGTTAGCAGAAACCAGTATTTTTTTATTAGGCCTAAGCCAGTCTGTCTGTCTGAATAAACTTCCACATCTTTTGTCCTAATTATACCAAACTGTACAACTTTAGATAAGGATAAGTTAACTCGATCAGCTGTTTTAAGGATCTTGTTGTCCAATTTTTCATACAGTTCTCCCCATTTGAACTTTGAAATTCTGAGAAAATAAACCATGGATTTTGTCATTGTGACTTCTCTAACATGCTTCATCGGAAGCTCATTAAACTCTGTATACTGCTAGATCCTAATATATAGACGCATATATGTGAAGGATGTCCTGATTTTTTCCTCTCAGTTCTACCCAGTTGGACTGAGAACCCGGTATGAAATAAACGTTCAAGTTTCAGGTTTTAAAGTACATAATGAGATATAGTATTACAATGATACTTGACCATAGCTTATTGTCCGAGTTAAACATAGCTTCTTGTCTAAAGTAGAGAAAAAATAAATGGTGTAAAATATTAAGCAAAAACTTGTTACATTTATCCAGAAGTGATATATGACATCTTATAGTTGTTGCCACTGAAATGTTAAAATTAATGATTTTATCACATATAACATATTCATGGGGTGGAATCTCCAAGCATTTCGACCAGTTAATAGTGTTGCAAAACAACAGGGTTTATCTAATGACCAACGCTTCAAAAAGTTTTCGATCCTTCTTTTCCATAAAGTGACGTCTGTGGCTTTTTATATGTTTCATATGAAATAAAATTATGGCTATTCTATAGCAAACAATCACTTTATTTAATGTAATTAATTTTATATCATTTAAGATTTATTTTACTCAATGAACCGTGTTGCAATTTGTGAGTGGTGTTGTAAAATACTATCGTCCTTATTATTGACTTGCAACACGATTCATAATGTGTAGCTAGCATCATTAAACTAGGAAGAGTGCATGCAGTATGTGTTTAATTTCTTTGAATTAATAGTTCTTCCGATATAGCATGAACGTGCATTGTAATGAAAAGATGCAACATAAAATGAGATGAATTCTTTTTCATGAAAAGGGACGTTGTTAATCTTTTCAAAATGTAAGGTTTATAGACATTTGAGCCACCTTCCCTTGCCTTGATGCGTAAAAGATTCTCTCCTCCCCCCCCCCCCCCCCCCCCCCGCCCCCCGATATTGGTCATGATAAAGACTTGGAGTCTTTTATGTTCTTACAAGTTCCTTAACCGAACATAGACTATCATCGGATCAGCTCGCCAAATGTGCTAACTATTAAGTATTCTTACAATACAAAATTATAGAAGTCCGTCGGTCTTAAGTCCTAAACGAACTGCACTTGCTGATGCTACAAATGACGAAAATATATATTGTTAATACAGTCTCAGTCATTACTCTAACTATACATAACCAAACATTAATACAAAAAATAAATGAACGGGGGGAGGAATTAGCTGCACTGAAAACTGAGCTTCGAATGATAGAATAAATAAATCTTTTCCCGCTATAAATCCAAGTGCAACTTTAACCCATAATTTTGCATAAATGAAAGGTCCAATTAGGACCACTGAAAATAATGATAATGTAACAAACACCTGACAGGTAAACACGAACACGTGAAAAGATAACAGAAATAAATACATCTGCAATGGGGCGCATTGCTTTTGCACCAATTTCTATAAAATCCAATCTTTCATTTGCGCCAAAAAAATTAAAATTACATTTACAGATAACATATAATGGAGAAGTTAAAATATTCATTGCTACATCGCGAATAAGATTTTTTTTAAAGTATTCCCACTGGGTAAGCAAGTTCATAATCATTTTTTTAATATAAAGCTGATGTAAAGGGGCTATTGGAACGTCATTTTTTGATTCCAATTGTTTCTTATTTAGTGTGTATTTTTACACCATCAAAGGTATATCCTATGTTTTAGGTTATTTATGTTTTTGCATAATCTTGTAATCAGCGTATGGTACAGTGACCAACATGAGTAGATTAAGCAGACGAATTATTTTGCAACTTGTCAAATGATATTTGTAACCTCTTTTTTGTTTTTGTATTCAAACATTTTTTGTGGTTTAATTAATGATAAAATTTTATTTAAACTTTATGCTAAAATTTATTTTTTTTTATTTTAAGTTTTCTATTTTGATATGACCTTTTGTTTTGTCAGAGACCTCATTAAATATTTCCCGGCCAATGCCATGTGATAGAGTAGAAAATTTCTTTGGGCGTTTCGGCAGACGCACGCCGGCAGCCAAGATACATGCTGCATTTTATGTCGACAGGACAAATCTCCAGAGAAAGGAAGGTCACACTATTGTCATAAAGGGGAAGCTACTCTAGATTAGTAACAGCAGTAGTACCATACGTAAGGGACTTAGACTTACACGTAATAAATGATGTCATCATAACTGTAGTCAATTTTGCCATGCAAAAACCCCCCACACATTTGTGGCGTCGTCGACAGGATGGCAAAAGTCCCTCAGCAGAAAAACCCTGTACGGTACCGTTCCTGTTGAAGTAGTTGATACCAGGTCTTTTGAGATCGCCTACCATGATGACGTTTGTGAAGATTACCAATAAAAAAAATTCAGTGAATTAACAGTGACAGTTTCGGACAAAGTGAACTTTTATTGTTTAATTAATTATTATATTAGGATATACTTTTCGTTGGTTGTATATAAAACGAAATGTTTTTTTAAAAACTAGTCGTCCATAAAAAAAGGTTAACTTAATAATTGATTAGAAATCGGAAAAAGTCAAATAGTCAATATTTTAAAAGCTGTATTGGTAAAATTTTATTTCTGATATTTTGGAAAAAATAATTAAAAATGTCAGAAGCTGCAGAGAAATTAAAGGCCCTTACAGAAGAGGTGGAGAGACTGCGAATTCATATGAAGGAGCAGAAAGAACAGATGCAAAAACAAGAACAAGCCTGGAAACATGCCGAATCAAGACCTGTTGTAATGATGAGCAGACGAAGGTTAGACCGATTTAGAAACCAGCCGACGTCATCATCTGACCCAACAATAACAGAGTGGATATCCGACATGAGAAGTCAAGCCACATCCCGCAAGTTAACGGCACCGGAGTTTGCTAATTTTCTGTTAGACAACTTAGCAGGAGAAGCAAGACAGGAAATCCTAGGAAGGGGAGAAACTCTTAACCAGGATTCAGAAGAAATAATGAGAGTCCTTTTTAAGGTATTCGGGGATGGTGACAATCTACCTATATTACAACGGTTCTACGCTTACAAACAGACAGATGAGGACCTTATTACATGCTCCTTAAGTATGGTAGAATTGTATGATAAGATCGTACAATTGGACCAGTCATTTGCCGCCTGTAGAGACGCTTCCTTAAAAGGAAGATTTGCTGAATCAGTAAGAGACGAAGGACTCAAACGAGAACTAAGGCGATTAAATATCGAGACACCAGCTCTAAAATTCTTTGAACTGAGGGATAGAGCAGTCCACTGGATGGGTAGAGTAGCAACAGATAAAAAATCAGCTATTAGTCAGGAGGTCCAGTTTGCCAGTAAGGAGGGACCTACATCAGATTTACTGGAAGTAGTAAAAAGGCAAGAAGCGCTAATTGGGAGACAGCAACAACAAATTAATCAAATGTTATCAAAGTCTGACAACAGCAAATCCACGAGGTTTATATCAAAAAGAAGACGTGGTATGATTGCCAATAAGACAACTTTCCACAAGAGACCAAATGAACAGAAATTAACAACTATAGGTCACTGTACGGCCTTCAACAATGAGCAAAGCTCATACCGCATAGTCAGCTATAAAAGGCCCCGAAATGACAATGTAAAACAATTCAAACGAGAAAACTAACGGCCTAATTTATGTACAAAAAATAAACATATAACACTTAAACAAACAAACGACAACCACTGAATTACAGGCTCCTGACTTGGGACAGGCACATACCTACAGAATGTGGTGGGGTTAACATGTTAGCGGGATCCCAACCCTTCCCTTACCTGGACAGTGGTGTAACAGTACAACATAAGAACGAACTATAAAAATCAGTTGAAAAAGGCTTAACTCATCAGATGGATACAAATAGAAATACTGCACAGAGTTAGCTGATTAATTAGGTCTGTTACCTATTTGCTTATCAAGGAAGACAACATGAAACAGTATGCATGTATGATGACTGTGCCAACTTTTCAGTTTTATTAACTTAGTCAATTTTACAATTCCCAGCATAATATAACTTCTTGACTGTTTTATATCTAGTTTAATTTTTATTTCAGGAACAATAGTTGAATTGTTTGCATCAGAGGAATAATGTTTTGCAAGGTTTGTTTTAACAGGACAAGGAATGCTGTAAAACTTTGAAAATTACCCAGAAATTCTCTTCATTGATTCTACATTTAAGGTGAATAATCTGAGAATGCCTTTATAAGTTTTCCTTCTAGAAGACAGTATGGGTCAGTCAGAAGTTGCTGGACTTTGTTTCTTAGCAGCTGAAGAACAACAGCTTGGGGAACCCATTCAAAAAATTTAATCCATCATATCAGAAAATGAAAATGATAATGGCCGATAAAGACTTTATTGAAAGAGAGACATTCAGATCAGTTTTTCCTCATAGTTCTCTCCTAATTTGTAGATTTCATGTGATGAATATTTTTCGACGTGAAATAACAGTAGAAAAGATGGGAATAACTTCTTCACAAAGAAATACTGCACTTGAACTAATCCAGAAACTTGTTAACAGTAGAAACGAGGAAGAATATGAGGAGCTGTACAAGGAAACAGAAGAGATGTGTCCTTGGATACATTAAAAGCAACTGGCATGGCATTAGAAAAGAATGGGTGTCAGGTATGCAATTGGATGAATGAACATTTTTAAATGCTACCAATAACAGACTAGAAAGCTTTAACCAGAACCTAGATGACTTTTTTGACAAGTTTCGACCTCTCATTAGAACATTAAGAAATGAAAGGGACCATGCAGGAGCAGTGGAACTGCAAAAGGCACGTGTTTGTCAGTTTAAAGATGGCTCCCCTGAGAAAAAGTACATCACGTATTTGACAGATTATGCTGCAAAATTTGTTTTGATGAGAGAGAGAGAGAGAGAGAGATTTATTCAAATTTAGAACACTATAATTATATATAAATAGTAGACATTTAATAGAAATTCATAGACTGTATTTATTTATAACACAATTAAGTGAATGTTAAGCAGCCTCTAAAACAGCAATCCTGACCTGATTCTCTACTTGGTCATATTTATTCATTATATTGTTGAGTTATCTCTCTTTGGTTGTTATTTTGTCTTACTCTCTCTTCCATTACATGTCTTACTGTAAGTGTTCTCCAACCATTTTAATCAGAATGTAAGGAGTGAGAAAGTTTTATTTGTACGGAAGTATGTGTGTAAGGATAACAAATCTGTTATGCCCGAAAGGGCCCTGTGATTAGGAAAATAACGAATTTGAATTTGAATAAATTTAAAATCTATAAATAGCACGTAGTGCATTTCATAGAGAAAATTAACAGGACGGAAAACATGGTACGATTACAATACTTCGCCTTCCCAAACACAGTTTGGAGGCCAATTAATGATGGGTTTTATCTTACTTACCTGAACAAGTGACTTTGGTATCAATAATTCTTATAAATGAAATTAATCTTCGTAATAAAGATTGTTTAGAACTAGTGAAAAGCTGTCCAAATTTTATAAACTTGTGATCTGTTGTTTTTTTGTTTTTTTTTATTTAAGTTACATACTAGGCTTACCTTTGTAGTTACTATGTTTGTATTCTCATATTGTTAACTTTTTACATTCATGTCTACATATAATATTGTGCATTTTTTTTGCAAAATTGTATAATTTAATTATCTGTGATAAGATTCATTTAAAATCGATATTTCATATATTGAATACGCTTACACACCTAGTTGAGAAATCAATGTCATTCCCAATAAATTTCCACTGGAAAATTCCGTTTGGAAAAATGAACATACTATACATGTACTTTTAAACACGTTTATAAAAAGTTAAACATATAATGATGAAGTTTGGAAATATGTCTGCCCGCAATTTTTTTAAAATTTTTTTAGAAAAGACTGATTTTTGTAAAACAATTTAAACAATCAAACATGGCCCAAAGTAAGCTGTTATAATAATAAATAATGAATAATAATAAATTTGTTTATTTAAGTATCAAATATTGATTGTGCCGTCAAAAATACATTTATGCCAAAGACAAGTGCAGCTTATAAACAATATATATCTAGCCATCAATTTGACTTATGAGACACTAGAGCAATATGTAAATTCAGATAATCGAATTAAAATCAAGCTTTCACACATCTCATGAACAATTTTAATTTAAAACTTGAAATGATTCAATTGTATTTGAATTTTTAAAAAAAATAGAATGTATGCATTATGAAATTTGTCATGAGAATATTAAGAGAGTCATTAATTTGTTAACGTTTTCAAACATTTAATTTTAATTTATTTAATTGTTATATTGTCGGTATTATTGCCTTGCTGATTTACAGATTTTTATATTTTCACTTTCGAAGAAACTTCATGGATATTGTAACCGTTCCCAATTGTCTTCCGTTTTTTACCTAAACTCCTCCTTTATAGTTTTATTTGTATTAATGACTGTCTATAGTCATGATAGTAGTAAAGGAAAATGTCTTGTATTGCAAAATTTAGGAGTAATATTTTTTGTTCAAATTAAAATTTTAAAAACTTCCCATTCAAATAACGCATGTCCAGTGTAAATGAGAGAGAAAAAATCCAATTTGAATGTACTTGTATTTTCCTGTATATTTGTGGATGATTTTAGAATGGAAGAGGTAATCAGAAAGCGAAGAGAACAACAAAGGGATTATAATAGAAAATGGATAAATGCTAGAAGACGGAAAACATGTACAAGTGTTAAATCTGTGTATTTATCTAATAGCGAAAGCGAAAGTGAATCGGAGCAAAAGATTGATCCGAAGGAAATATATGACATGGAAGAGAGCAACTGGAGTTGGGACATAATTGATGAACATGTAACTTTATCATCAGATAGTGAAACAGAAACCGAAGTCGCTTTGTGAAATTTTAGTAGAATGGGTAAACGACTTTCAAGTAAAACATATTGCAGTTGACAAACTCTTAAAAATCATACAGAATCATGGACATCGTAACGTTCCAGCGACGGCTAGAACCCTACTAAAAACAAAAATAAATATCATAACACAAGTGAAATCGGGGATGGATTATATCTATTTTCCTTTAAGGATGCTCGCTGGTCATGTTTTGGTCTTTTTGTCAGATTTTAGGAATCCTCGGGTTTTATCCATTTCTTAAACATTAAATTTTTTGCCCATGAACTCCCACTTTTTCTTTTATAATTCAATCATATATACATTAAATTGGTATTTGACAAAATTTTATGAAATCCTTTTTATTTTTTCATACATTTGTGAGAGACTGAAGTTGCCAATGCAAAGACAATGAAAAATCCAGAGAAAACCTATTTCCTGCAAATTTTCAAGGCTTTATAGCTCTGAAATGAGCACATGAACCTATATTTTTTTCTTGCTTAATTGTTTAGTATTCATATGTTCTCTCAAACTAAAACACCTATTTCAAATCCTATTTATTTCCTATTAGACCAGCGAGCCACCTTAAAGGAACATCTTACAAAAATAATAAAGAAATATCCATCTGAACAAAGAGATAATGTCGAAGTAATAGAAGTTTCGCTTAAGGTGGTACCTAACACTACAGGGAGATAACTGTAAAATCAGCTAAACGTTTTAATAACGTTGTGTTGTTAATGGAATATTAAGCTTTTCAATGATCAATATTAGTGTTTGTCAAACTGCTATACAATCAGTGTAATTTTTCTGATGAATTGGTTGGTTCAAATGTTTTGAAATTTAAAACTTTTTGTCAATGGGTCAAAGTAAATACTTTGTCAAACTTTTATGAAAATTAAACGAGCCAAATTAATTTTAGTGAAAGTGTTGGGTACCACTTTAACATTGATTGCCTGGCTTTGTTTAAAAGCTCATCAAAAACAGTTTAGCCTATACTCTGTGCGGTACACCTTGACCCGATTAGCATTTTCCCGGCTTTGTTGACATGCGGCGAGTCTAAACCAATAGAATTAAATTTCCTTCATGAAACAATAACAGACTTGGACAATTTACTACGACACGGTTTGGTGATTGATGACGTTAACTTTCAACTAAAGCTTAGATTCGTTGTTTGCGATGCCCCCGCCAAAGCAATGGTGAAAGGTACAAAACTATATTCAGGGTACTATGGCTGTGATAGATGTGAACAGGCGGGCCTTTGGATAGGACGTGTGACTTACCCAGAAATAGAAACCCTTAGGTTGCGTACAGATTACTCATTCCAAAGACAAGTAAATCAGGAGCATCATAATCGTGTTAGTCCATTTTGTGACATGAAAATTGATATGATAAAGCAATTTCCAATAGATTACATGCACCAATGTTGCTTGGGAGTAACTAAAAGAATTATATTACTTTGGTTTAGAGGCAAAAAAGAAGTAAAAATATCTGCACTTCAAGCAGAACAGATAAGTAATAAATTAGTTGCCATTCAAAAATTCATACTCCGTGAATTTGTCAGGAAACCAAGAGGTCTGTCTGAAATAGACAGGTGGAAAGCCACAGAATATAGACAATTTTTACTGTATACTGGAAAAAATGTGTTAAAAGGGGTTATAAGGGAAGCCTTGTATAATCATTTCTTGACATTTAATATTGCGATGAATATTCTTGTTTCTAAAACATTGGTTCGACGTTATCACCAGTATGCACATCAGCTTTTAAAGCATTTCGTATTGATGGGTCGAAATTGATATGGACCAGAATTTCTGGTATGTAATGTGCATAGCATGTTACATTTAACATCAGATGCTGTTGAGTTTGGAAATCTAGATGCTTGTCCCACCTTTCAGTTTGAAAACTATATGCAACAATTAAAACGCATGGTGAGGTCAGGAAAAAGTCCTTTCGTACAGATCATTAAAAGATTGGACGAAAACGAGAAGTCTTCTCGGTTGATACAATCTGGCAGTAATATTTCAACCAAACAACCTAACAATTCTTTTGTTATAAGCGAATCAACATGCTGTGAAGTTGTGAGCTTATCAAATGTTGAGGACGAAAATGGCAACAAAAAATTTATGTGCAGAGTGTATGAGGGATGTGAACCGCTATTTGAAAATCCGTGCGACTCCCGTATCATTGGAGTTTACAAATGAAAAGACAGAAATACAAGAATGAAATTAGTTTCACCAAAAATGTTAAACAACGAGCTATAATGGTTGGAAAAGACAATAGGATTAAAGTGTTTCTTGCTTTGTTACATGACATCTAGTAAAATAGCAGTTTAAGGGAATCTATGCACATATAGGCAATAAACAAATAATTTACTATATGATTATTCTTAGATTTGAATATGTTCAACGAAGTTGAGAGTTGTTATTGTGATATAACTATAACATCGATGTACTTTCCGGTTTAGTTATCTAGCTCAGCTTGCCAGTGATTAATTATACACGAAACAATTTTAACGTTTAAAGCAATTTTATTAAAAAAAAATCTTCGTACTAATACCTTATTTTTGATCATAATTAAATGCCACTGTTTGCTGTTGTTGAATTTGTTAATGAGAGTTCAGTTGCAGTTGTACACTAGTCCTGGATTAAAAGCACAAATGCCGTAATTAATCTCTAGATAGAAATGTCCACACACACACACACACACACAAAAAAAACTGCACAAGGTATCTGATAGACAAATTCATGATAATTTAACTATTTAAAAGAAATTATGCGGAAATGTAGCATAGAGAACTGTACAAAATACTTTTTTTTATAAGCAGTTTATTTATTCATTTAATTTTTTGACGAACTTCAGTTATAATACACAAATATGTGTAACAGTGCTCAAAATAATGTAACAATGTGTAATAATTGAATTGATATACTGTAGTATATATATATATTTTTTTCAAAGGGAATGTATTGTTACTGGTCAAAGGTTGGAGCTTCAAAGAAGGCAAAATCTTGTCATCTTCCTGATAAAGAAATGTGAGACTTGAATAAAATCAGAATGTTTTCATATACTGGTATATATACGCGTGCATATATCAGTTTTTACGCAAACCAGCAAATTCTGTGCCTAGTATTTCTTATATGTATACATTTCGTAGACACGTAAAGTTTGACATCTACATTTGTATGTTAAAATTGACGTTTAAAAGTAAATGCTGATCAATCGAAAGACTGTAACAGTTGCATTAAAATACTAACACACAAACAGTATAAGTAATACATGTATCTTGTTAAAGGTAAAAATTCTGAAGATTCATAAATATCTTTTTCAGAGGATTATGAAACAGCTCTTAGAATGGTAAAAGCAGCGGAAGAAACGTCCAATATAGAAAGGATGATGAAGACAGACAAAGGAAAAGGAGAAAACCATGTTGATACGAAGATGATAGTTAGTAATTTGATCAGCTAATTATAAATTACAAAGTAAATGTATTTATCAGCATCAACCAATTTCGTCTTGTATCATGCATACTGTAATCTCATTAAATCGGATCGGATCTGAACATATAACTTTGAATATTATAGTTCAATGCATTTCTCTTGTATTTTCCGCTGATGGGGCTAGCACAAAGCGAAGGACAATTAATTCTGAATCTCCTATCCAAAGCTCTACGGATGTAAGAACATTGTCTTTGTCGTTTTCAGACAATTCTGGTCAGTGATTTTAATATCATTAGTTAAAAAAGATGCAATTTTACGTAGAACAAACTCAAACAAACCAAGCATTAATAAGAATAAATGATAAAGGAAAAAACCGAAACATTAAGTCATTGAGATTTTTTTATGCCAGATTTCGAAAAATATTAATAACTTCATAGTGACATCTCTAAATCTTTTTCTGTGTATGTAAAATTGCAGGAAGTTCAAGTCTCGTGGATTAAGAAATGCAGATCAATGAAGGATCTTTTCAAGACAGTACACCTGACACATGTAAGTTTAAAGGGGCATGCGAAATTTCCGAATATTTGAATAGTTCGTTCCGCAAATTGCCTTCATTGCTTCTCTGAAAATTTCAGTGAAATATAGGTACAGTACGAAAGGTAAATAACAAGTATAAGACAAAGGACATTTTGCATCTACAAGGTCAAAAATGATACACGTACAAAGACATGTAGTCAGACAAATGAACATATAAAACAAAAACTCTTCAAGTCTTGTACGAAAGGTTCTGTCAAAAACTCTTCAAGTCTTGTACGAAAGGGTCTGTAGACATATCTAAAGGACCATATAAATTCTTATAAAAAATCCTGCTCAAAGTCCACCACCGCAACAGATTTTGGAACATGGTTAATTAACAGAAAAAACTTTTTTTTTAAAAAGAGGCAATACATTTTTTTTTTAGGAAAAGTGATGTAACGGTTTAAAGACAGGAACCATAACCATACACTTGTACAAATTAATGAGTGATTATTTATTAATTGTGCAACGGAAAATTACAACATGAAAACATGTAGAAACAGTAACTTGATATCGTAATAAAGACACGGAATAAAGGTCTTTGGATAATAATTCGACTGCTGAAAATTTTTAGTTATCAAGTTAACTGATCTAGGAGTTCGATCAACTTTCATGAAATTATGAATGTATGTCATGTGTTTTTCTAAAATATAAAACTGACGTCAGTAGATAAGAGTGTAATTGTGTCCAACTCAAAATCCTAGGCCATATTTCTACAGAAGTAAAAGCCTACATACAATATTGCTAATATTTAAATCATCACAGTACTTCGTATATTTTTAGCTTTTGGGATTCCGAGAGAATCAACTCCAAACAGAGAAGAGTATGAACTACCACTTTTACTAAGAGCAAGAAACAATAACACTGAAACATTGCTGACCAAAATAATTACGGTTTTGGGCAATCAAAAACAGATTTTGAATTATTTTAGAAGTATACCTACTAACTCAGTGAACAAAGACAATGAAGCTGAAGAAGCAAGCCTCATTCTAGATTTCCAGCAGATTTCATCCATTAGTGAAATGGATGATTTCAATAATAAACTTGACTGCCTCGGTGGTCTCGTGGTAGCGTGCTCGCCCCGAGTGCGGAAGGTCGCGGGTTCAATCCCCGGCCGGGTCAAACCAAAGACATTAAAATTCTCCGCCAGGCACGCGGCATCTAGGAGTAAGAGCAAAGACTGGTCGGCTCGGAGTCAGTATGTGTCCGAGTGAGGTGATATGTCTTCCTGCGGACAGTTACCTCGTGAGCTAGCACATTAAAAATCCGACTTAGCGTGTCGGTCTAGTACAAAGCAGGGATCATATTCATTATCATAACAACATGTTCTCGTCCTGATATTCACCTGGTTGCCACTGGACGTTAAACAATAATTCATCCATCAACAATAATAAACTTGAAGAAGATCCATTGTTTAGAAAGGGGATGCTTAGTTTTCCCGATTGTTATATCTTAAAAAACAATACTAATGTTTTACAGAATAATTTTTTAATAGTACGATTGTTTCATTCGTTATCTATTTATTTCATCGTTAAGTGTAAATCGTTAGTTTGTAAATATTTCATTATTTAAAAATAGTGATAGTCTAATTTTGACAATTTTATTACATTTTAATTATATGATTGGACCTAAATGATATCAATTTTAAATTTATCTTTTGCTAAATAGATATTTTTTTCTAAAACGTTAAAGTAAATTTATCTAATAAAAGTTTCATAAAATGTCATGGATTTTAATGAATATATACACATACACAAATGTATGTTTTGCTAGGTGAAACAGCTAAAAACACTAGGGGGTAGAACTGGAGGAGATATTTATAAGAAGAATAATGAAGAAATTAGGAAAAACTAGCTGTGGTCACAGTATAGTTTTGAGGGCAAAAAAGGCAAAAAACCATTTGCGCCTTTACCTTTATGCAGTGTCGTGATGAATAAGTTTGTATTACACATTGTTATTCAGTTTGTCCTAGATTGATAGAGTAGAACTGACAAACGATGAAATTCATAGCTATAAAAAAATTAGTTTCTATTTTAAAATCTATGTTGTGATCAAGTGTATTTAATCTGCATGAATTGTACAAATAGCTCTTGAGCGCATGAATCACTTTATGGTCAGTGATAGTCTATCCAATTTATGACTGCGAAAAGGTACGCTTGATTTATGTTTCCAGGGTAAAAAAATCTATCAAATCTTGATAAAAATATTGTGCATTACAGAAGCATACTTGAAAAGTAACCCAACGGCAAGAGCAAGTGACATCGAAGACTTAATTGGTGATTGTTTAAAGTATATACCTAGCAAGCCAGGAGGACGCCGATACAACGTAATATTATATTTTTATAAAGGACTTTTAAGTAGATCTTATTTGGACTTTTTAATAACGACCAGAACTGATATCTAATGCTAGAACACAGCCGTACCCACTCTCCCAGCTCAAATCACACAATACCAATTCCAAACCCCACAGTGGATATCCCTAAATATAACACAGCTCGCAGCCCTAGACTGGTGACTTGTTGATTAATAAAATCGATAAAGTTGTTCAACGAGACCCTGGTGGCCGATAAGGGTGACAGTGTTAAACAAAAAATCATGGTGCTTGAGACGGGTGAGATTGTTGTACAAGAGATCCTGGTGCTCGAGATGGGTGTAATTGTAAAAGGAGAGATCCTTGTGCCCGAGACGGGTGACATTGTTTTACAAGAGATCCTGGCGCTCGAGATGGGTGTAATTGTAAAAGGAGAGATCCTTGTGCCCGAGACGGGTGACATTGTTTTACAAGAGATCCTGGTGCTCGAGGTGGGTGACATTGTTATACAAAAGATCCTGGTGCTCGAGATGGGTGACATTGTTATACAGAAGATCCTGGTGCTCGAGATGGGTGACATTGTTATAATAAAGATCCTGGTGCTCGAGATGTCTGTCAAGTACTGTAAAGGACTGGTAATAATGTGCAACAGGGAAATGCTGTTGTTTTCAGACCATATGTTTATTATTCGCCTACGGGGAGGTTAAGTGAACCAGTAGCATATTACGCGAGTAAGTATTTTTTTATCAATTCATCTACGACAGTTACAATAAGTTGACAAGAAAAAACTTATACCAAGAAAGAACTGTAATCATTCATAATAATTCATATAAAGAATTTATAGTACCTTAAATTTGTTTCCTTGCAGGAGCCAGTTTCAAGAAGAAATCAAGAATCTACAGAAACACAGACTATAAAAAAAACTACTGGTTGTGATGTAATAAATTTCTATTACAGTTTCATTTCTCCTTCATTTAAAGCCATTATTGGCGGCTGTTTTCAGCAAAATTGTCAAATGTAACATTTGTGAGCACAAAAACAACAACGGACCATAGCAGCTACTGCAACTAATTCATTGTGACTTTAGGAATATCTACACTTTTTTAGGAATGTCATGGAAATTTAGAATTTTGCTTTTAATTAGGCCTACGAAGAAATGTTGTTTGAATGTTGGATTTGGGTTATACTTACGTTCTTTAAACTTTGTAGAATTGTCATGTTGAGTTTTTGTTTTATTGAAAAAATGGAAACGTTGTAGAAAGGTCATATAAAGGTTTTATTATACACGTAATCGGGCACTGACGTGATATTGACGTTTAAACCATACAAATTTACGTCATTACAACTTTTTATTATAACGCTGCAACAACCAAAACTTGTGACGTTGTAGAAATGTCCTATAAATGTTGACTTTCGGTTTGATGTACGTTCTTTAAACGTTGTAGACATATCCTGGGGTCGTTTGAATAACGTTATGGAAACATTGTGGAAAGGTCATATAAAGGTTGCTTTATAGTTGGGAAGTAACGTAATATTAACGTTAAACAACCTTACACATTTACGTCATTGTGACTTTACCACAACCAAAACTTTTTACGTTGTAGAAATGTTGTTGGAATGTTTAATTTTGGTTTTATTTACGCTATTTTAACGTTGTAGAAATGTCGTTGAGCCGTTGGAATTACGTTATGGAAACTTTGTGGATAGGTCATATAAAGGTTGCATTATAGTTTAGAAGTGACGTACTATTGACGTTTAAACAACCCTACACATTTACGTCATTACGACGTTTGAATATAACGTTGTCGTTTGCTGGGTTAATATGTACCGGATCGTCTAGAATAGACGATACTGCGCAGATAAGGAAGAAATTATATAAGTCTAAAGATTTGCACAACCGTACTAATATACGATGGTAATATACGAAGATGATGTATAAAATCGTGTTGACAAATATTTCGGCTTAACAATAGCCTTCGTCAGTGTCGATAGTTTTTACAATACTAATTATATGTGTATATATATACAAGTATAGTGTAAACTTATATTACCGGTAAACAAATGATGTTTTAAAGCTTGAATATGTTACCAAATAGATAAACTCGTCACGTATATAGTAACAGATGCGGACCCAGGATTTTGAAAGGGGGGAGGGGCAATTATGTCAATAAGATTGAAGTAAAAACATACAATGAGAATACGGTATAAAAAGTAAACAGATGAGGTAAACTTAATGCTTGGCAAAGTTGTATTACAACGAACTGCTGCAATTATTTTTATTTTATTATAGCTAAAACATTAAAGTTACAGAATTATTTATTATCAACTCATTTTTCATGTTCTGATTTGGTCTTAGATATTTTTCATTTTCGACAGAAATTGTGACAATTTTTATATCAATACTTATTCATTTAATCATTGAAATTAACTGCAGTCCCTTAAGAAGCTACATTTATGGTTAATCCAGACTTTTTACCTATTCCACTCCAAACTTTTTCTAGTTAGAGGGCCACCCTCCCCCTTTTTCAAAATCATGGATCTGCATGTGTTATTATACTTTAGGGGTTTAATTATCTATTTGGTAACATATTCTAGCTTTAAAATATCATTTGTTTACTGGTAAAACATTAACTGGCAAACGATGCAGATTCATGGTTAAAAAGTCCCCTATATGATAAAGTAAAGAGAGACAAACAATCTTATCTAAATACTCAAGATACATTCTTCCAACAAATTAGTTATTAGAATAAATCAGTAAAAACAACAAAAACGTGCATATTTGTAATTTTTACGTGTGAAAATGCAATTTCGGATTTTTTCTCTTTTTGTTATATTTTTCTATGAATTTCAAGCATATGACATGTAAAAAGTCTGAAAAAAAGACCAACGATCTGTAAGAAAGAAAACGCTTACCTTTCAATCGAAGTATTTCACGAGCGCCATTGGCTTTATATTCCAAATTATCTTCCTTGCAAAATATTTTAAAAAGAATGTTTCTAGATGTCTTAGTACAAAAGTGCATGTAAATACTTATTAATAAATAGTTATTATTCACAAAATCTGCTGAAATCAGGAAAGTATAATTCCATCTAAAACTTTTTTGTTTATCATATGTGCAGGCCTTTGAAATTTCATAAAAAGGTTCTACAAAATTTGAATTAAGCGCACTCTAAAATTCAAAATCATTGGTCAATATAACTTCTGACGTCAAATCATTTCTTTTTGAAGATTTAGGTTATGGCAGATCTAAGAAACAACGAAAATGTAGAGAATAATGATCTTGTTGAAGAAAACAGGAGAGAAGACATTGGTAAGATCTCTTAATCGTTTGTATTTTGTTAATCTAAAACTTGATATTTTTTAAAAAAAAAAAGGGGGGGGGGGGGGGGGGGGGGGAGAAATTCACGTTGTTCTCCTAGCAACATTTACATGGTTATTTTATATACCATACATATGTCATACATGTTTGTTTTATATATGTAACTCAATCATATTTGTTCTGTACTGTAACTATGCCCTCCATGGGCCCATTAATTGGTTATAATAAAATCTTCTTCTATTACAATGATAATAATATGTTGTTATATTTTTCTGTTCTTCTGGCTCACTCACAGTCTTTAATCAGCAGTAATCCAAACATTAATATATCATTTTCAAATTATAAAAGTATGTTCTCTCTTGTATTTCTCGTACGATATCACTTTAAGTGTTAAACCGTATCTATTGTGTGATGTTATTTTGGCGCGATACATCAAATTTTATTCCACTCGTAACACGTGTAATGACAGAAATATCGTATTAATACTAGCACCTACAGAGGATTGAATGAAAAAGAAAGAGTGAAATGAAAAGTAAAACTGAAGAAAAAATAAATGCAATTTAATTTTAGGTGAGTTGTATCAATTTATCACAATCTGTGTTGTATTAAATCCATATAATTACATTTACATAGAAGATTCATACGATTCCGTAATTTTGATTTATATTTTATTTCCGTATAATTACATAGAACTGTTATAAAATTCAGTAATTGTGATTGGCTGAGACATTCCAGGAGTTAAATTTTATTTCCGTATAAAATTCAATATATATTACTGCACGTGCTATCTATCTTTGACAATATTAAAACAATGCATACAATAACAAACGAAATTCATTATTTCATGGATGTAGCATAAACATTTTATTGTGTGAATTGAATGCTTCTTTTTGTAATATTATAGGGTTGAACGTGCGCAAAATGCTTCTGCGATCGGTTAACGCTTTTACAACCCAATATATTACAAAAAACCCCATTTAATTCATAACAAAAATGCAACATTTACGACTACACGAGATCACCGTGACAACGTTTAAACAATGCATTGAAAACAAATAAAAGGCTTGATTAAGCTCGTGATTTCATGGCTGTAGCATAAAAATGTTGTTTTTTAGAATTGGATACTTCTTTCTGTAACTTTATAGGTTTGCAAAAGTGTAGAACTTGCGAATGTTAAATATTAAGAGCTTCCGTACTTAATACAGAATGAGTTTCAGTCATCACGCTTTACACCCAAATAAATTACTAGAAGGACTCAATTCTTAAAATGAATTTCCTACATGCGGATGTATTCAGGCATCCACAAATTCATTATATTATCATTTGTTTAAACAGGTCCAGACGAGCAGTACACACTAAAAAAGAACAGTGTGAGAATAAGCCACTTGACAGTCGTGAAAAATGAGTGATGAAAAATGATGCGTTTTTAAACGGGGAGCATCTTGATTCATTTATGGAGAGTAAGAAAAATGTTCATACAAAGAAAATATTAAAGTATAAATACTTCGTCTGAAATTAAGTTAAAATCAGACACAGGTTCTATCATTTTGAAATAATTGAATTATAATAACTTTACCCACACCTTCAATTATAACGATGCCACTATCATATTACAATTATTATGTAGAGATTACTGTTTTATTTCGCAATTGTGTCTCGCTATATGGAATAATTATTATTTTGAGATTATTATTTTAATTTGGTTTACATTGCAATTAATGTATTCATCTTCACATCACAACTTTAGGAAAAATATGAAATGGACTAGTTTATCCAACTCCATTTAAATAAAATTTTCGACTATCACATTTCTTCAAGAAAAAATGAAGCGGGAACATATTTTTATAAACTTTGCAGTAGCTTAAAGAAGTAGCATATTCTTATCAATACAAGTTTATTTTCATTTATGTTATTAGGGGCAGAACCAGGATGTGATAAATTTGGGAATATAAAAAGCTCTAGAAGTGTAGCGGATGGCCAGTGTATTGAGGTATTACACTTCTATTCATATCGCATGTAATGAAAGCTTGTTTGAACTCAAATCTCAAAACGAAAAAAAGGTGATACTTCAGCAGTTTTGACATATGCCACACATAAAGCAAAATCTGCTTACCCTTCTGGAGCATCTGAAATCCCCCGGGTTTTGTTGGGTTCATGCTGCTAAGTCTCCAGTTTTCATCACTGTTGTTTGTCTTTTGGTCGTTTTTCGTGTTTTGCCATGGCGTTGTCAGCTTGTTATGAACTTATGAGTTTGAATAGCACTATGATATCTTCTGACACTGTTTTGAAACCTTAAATTGTGAAAGGCATAGACATGTTTTGTTCAATTTTATTAATTTGCGCCTTAAGTTGGTATAGTTTAAGAATTCCTTTTAAGTAATTATATATATATGTCATTTATTTGCAACTTATTATTGACCTAATATATTTGCATAGAATGTACAATTAATAAGAGAGATGAAAACCAAACTGAACTCGATAAGATTAGAAAAACTTCATAGTTATCAATTTCGTAAACAGCAAATGTGAATTTTGAATTATTAAAACGGGTCTACATGTACACTTGAGACGCATGAAAAACGATGGACTGAATATTGCAATATTTAAGTGGCTGTATTAATTTTTAATGTATATAATTAGAGAGAACAAATAGAGTAAACTTTATAAGTTTGTCCAGAAATAGATGAATAGTGTTTATTAGAAACCCAGTTGCATATGTTCTTGTTATCTTTTCGAAGCCGGTTAGGTTCATCACAGAAGAAGTATAAATACAGCTAAGTGGATAATGACTTTTCCCTACTAAATTTTATTAACTTCACAGTTGGAAACAATGTTGAATCTGACTTATACTTTATGCTGATTGTTCGAAGCTGTTAAAAGTATGTAGCCAGTTATTATAAAAAAAAAATAGCAAGCATATTTACATTGGTTCTATCGTTATGTCAGTGACCTTGGAGATCAGAGAACCAATGAATTCAAGGTACACAGAACTATTAAATAATTCTTTTATCTCTACTCTCACTATGGTTATAAACTACAGTACTGCAAACAGACAAGCAATTTGTTTTTGTTATGATTGTCTAAATGATAATACAGTATCGGTGTAACGATCTTAAGTACGGGAATATGACACTGTATGCACTCACCTGCTTTGTTATTTCTAAATGATTGTTCATTTCCTTAAGAGTAAAAAATTAAAAGTATTAAAATCTTTTTTTTAAAAAGTCTTGTAACGAAACTAATAAAGCGTTATTTTCATTAAATTATGCACATGTGTATTCAAAATTTGTGATAAAAAACAATTCGATGTATTATAATGTCTAATAAGTGAATCGGTAAATTCTACTATATTGTAACTATCGCAAGGACGTATAACTAACATACGTCCTTGACTATCGTATATAAATATTTTTGAAAGATATAACTCTTATACAATGATTGATATTCAATACTTTTATAAAAATTAGAAATTTTTTGCCATAAGTTAATCCAAAGAAATTAATAAGATGCAATTACTCATTCTGAATATTAATAGAGTTTATTGTTTAAAATGGAATCTTAATCGCATACATTTTACTGTCATGAAATCGACACCTTATCATAGCTAACTCAGGGATCATACAATACTATATACTTCATATACAGTTCTTGGCTTGTACGGAGAAATTATTTGCATGAATTACTAGTATTTCTTTCAATAGAATACTTGTACAAAAAATTAACTTTGCTGACAAGGGACAACACTACTATCTAAAACAGAAACAAAGCAGAATTGCTCACACCATGAGTTACAAACTATAATCATGAAAATTCACACGATATCAAAATGAAGAAAAGATTTAATGTTTTATGTAATAAACCGGTATTAAAAATTGATCATGCTTTAGTCTGGACATTAAAACTTTCCAATTTGATAAGTCTTAGACTGTACATCCACTCTTTGTTATCTATTATTGTATGTTCGCCACTGTCTTAATGTACATTGTATCCTCTGGAAGAATTAATGTTGTGACGGAGGGTACACGTACAATAAAATGCCGACGCATTATTGTGATGAACCTTAATTTGAGTTACAAAGTTGTTCCTAATCACAACATAAACTTTAAATGTGTTTTACTAATTCAAATTGGTATTATGTTCTATAGTTTACAGATAATGATGAAACCGTCACTGTGCTTGGTTTTTATGACTTTAGTAGACAGAATGATTTTACAAAAAATCTGCCATCCTCTGCAGAAGAGTTTTGTAGTGTTATAAACGAAATTGTAAGTTCTGAAATTAAATCAATTTTGTTTTTAATTCAATGGAACCTTATTATTGCATTACATTTTTTTTTCTGGATAAACATTCCAAATGAAGGTCAAAGGTTAAACAAAGGTAATAAAAAATTACTTATTGAATACTTAAATGTATACAGATGCTTGTTAGTAATTGTACTAAACACTATAAACCAACTTATTTTCGCCTTTACTTTATTTAGTCCTTTCTAGCCCACTTGTCAAATTTTTTTCCTATTGATTTTTAAAATTTTTCCACTTGCAGCAGAACACTCGGTTATATACTTTCTATTTTAGGTGAAGCCTTCAGAACCACGCATCAAAACAAACACAAAAGGCATGAACAAAAACACAATTCTAATAAATGCAACCAAAAAAATCATAGGAACATTCTAGGTTCCTTTGAGCTCATTAAAACTTGCGTCAACAGTTAACTGTGTTAGGGCCTTAGATCCAATGTATGCTCAGAACCTGCAAGATTTTGTACAGTCGTCAATTCAAAATGGACGGGATGTACCTTTTCCTCCGGCCTCCGGTCTTATAGTAGCAACAGAGGAACCATCCAAAAAAGACATTGAAGATGGGAAAATCGACAAAGAAGTGTTTAATGGCAACCATTCCCTAATGGCTTGCAAACAGTTATATGAGATATATCCAGATGCAAGTTGCATTAAAAACAGGTTAATATTTTCTTTTTTTTCTTCTTCTTTGTCGGTGAATATATAAGATTACAAAGATGCATACTTAAATTAAAATATCTTTCATTCAGGTAAGGATTTTTTGTTGATCGATGTGTAATGTTGTTATATTTTATCTTAAACCAATCTTGTCTCATTCTTATTGATTGATTAGAACCTGATCAGACTAATTGGCATTACTTTATACGCAATTAAATAAACCTAGTGTTATCTGAGTTGAATGGAATGAACAGGATATTTGTAATGCAAATAACAATAGTCAACCATTCTCGACTGTTTACAATCATATATTTTACCAATCAAACGTACGTGTTGACTGTTTAATGGAAATAATTGCATTTCTTCACCTCTTTCATCCTTCACCAACCATATCCTACCCAGTCGCATCGGTTTGGCGTTACGATTAATCTGATGCCTTGTATCGTGGGAGTGCAGCGCTGTCCACACGTTAAAGAACCCCCGCAACAACCTTGGAGAGGTCCTCCCTGTTCCCTTTGGTAGCATGTTGGAAGGTATCTTGTCGGCTGCAGTCTAACATACTCGCATTTACCAATGACAAACGAAAGACTCGCAATTTCTTCCAGGAAAGCAGTTTGCAAACCGACCTGGTCGTCATTAATTTGCTATTATTCTGAATGCACATGAAATATTTGTCACTGGACGTAAAACAAACAACAATCAATCATCAACTAATTTAGATAAGAAAATTAATTTATACTCTTTCATAATAAGGCTTCTTAATATATATATTTTTTTATCCGAATTCGGATAACGACCAAGACGACGTAATATTGAATCTAGATATACTTATCCGAATGTGGATAAGGATAGTCATTGCATATTGAACTCTGTGGGGTAGGCCATTTATTCGTCTTATCCGAATTTGGATAAGAACAGTTGCTGCTCCTTGGTATTGTGTAGCTAGTTTTCTATCCAAATTCGGATAACATTAGTTTCTGTCCTTATGTACATTGTCGATCTTTATATTCCTGAGCTAGACTGTGAGAATTCGGTAATTTATTCTTCTTGTCCAAACTAGGATAATTTAATAACTACTGCAATTTTAACACATGATGTTTATGAAAGGAAGAAATCGGACTTATATATGTTTAAATACCTTATTGTGTTGAGTTCATATAAAAGCGTTGCCTACCAACATTCTTATTTTAGAATTATCGCTTATCCGAAACACACATTGACTTGAGCATATGGAAATGGTCAAAAGCAATTGGAAGCTGTTTATTTCAGAATTCTCGCTACCTGTATTTCGGATTACTTCGTGTTAAATTTTAGCGTGTATTTTACTAATCAGCAAAAATAATGCACAGTGAAAATTTAACATGCCCATTTTGTCATTAAATCGCGAAAAACCCCGATATACAGTATAACATCCAGAATTTGCGTCTATTTTAGCAATAATACACAGAATGGTCAGAAAAACACCTAAAATCAGAACAATAGATGTGGTGGAGACAAGTTGGAAGAACTGGTACCTCATCATCAAATGAGTAAGCAGCCACCAAGGAACCGCTATAACTTGAGATCACTCAAGGATTTGGAATTCTGGGATCTCGAAGAACAGGCTGAAGACCTCAAATACAGATGGATGCTAATGATAGACAAGCTGAGGTAAATTTTACACCATCCCTAATACAGCCATCCAAATTTAATGGGCTTCTAAAGGTGAAACCTGGACTGATGAATTTGACCGTTGGGTTAAATTGCATAAACTTACCTATATAGAAGCCGGCCATACATTATCATTTTATTTGGAAGGGTCGGCTAAGCTATGATATAATGGACTTCCTAAGGCTATTCAAAAATATTATAATATTATTACATTGTGCCTATATTGTAGTAAAATGCGTGATAAATAACATATTTAATATGTATTTGGTAGGTCCCAGGGCTAGTATTGTAGCATGGGTGTATATGTAGTATCGATGTAGTTGTACATTGGAGGAGGGAGCCGACACGCGCCCGAGGCGGCGCCATCCGCTGTAGAGGCCAAACAGGAAGAACCACCATCAGCTTCAGAAACAGGCCAGTCCCAGACAGAGCCGGCGGGCTTCGAGGCAGCGGAGAACCAGCCCCAGATAGAGCTGACAGGTAACGACACACCAGAGGAACGGCCGCAGGCGGAGTCAGGAGTGGGTGGCAGACCCGAGGAACGGGCCTCGTCAAGCCCGACAGTTCCCGCCCAAATAGCTAGGCGGATGGTGATGCTGGTCCGTGGACCTTTTCAACTGCTTGTCTCAGCAAGTTCGATTCCAGAACTGGAAGATTTCGCTCGCAGACGCTTTGGCCTCCGAGAAGTTAGCCTTCATTGGGAGGGAGCACAGTTGGACTCCACTTTGGACATCCTGGAACTCCCGAGTCGGTGCCATATACAAGTAAAGGCACGGAATTCCCTAGCGGATTGAGACGGACTCGATCAGCCGATGCTCACGTTTGTGATTGTGTATGAGACTGAATAGACTTTTTTTATCCCTTGCGTTGGGACGATTGTGACTACATTCCGAGGTTGGGAACAATAACGTCAGGAGCGTTAAAATCTGTATATAGACTCTAAGGAAGACCAGGCAGGACACCTCGGTATCATCGTTGTAAATATTAATTAATTGGAATTAAAAAGAAATGATGAAACTATTGAGTAGTAATGATTTCAGGTAAATCTAAAAATTGTGTTTTTTTTTTAGGATGATTTTACTGTTAGAGACAAGACTAATTTAGTTTATACCCTCTGGAGCATTAGGAGTTTTTTCCCCGTGTTGGATATGTGCGGTGTACCTAGTTGGGAGGTTACCATCTCGGGTGAGATGTTATTCAGGTATTTTTTACCCGAAGGGCCGGAGTTGTGCATGCCTAAGGTCGGCATGGGTTCTTTTCACGAGTTGTGAGTGGACATAGGCCCCAAGTTGTAGTGGTCGCTAGGTCTGCAGGGGATAGTTTTTTGTTTTGTCTATGCTCCAGAGTGGATTTGTAATATAATAATTTAGTGTTTGTGATTTCGACCCTACAAAAAATTTTTTTTTCTTTGGGAACAGTTAACTTTATTTTTTAACCCCTAGCAGGGACTGGGGGGTAGTTTTAAGTTTCCAATTGTTCCTGAGTAATGATGATGTGCAATTACATGTATACCGGATGTGACGTACGGTTCAAAGTGACCCAGCCCGGGGAGATAAAGTTTCGTCCTTTGTCGGAACGGTAGTTCCTCCTTTTCAAAACGGAGGGGGGTGAAGTGTTATTACCCTCTACCCGGGTGAATCGTACAAGTGCTTCAGGGAACCTGCTAGCGGGAATGTAGACCAATATTCCCTGCGCATGGGCAGAGCGGGAATCGCTCTCTTCCTGATGTTCCAAACCTGCGAGGCGGACGCAATATATCAACGAAGAGTACAGAAAGAGAAGCTTAGAGGTAAGCGACAAGTGTGATAATATTCCATAGTTAACCGCTGATCTCAGATCACACAGTGAGCGGAAGATAAGGGTTTTTCGACCTAGGTAGGTCCATTAAAAACACATCAACATTTTTATTTTTGTCACTCACTGACAAGTTTTTGGGAACACAATGTGACGTGTGTAATTGGAGACAGAATTGTGAATATTCAAATATTATGTTATAAGATTATTGTGATCAGCTATGATTGTCAGAAAGATTGATAAAGATTGTGATTATCTGCAATGAGACGTCTAATCTCACCTTACTTAGGACGTTGCCTAAAATTTATAAAAATTGAAACTAGAAGATCTTTAATGTGAAATTTTTATAACAGAAGAATTAGTTGTGATATTGTGATGATATATATATATATATATAGAATTTAATAAATTATGATGAATATTTACACATGTTATTTCATAACGCCTGTGTCGTTACACAAGTCTTTTAAAGAATTCAATAATATGGGCAATTAAAGGGTTTTTATATTTCCGACTTTCTGTAGCCAATAAACATGAAAGAGAATCTGAGCATATAAGGAATTTCAGTTTATCAGACGTTATGACAAATTTCAAAGCAAGAATGATGGCTCTAGCTTCTGCAGTAAATATTGAACTGGAAGATGGAGAGTTGCACAAAGTGATGGATATCCATGAGTTAAAAGACTGGTTATCGGCGATAACTCCGTAAAAACGGCACTGTTCGATCGGGAAATTGTTATATTCCACTTCCTTTGTTTTATTACTCCCTGTACACGTCATTAGAATGTTGTTGTCCACAGTACTTTTATGCAACGTTTGAACGTCAAAATTATTCCTACTGTAATCATTTTGGTGCAAAGATTTTGAAAATCGGTCAAGGGGTTCATATGACCATTTAGAGTTCGTAATTTTGGCCTATTTTCTAGCGAGGGTAATGTAATTTTGGCCGATTTTCTTGCGAGGGTAAATTTTGCCACATTTTGGCCATTTATTAGGTCAAATACTGCCTGTACAGTATAAGCTAAGCAGATTATTACTATTGTAATGCATAGAGCTCTATTTGAGCTTTAAATTGAGGCCAAAATGTTTTATGATTGGTACTGATGTAAAAAAAATTATGCAAGTCCAAAATGTTCTAAAAAAGGGTTTCGTCTTAGTCTTATTTTACAATGTGCCGACGAAGCCCTAACTTGGACACCAATGTTCAAGTCACAATATCTTCATAATTAATGCTTCCAGACAGGTGCAATCTTGTTTTCATTACTGATATCAGTGCTGTGTACCATAAATGATGCAAAAAACCATGGTATCTCTAGTATTTTAAAAAAGATTTGCTAATGAAATTGCAAACAATACCAGATGGCACCGCTGTTCCCGGTCTAGCATCTATTTGTTTACAAATTGATGCACGTGTTAACGCTATGGAATCCACCTACGAAAAATACGCATGTTTCACAATCCATGCTTTAAAAGAAGAATTGAAAAAAAAGAAATGCAAGACTTTCAGGACGGAAGAAAGAATTAATTGAAAAGTTTGTATGTGTTCACCTAATTTTGAAAAAAAGTAAAATATATGCGTATCTTACCTCGGACGCCGGTCGTAAAAAATGAACTTTTTATGAAGGCAGAAATTGTAAATAAAATTTATTTACCGACAATTCTCATTATAATAACCGCCTTGTTATGTTTAAAATGTCTATGATTCTATTAAATACATTAGTAAAGAGTTAAAATATTGTCAAAAAATTATGTGATATGACATCGTTTTCGTTCTCGGTCTGTCATAATTTTTTGAAGTTAGAAAATTATGCCGACGTGAAAATATGGTAGTAATGCCGTTGGGGGGAAAAAGACATTTTTACAATATTTATTACTTAATAAAAATTCAAATCATACTGAAAAAAATAATGTTCATGAACGATTCGAGACTATTAAGTTGTGTGCACCCGTAAAGTTAATAAGGGGGGTTATCATTTTTGCACGTTGATTGTCAACTAACCCGTTTTTAAACACCCATGCACTTGCGTTATTTTGCCTTTAATATTAATGATAAAAAATAGCTTGTTTTACAAAGCATTATTAATTATTTGTATGTGCCGATTGGGGGGTCTGTGTAATATTGGGATTATATAAGTGTCAGCAGAGACATATGTCTATGGTGTCAGATTATCGTACATTTGTAGTGTTATTAACTATTTCGTGCCAAGATGAACTCTCGAGAATGAACTGCATGTCAGAAAATTACAAAAGTTCCCATGGTCAAATGAATAAAATTCAATTCAAAACTAAAAAGGATATTGCGATACAATTTAGATAATTTTGGTAAAAGTTGATGTTAGACTATTTTCGAAGTGGAGTTTTTTTTTTTTATTAAACAAGATTGTGAAATCAAGAAAATAGTATTACTTAAGCGGATATTTGATTTTTTTCATCTTTTTAAGTGGATATTTGATTTTTTTCACCTTTTTAATTTTCTTTCACTATTTTTTAGGCTGGTGGCATATGACAAGAACCAAAACTTTGGACAGACAGAACAGTTAGAACCTGAATACAAGATGACCTTACCTGATCCCTCCACATACTTTGATGTCAATGCTGATACTAAATTTAATGGAACAAAACTGGAAATACTTAATGATTATTTAGCTTTGTATGACAAACAGCTTGATAAACAAATTTAACGGTTTTATAATGAAAGGACTATTGGTTACTTTCGACTCTAATTGGACTGTGACAATACATATATTGCATCCAGTTGCCATGCACAATATAAGAAAACCATATCCTATGAAATTGACATTCTTTTGGACAAGGCAGGTACCATCATTGAAGCTCTGTGTGAATGTCCCGCTGGTGAAGGACCAATGCCCATTGTAAAAATTGTAAAAATGTTTGCACAGTTATGTATGGAGCCGTTATGTTCACGGAGTATAAAACAGTCAAAGTGGAAGAAACTTGCACACCAAAACTTAAGTTTTCATAAATGCAAAAGGTTTTTAGGTAGCCCCTTAAAATCTCAAAATTTGGATATGCCAGGTGCAGATGAATGTTCAAATATGGACTTTGATCCTAGACCTGAAAAGCTTAGCAATGTCCCAGCGTACCAGGATTTTCTCAGGAATACTTGCCTTAATTTTCCAGGAATTTCTGAAGGGCCTATTTTTCAAACATTTCAGAATGCTAATACATTTGCTGTAGCGCATGACCATGATTATCTTATATTAACGCCAGAAGATAATTTCTTAGAAAAAATTTCACTTAAAAATATTACGAAAGAAAAAAATTGTGCAATTGAAGAGAGAACAAGGGGTCAAGCAAATAACAAGACTTGGAAAGTAGAAAGAACAAGGCGACTTCCTTCTTCAAAATTTGGTAGGATCTGTAAAGCAACAGAACGAACTGAGTTGTGCAAGTTGGCCAAATCATTGATTGTAGTGACAGACATAAAAGCTGCACCATTAGAACATGGTATAAAACATGAATCTGTTGCTATAAGTGGCTATATGGAAGACACTGGTAATGTTGTAAACCCTGTGGATTAATGGTTTCTTTAGAATTTCCACACATTGCATCATCACCTGATGGCATAGTCACAAAAGACTTCATAATTGAAGTAAAGTGTCCTTATGTTAACAGAACAAAACCTGTAAATGAAAAAACAGTACCATTTCTTCATGCTGGTGAACACCAGAAATATTACCTAGACTGCAATAATGACTATTATTACCAAATTCAGGGTCATCTTATGTGTACGGGGGCTAAGGAATGCACACTTGTTGTCTGTCATGCTGAGGAATTAAAAGTCAATGACATAAAATATGTGCAAGTTTGCAGAGATGACAAATTTATTTCAGAAATGATTATCAAACTTACTAGGTTCTTTAATGAGTATTTTAAGCCAGCATAACTTGAAAAAATGTTTTACAGATCATATTATGAATAAATATTTATGAATGAAAAAAGGAGATCTTAAGAAAAAAAAATACATCTCGTTGTTTGGTTACTGTCATAATAGTTGTCTCATTGGCATTTTAACCACACCTCCATATTTTTAAGACAATATCATATACTTTAGAAGAAAATGATTCAACCAAAAAACAAAACTTAGTCACAAGATCTTTGAAATTCTTTACACGGTATGGGTTTGTCTCATTGTTGGAGACTGTACAGTTGCCTGTAACTGCTTACACCCATTTCTTATGCACTGTGGTTTGATACACTCACTGGATAACATACCACATCTCCTTATTTTTATATGTAGTACCATGTACATTGTACATGTAATTGTAAATATATATCAGAACAAAATTCATTGTGTCACTTTCGTTTTATGCATCCCTTGGTACAATATAAGTTCTAAAAATACATGACATAAAACAACTAAATGTTATGTCAGATGAAAGTTTTGTTTCAGTTCGTTCATAGCATTTGTCAGAATTTTGTATGTTTTACCAAGTCCAATACTTCCCTCAATATGCACAGGTTTACTGGAGACTTTTCTATCCCGTAAAAGAATTTTCCCCCTTATTCTGTTTCTCTTTTTGAAAAATGTTGGAATATTAACGGCAACATCCATTCTAGCAAACAAGTCTTGCACATTAAATCCTTTATCTGCCATCACACTGTCAATTGGATCACACAATTGAACTATTCTACATCGTTCAACTATTTGACGGTCACTGGTACAACCACCATATGCATTAGAGACATTGTTTACTAAACCACCAGGTGTCGAACCTACAAGTATTTTCACAATGTTTCTGTTTTTATAAGAGGAAAAAGTTGCTTGTTGAGCTCTAAGTGTTTTTGGTTTTTTCACGGGACATTTTGTGCCATCGATAATAATCCTAGTTGTAGGAAAATTTGATTTGAAGTCAGATGGAGAAAAATACCTGACTAAACTATTAGAGGGTCATGTGTTAACCTCTATTTGCACATAAATACAATCCATGTATACACAAAATTCTTAACACTAGATTCAGATATTGAAAAAAATCTAGACAGTTCAAAGTTTGTTGTATAACGCCTCAATTTCATCAAAGTCATAAAAAACTGATTTTCAACTGACACACTATCAATTTGAAAATATATGTAACGCAAACAATGTGCTGCTGGACCAATTGTGGTCAAAACAAATAAAAATTTTGTATACGACTCTTAAACCACTATAAAAATGCATGGCAGTGTCATCATTTGAGAAATTCTCTGCTGAAAACATAGGCAATAATGGTGTTTGCGTAATTTCATCTTCGAACCTCAACAGTGACCCTGCAGTTGGCGATGGACAGTCGTCAATCCTTTCTGCAGTATAAATTACTTTCTCAGGAAAACCGACTTCACATTCAAAACTTTCCTCTAGATTTCTCCTACAACTTTCATCCAATTTAGTTCTTTTGCTTTCACGGGAAACTGCCCTGATTTTTCTTTTTGCTGACGCTTCATTCTCTTGCTTGGTCCAGGAAAATAGGCTTGGAATAGTGGTAGGCAAAAGTCTCTGTATGGGGGGTTTGTGTGCTGAAAAAGGTTATTAAACATTAGTTTTACAAAATTGAACAAACTTTCATTGGCAATGGATACTTTGTATATAACGTACTAACTGGCAAAATATTAAATAGATTTATTCATTTACAATGTGGATAAAAATAAGTTTGCCTGATTCAATGTATGGTATGTAAGGGACAAATACTAAGAGTTATGCAACACATGTACCTAAATAACTATAACATAAATGAGAGCATGTTATTGTTTTGCTCCTGTTAACATGAGACATACGACAAGGTAAATATATAAACATGTAGCATTCACTAAAAAATCTTACTAAACAGATCACATTGTATCGTACAAATTAACCACCCCCCTTTTATTCTAAAACGAATATTGCTGTTGTAAACCGACTTTGTTTAATCATATAGCGATTATATATATAACTGTATATATTTCTAAAAGAAAATAAAGTTTTACCATGAATATTTTCCTGCACGTAGTCGTTTTCTGTAAAATGTGCCTTGCAAACAACAGCTGATTGGGATGGACTCCACGATTTCATCGTGTTCTCGTCCAATCTGCGTATGGTGTTGATCCAACCTTTCCTTCTTTCTAAGTCATTTGGAAATGCATGTTCTCCTCTTATATGACACACAGGTACACAACAACACGTACTAGGCATCGTTAATTAAAAATGTGATTGTAAATTTGTCGGTATGAACAGTGCAGAAGCCGGAAGATAAACAGGACCGGCTACCACGGCGCCACCTATTCAGGAACGATAATTTGTTACTTTTTGTAATTAAGTATTGAGTTAGCCAGTGACCTCCCTATTATAAATAAAACATGTCGCCACACTTTTAAGTCGAAAATTCAAAAAGTGGAAGATTCAGGTCTCCATAAAATATTTATTATATGGAACGTGTTTAATTATCAATGTTTTGTAAACAAACACAGTCGCATATTCTTTATGTCGCTTTGTATCAAGTACTTTCGATAGGTGAAATGAACATAAAACACGCTACTGAAATATTCTTTTGATAATTCTCTTTCAAATTATGGTGTTTAAGATGGAATGATACTTTGGATATCTGTTACTTTGTATAAAAGAAAAGAATGGCTCAATTGCATGTCGCCGAAAACCTATTAATGTACGTAAAGATACTCAATTCCCCCCACAGATCGTAGTTATTGAACATGTATGAATACATTTATCATCATAACAAATGCTTATCTATATTTCATTTAGCTGGTAGTCAGTAATGAAATTAAACTGTCGAAAATTAATGTGTCGCGTTTAAGAGATTAAGGGCCATAACACCATTTGTAAGCACCGAAACACTGATGGCGTTGTAATAAATTTTCATAATTAAGCTTTTACATTGAAAGGCACTTCATAATTGCATTATTATCGTTCCAACATTGAACACCTAAAGAAAAATACTTGAAAACGGATTAATTTTTATTAAACATAACATATAATGTACATAACGTAATTATCTTAATTTACCACATGATGTGGATCTTTGTAGAAATTGGATCAAGGTTAGATTAATTTATTTTGTGTGTTTTATTAATTTATATTTTAATTGAGGTCCTCGGGGAAAAACTCAATCTTGTTCTATATTTTCAAGTACACCGATTGTAAATGAGCTACATCTGTCCCCCACCGAAACTTATTTTGCTTCTGCAGTTGCCGGAACTGCCTATCAAAAAAGAAAACAGAAACCATCTCACATGTGACTATAAGATCTAAAATCCTAGCGGTATATGAAAGATAATCCAGAATCTGGGCATGTGGCAATTCGCCTGAAGACAAAAACTTGTACATAATAGACAAGTTGGCTCTGGACCATTGATATAAATTTAAGGACTCTAATTTTGGCTTGGCAGGGCCGGACTTGAAAACAAGTTGCCCCACAGATGCATCTGACAATAGCCTTTCCTCAGACATACCCGTCTCCGACATATGCATTTGAACAAAATCAACAATATCATGATAAATAATGGACACATCAGTAAAAGAAGATTTCAAAAATATTTGTGGGTCTTTCCACGAAACAATATTATTAACACAGTCAAAGTCATTGGTACCTGCTTGCCCAGAATTTCCCAAACTAGAAATAAGTCCGTGCACATCCTTGTTAGTGTTTGTAGCATTTAATAATTCGGCCAAAGGCACCGACTGTTGAGTTTGTAATTGTTTGATAACTTCCTGTTTGTACTGGCACGCCATCTACCGGTTCGTCACTGGTCTCGGTTTGAGGTTGGGATTCCGGAAGTGTTCCTGCTGAGTTCGCGTCGTTCATTGAGAAAGTCGCCTTCACCGCCCGCAATACCAATTTTTGTTGTCCTATTGGAATTTTAGATTTAGTTAGGTCTTCCGGACAGACCAGCGATAAAGCCTCCATTGAATCATAGCCAAGTTTAATTAATTCCACCGCATTTAAGTCATTAATTTTCTTGGACGCCGCCCAAATCTTCACTCTTTCAATGTCTGACATATCAGAGGACGCGTGTGCAATATGCTCGTTCTCCGGCATAATTAGTGTGTGTTTGAACAAAATCAAAGTTATTCTTATAAAATAAAAATAATGCGTATAACGATAGTCTAAAGATGAATAAAGTTACTCAGGCCGTTGACATCTTGTGTCACACAAAGCAGAAACGCCTCCACAAAAATAACATCCATTGCAGGCAGCTGCACAATCAAATCGAAATATCCAATTTAATTCGGATATATTTCCATTGCAGTTTTTGTATATTGCCACTGCGGTCTCAAATTAAACTCCATTGCTGGGAAAAATGTCGAAGGTAAGCTGTAGGTATCAGGAACGTACGCCGAGCTAAAAAGTCAGCGTGCCCGGATGTATTCCGCCAATTGTAACCACAGGTTTTGATCTTCCTGCGTTACGTGTAAGCGACACAGTCCTTGCTCGCTATAAAACTTAAATAAGTCTTCGAACCTCAAATAAGCCTGACAAAATACTGGACACTAGTTCTGGCACCGAACTTATACAAAACTCGATCTTCTTCTATTTTTTATTCCAAAACAAAGTTAAACAGTTTTAACAATTACAATAGGTACTGTCAGTATAAAGCTACGACTCCAATTTTTGCCCTCATTATATTTTACAGCAAATATTTATATCAAAATTATAAAACAACTACTTTTGAATAAACATGTTATCCATATAAACCAGCATGTTTCAACGGATTAAGCCTTCTTAATTCAATTCAATCAGCTGCATAAAAGTTTTTCACAATTCACCTAATGTCTGAACAAATCCTTTTTCAATAAACGTGTACAATCAAACAATTGTCATGATTCTAGTTAACACTTATTATCTTAATAATAAAAATTAAAACATAATTTGAAAGACATGATATTAATCCGCTGTGACGTGAATGTTCGAAAGTAAATATTTAGAATGAAATAAACGCATTTAATACAAACTGTTCGTGAATTAAAAATTGTTCAAAATTGCACTATAACATTTATATAACACATGTTTTTTGTGAAAATTAGTGAATAGTTTTGTATTCCTGTTAAAATGTATAGTTTTGTCAGCTAACTATGAACGTTTTCAAAATATTTGGAATAAAAAATTCTTTAAACTGCAAAAGGCTGTCATAATTGTGAATGTCAGCTAACTACTATGAAATTAATAATCAGAACGGGAAACTGCATAACACTGTCAGTGTGCATTAATGCATGATCCATTTGCACTTCTACAATACATAGACAAGAAGAAACAAGTTAAAATTTTCCTGTTCGGATTCAATAAAGTCCTTACTGTTTGTTTACTGCTCTAAATCTGCGTTATTAATTTCAGCTAAAACAGATTAAACTCCTTAAACTGCAGCGTATCAAATGGAAACCTCATAACACGATTAAAGCGCTCACCGACAGGTGATTTATGCCACATTTTTTGGAATGGTAGAATTATCCCTGAACATACGAAAGAATAAATGTCTGTTGACTTCAATGGTTGTATTAAGATAACCATATTGTTTTTATGCTAAAATCTCAAACAATAATGATTTTATTGTTATGTTAATAATGTAAGTTGAAAAGCATTTAAATGGCATGTTATTACCTATGTAAATATATAATAAACTTGAGTCTTACTTGTACTGATGACGGTAATGTTGGTAATGATAATATGAAAAAAAACGTTAATGACATTATTTTTATTTTTCTACATACTGTTAAGCAAACGCTATTCAACATAAAATATGTTATAACGCTATAGATATTTTGTACTCTATATTGTATGAAATTGAGAAAAAATACAAATATGGACAACGAAATGGCGTGAAAATTGGAAAAGAGAAAATAAAGAAATATATCAGGAAAAGGAGAGAATACGTAGAAAAAACAGATATTCCGTCATCAAAAAGGAACTAGAAAAGAGTAGGGCTTTAGTAAATAAAGCAGCAAAAAAGCATTACCAAAGAGAGAAATAACACAGAAAGCACTGCATAATACTAGTAGTATCGACACACCATTATCCAGTCGAACCCGCAGCAAATGTAATGATGATGTTCAAGGTTTACTTTTGTAAATTAAACTTCCTCTACCAAAAAGATCGATAGGAGTGAGGACAAGACACAGTGCAGCACTCAGAAAAGCAGATAGGCAATTGGAATCATTGCGTTCACATAGGAGAAATCTGATGAAAAGTAACAAAAAACTGCAGAAAAGGATAGAATGAATGCGAAAGAAAAAGGATTCATAGGCAAAGGAAGCAGAAAACAAGGAAAATGAAAATAAACCCCATTTGACACCGAGAAAGAAAACTAAACCTCAGATGCAAAGAGCAGGTTTACTCGGTAAACATTTTCTAGAAGTGAAAAGAAAACCCTCTATGGCCAATGCCTTAATCGAAGAGGTAAAAGAAGAGATAATATGCTACGAAAATTATCATGTGGGATTATTAAGAGGTATAGCTGTTTATCAGCATTTAGTGAAGAAGTTGGAGTGAGTCGTAGAAGGATCGTTCGTTCTAGTTTACAGAGAAAAGTACGAAAAACGATTAAAAACCAAATTCAAAACGAAGTCGTGCAGTTTTTGGAGCGAGAAGACAATAGTATAACACTACCTGGAGAGAAAGATTTAAAAAAGCGCCCGGCGAACTTAAACGAAAGAAAATACTCACAGATTATTTACATAACTTACATGGAAAATTCCTGGTAGAAAATTCAAATGTTAAGGTGTCAAAGTATATAAAATAAAACCAGCACATATTCTGTATGCAAACGTTTCCTCCAGAAAAACGTGCCCGTGTACGAAGCATCAGAATGTAACTTTGAAAATTAGATGTCTAAAATGTTATGAAATTCAAGCTTAAAAAAACCCTGATACGTTCATCAAAGAATTCAAGAATAGTGAAAGTGAACTTTCAGCTATTGGGGAGAAATGTCCTGTTGAAATAAATTTTTTTCCACTGGAAAAGAGTCCAAGAAAATGAAGATATGCGTTGAAAAGAAATAGAGGAAAAATTAGCCAAAGAAGACTTCAAAGAACTGATTAAAACTGAACTTTCTGCATTTCGAGATCATGTAGACCATGTAAGCACACAGTACAGAGAAATGAAAAGGTTACGCGGAAAATTATATATGCTCCTCTGTTGAAGAGATCCAGTCTGCTTACTGGAATACGTCAATGATTTCACTTCACACAATGGTTGTTTACTACCCAGATAGTCACTCCAAGAAATTACAGTATACAGTGGCAATTTCGGATCTTAATCATAATGCTACAGCAGTGCATACAATTTTGATGAAAACCATACCAGTAATAAAAGCGGATTACCCTGCACTTACAACAGTCCACTACTTATAGGACTCACCAACAAGCCAATACCGGAAGAGATACATTTTCCAGTTTCTTGCCTACCACGAACAGGAGTTCGGCATTAAGGCGAGATGGAGTTATCTGGAAAGTGGACACGGAAAAGGGCCCTGTGATGGTCTAGGTGGAAGCGTAAAAAGGTCAGCAGATGTGGCTGTCAGACAATCCAATCGTAACATCCAGGATGCGGCTGATTTTATCGCCTGGGGTTTGCAATCGGAGTCGGCCGGAAGCAAGGTGAGGTATTTGCTTTATACATAGGAAGCGTATTCACATTGAAAGAATAATAGGATTCGCGAAGACATCTAAAATCCTTACCATTGCAATGAACAGAACAGAAACAAAACTTTCGAGTGACAATTTTTGTAGTTTTTATACTTTGCAACTTTAGGCAATGTATCATACAAAGACATGCGTAAACGCAAAAATGACAAAATTAAGGTGAAATTGAACTTGTATTTTAAAAAATTCATATACAATATTTAAACATGAACATGCATACATTTAATTTTCTCTGCATATTATTCAATAAAAACAATGAAATTCATGTTCTATTGAAAAGTGAAATCACCAGGAGTACTTATCATAATTGTTGTACATAAATTTCTCAAGAATTACCTGCTTGAAATACTTTTCATAAAATGAAATTAAAACAGCTTTCATTTCAACATCATCTCTGAATTATTAATTTGTTATCTTTAAGTGTGTATATAAAAAAGTCACATGTTTGTTTACCAGTGCAAAACATTTGTCCTTGTACATGATAATAAAAGTCGTGTTTTTGTTCCAAAATCAATTACCCATTTACATGGAAAACAAAGGAATAGATTTAGGTGTTTTAAGTTCATTTCGTGAGGTATATGGACATTTGATTTCTAACAATGTATTGTTTTCTGTTAGTGCATCTGGAGAAGCAGCAGGAAAAGGGTGTGTTTTTGACACAAATGATCCACATTGAAGTTTCTTGCTTTGTAACCGACTTGTATTTCTCTATTGCTACTGGTTCATACTGTCCAATGCTTGATAGCTGCTGTGTATACACATTTAAGTTTCATGCTCTGTAACCGTCTCGTATTTATCTATTGCTACTGGTTCATACTGTCTACCATTGTGGGTAGCTGGCCCAGGATATACCATCTATAAGATACAGATATCAGTCCTTATGTTCTTTATTTGGTTCATACACATGATGAAAGGATTGACTATAAAAAATACAAATGAACTGACATAAATATTTGAGAAAGAAAATAGTTTCAACATATATTTGCCTGTCTGACTGTATTCCTGATTGTAGTCCTCATCCAGAATTTTAATTTGTTATATGTTCTGACCGATTTTATTTCACTGTTTGTATTTATCTGATAGCGTTTCTGTGATATTGTAAAATGTTTTGTAACGTTTTGTCTGACATTTTTTATTGTTTATACTGCCAAATCTCACTTGTAAATAGTCTATTGGTTTTACATGTGTTAAATTTTAACCACTTCCATTCAAATGAGTTCTCGCCGTGATAATGGCTGTAATATCGTCAGCTCGGCGTTAAAAAATATTCGATCAATCAATCAACATATTTGCAAATAAAAGCAAACACAAATGCATATCCTATGATCTTTACACAATGTGTGTTACGGTAAGTAATGTTTCAAACAATGTGATGTTTTTTGTGTGTAAAAATATTGTCATGATAATTGTAAATAAAAATGCAGAAACCAACAGGTAAGTATTTATAATTGTGTATAAATGTTTAAAATGTCTGAAATTAATTCAAATTACAGTTTAGTGTCAAAAATTACATAAGAATATCATTGTACAAGTATCAATGAAGCAATATCATGGTTTCATACATGTTGCACAAAGGTGTGTAAAAGCAACACTTTACAGTACTGTTCCTGTCATAAAAATTGCATGCAAGCTCGAAAGTACAATTCAAATGCTTGCACGTACCTTCTGTCATTTAAAACAATTATATGACTCAAAATAAAACAAACGTACCGTATCGTTTGACCATGTTATTATTAATTAGCTTCAATTTAACATGTTCACGCATGACTTTCATCCCATTTCTTTCGAAAATCAGTGCGAGTTCTAAGATAGGGGAGGGAAACCAATAAAACTACTCATAAAAATTGTAACTCATGATGTGTTCATTTTATGTCATTTTTCGTCGTAACAACCATGCTTGATAGCTGCTCTTTGTAAATGATGTAGCAAGTTTGTGAAAATCAGTTCTGTCGGTTGCCTTACATATTCTGCCAAAGTTTGAATATGTCAAACGCTTACATCTCTCAGAAAGCCAATGCTTGTTTTTTTTATTGATCTTAAGTTAATTCCTGTATTGCAGTATTGTCTTCTGAAATTTGAAATAATTTGTTGTTTTTAAGCCGGTGATCCTCATGTGAAAGCCTGAAATAATAATTATCCACTGCAATGACATAAGGATTAGATGGTTGAAAGATATAGGAAATGCACCAATATTTGGCTGGTTCAAGCACATATTCCTAAAATAGTCATTATATCCAGCAATACTGCGAAATTCTTGTGGCCTGTGATCAAAATTTAAATTCAAACCCTCGTCCGATATTGGCAATTTCTGAGTTTTAATAAGTGAACCAGAAAATGGTTTACATTGAGTTTGAGTTTGTAAGCGTTGTGTACAACTTTCTTCTGTTCTCAACTCCTTGAAACAGGAAAACTGAGCCATTCCAAAGAGGACTGCACATACATGTTTACAATGAGCTGTTGGGCCCATACCTGCCGCACATTTACACTGGGCCTCTAAGATAGTAAGTTCTTTATGCAAACATCACCTTGTAGGTGATATTTCTTTTCATCCCGGCATGACACTCTGATTTGACAAAAAATAAATCATTTTCAGTCCCCAGTCGCAAGTATTTCAAAAATCTATTGTTATGCAATTGCTTAGCTTTAGCGTCCAGTGTTTCCAGATATATCTATTGATTTTGATTTAAAATTTGTGAAGTCTGTCTCTGAATTCATGTCTTTATATATAGAACAAGATGGCAATGTCATATTATATTCATCCTCCGATGTTTCCTTTCCAAAATTCTGATCTCTGTCATGATTCTGATCTAAGAATAATTAAAAGTATATTCATTAATTCGTTGGAAAATCCATCAAATTTTTAGCTAGGACTTTAAACAGTGTCTCTTAATAACAGTAGGATAAAACTTTGTTTACAATACGTAACCAATCTAAAAGCATATCCCTCAACTCCTGCCTACGAGTGTGTATTCAATGCTCTCCACAAGGAAATATTTGAACAACATGAAAATAAAATTCCTCTATTTGGTATTTGGATGAAACCACATATTTATGGTTCTAACGTAAACCTTGATGAAATGGGCCCTATCAATATACCGCCATCGCTGCCTTGGCTAGTGCCGAAACCTCAGAAAGCATAAAAAGCCCGAAACGAATCCAGCTTTAATTCAGCAACATTTTGCTGAAATTAAATCAAAATTTGAATTTCATAACGCTATTTATACTGATGGATCGAAGGACGGGGACAAAGTGGCTTCCGCTGCAGTCTATGGACAGCAAGCAGCAACTCTCCGTCTTCCATCCACCAGTTCAATTTTTACTGCTGAAGCCAGAGCCATAATTCTTGCTCTAAAGTTTGCAAGAACATCTGAAAAACTGAAATATTTGTTCAGATTCTCTTTCATGTTAGTTGGCTATAGAATGTCAGAAATATTAAAAAAAAACTTTAATTGTCCATATTGAATTTTACAAAAGGCTTGTTCAAATGGGCAAATAAATAGTTTTCTCTGGATACCAAGTCATGTTTGTATAAAGGGAAACACAGTCGTAGATAGTGAAGCGAAGAATTCTTTAGATAACCCATTACAGATACATCCGTGCCTTACTCTTATTTCAAAACCTTGCGTCTGATGGATCGAGCAAGCTTAGTCAATAAATAAATCAATCTATGCATAACCAGCTGATATATGTCAACTGTTTTAAGGATTAATATGATAATGGTATAATCCCAATACAGATAAAACAGGTTCGGGATGTATATCTTAAAGACGGTGGATAGACGTAGATTAAAGAATCCCTCTAAACAAAAATATCGATTTAATCAAATTTAATATTATTTAACCAGTGTTTCCAATACAAATGCAGCATTGAAACCGTTTGTACTAAATTACATCAAAAAGTTTCTCTCATCAGTCACGTAATGGGAAGGTTTAAATTTATATAACTCGCTTGGTGTTTCAGATACTGCTGCTGGGGTTGAAATTTTGTTTTTAAAATAAAATTGATATTTTACGTTAATTCAAAACGCATAATGATATCGAGATGAATTATCGTATAGCTTATCAATTGTTGTAAATGGACATGATGATATTAAACTTAAATTTATGACATTTGAACATAATTATATTTTTATAAAAAAAAATAGAACCGATCTTAATTTATAACAGGAACTGAAAACTTACCAAGAGTTTGCAGAAAAATTGGTGATTTTGAACAATCGGACATTGGCTGATCTTGAACTTGATCTTGATAAGAGCGAGGCATTTCTAAAAAGGACAAATATACCTAAGGAGCAATCAAAAAAACGTAATCCATTGGACAGACAAACCCGGGAAGACAAACGAACAACCACAAGCACAACAAATAAACACAGAAAACTAAAAACAATGAACAACACGAACTCCTATAAAAACCAGGAGTGAACCCAGGTGCTCCGGAAGGGTAAGCAGTTCCTGCTCCGTATACGGCACCCGTCGTGAAGTTCAACAAGGTCAATCCGGTGGAAGTCACAAATCGTAGGGGTCACATGAAAGGTTACGACAGTGGGAACAGGTCCAACATCATCTTAGATATTGGAACACTGTAATGGTCAATCAATTCATGATGACGACCGTAAAATTTCTTAAGTGATGACATCAACTTATCCCTGATAAAACCCTGGTTAAGAAGCTTTTGTGACAGCAGTAATCCTCTTTGTCGAAAGTCAGGGTAACTCACGCATGCCCTTGAAAATCGGATAAGCTGAGAAACGTAGACGCCATATGCAGGCGATGCTGGTATATTGCTACTCAAGAAGGGAAAATTAACAATAGGAAAGTTGAAGTCATCACGTTTGTCATAAAGTTTTGTCTTCAAACGTCCTTCATAGTCTATTTCAAGAAATAAATCCAAATATGAAGCGGACTTTGGTGTATCTGTAGTATCCTTAATTTCAAGCTCACTGGGGTAGATAAGATGTAGAAAGTCTTGGAATTTGTCGTTATTTAACGACAACACATCATCTATATAACGAAAAGTGAAATTAAAGGATTGGGCTAGTTTCTTTTTGTTTTCATGTAGTAACCCTTGAATGAAGTCCGCTTCATATGAGTACAGAAACAGATCGGCGAGGAGAGGAGCACAGTTGGTTCCCATTGGAATGCCGATTGTTTGTTGAAAAATTAGACCGCCAAATTCAACGAATATGTTGTCTATGAGAAAATCTAACATGTTTGTAATTTCATCTTCAGAATACTTTTTGTCAGAATCAGAGTGGTTCTTCACGAAATAAGACTTTTCTCTACCTAGAACAAGGAATTTATACCTGCGTGTCCCATTTTTCTTGAAAAAACATTGATGAACTAGTTGCTTTAAGCGATCTTTTAATTGAGAATGTGGTATGGTAGTGTAGAGTGTAGAGAAGTCGAAAGTTTTTATGCTGTTGCATGTAGCCAAAGATTTTGATTTTAGATATTGAAGTAAATTTTTGGAGTTTTTAAGAATCCACATCTGATTGACGCCACTGGTGGAATATGATGTTTCACAGTAATTCTGAAGGCCCTCTTTAACACATGTCAATATGGATGTTAAAATCTTTGAAAGAGGTTTTGTAGAGCAATTAGCTGACCCAGCAATGTACCTTTGTTTAAACGGATTCTTATGTAGTTTAGGAATCCAATAAAGAGCAGGAAGGTCCATTTCTTCATCCTTTGTAGAAATGCCAAAGGAATGAAGAACGGTCTTGTGGTTATCAAGGACTTCCTGCTTAGTGAGTGTGGTCGGTGTATAAGTTGGGTTACCCGCAGTGTTATCTATTCCCAATTCGTTTCTAAGACACTCAAAATAATAGTTCTTACAAACAAAAACGATGTTATTGGGGGCCTTGTCAGCTGGGACAACTACATATTTGTCATGGAGGCGAGTCAAGTTTTCAACAACCTTAGGGTCTTTAAAGATGGATATAGCTTTAGTGCTCATAGACCCTTGGAGGCTTTTAATTCTGATTTGTATCATTGACCTAATAGCCTTCACCCACTCTGAAAGTGTGTCAGCAGGCTCCTGTTCTTTTGAAGTCCATTTTCTGGCATAGTCCTCAACCGAATCCATAAGTAACTTGAAATTGTATTTCCAATTAATTGGCTGAGGTTCTCGGTATTTGGGGCCTTTAGCTAGCATATTTTTAAGCTTTTGATTATCAACTAGATTGAGATCTCCAGTAAAGTCTTTTTAGTGTGTTTTATTCCAAAGTCTTTACCTAGTAAAGCACTTTTCCTATCCAGTTGTCCTTTCGGTGGCTCATGCCAGTCCTGATAGCAGTATACAATTGCATCGCGAGTTTATTTCGGACCGTGTCTATGTTACCTCCATACTTTATAAAAGTTTACAAATTACAGCTAAATGAATGGCTAGTTTGTGTTGAATCTGAGATGTAATTTTAGATGCTTTTCCCTTTAGAATGTCTCCTTTCTTTTTTCTTGATGAAAAGGCGATGATTTTTCGAAACAAGCCTGGTATCGAGCTGATGGAATGGCTACGTATTTGTAATTTACATGTGCAGCTTGATAAGCACCACTGTCTGGGTCATTGTTATATACTGCACCTCTATGTTGTTATAAGTCACGCAGTATCTCCTGAGCCCAAGTGTTTTCATCTCCAATTCTAAAATGGAATTGTTGCTGTGCAATGTGCCCAGATACTGGTGATCATCTGATGGTTTCAGCTGTGTACCTTTTGAGCAAATTTTATCATGTACAATTAATCCAATGGTGTCATTTATATGTGGCTTTCAATTAGAACAATACGATAAAAGTGAGCAGTTTACTTTTTACAGGGAAAAATATTTAGACTGTATCCTATGATTATTTGGTTAAAACTAAATTAAATGAAAGTTGAGAAAATTAATATATTAATCTATGTTGAAATAGTCTACATTTAACAAGCTGGTATCTGTTTTTAATAAATACCTCACTGTAAGGACTTGTTTGGTATGACCATAGAAGTAATTTCACAGGCCAATAACCTCGAGTAAAGTGAAAGTATTATCTGCAGCTGTTATTTTGCAGTGATTCTAATGCTTGTGTTTTAAATTGGTGTTGATAAATTTATCTAAAGTTCTCAGAGGTGATATATGATATAGTTATTAAAATTCGAACCTTTTATCATGTTTATCTGTCTAAATGAAAGCCTACACACTTGATTTGATTTCATATTACATTTTATTGTATCTCGTATCTTGTATTGCTGTATCTCGTATCTCATTATTGCCTTTTACACCTTCCCGTGTCTATGTTACCTCCATACTTTATAAACGTTATGGCTAGTTTGTGTTGAATCTGAGATGTAATTTTAGATGCTTTTCCCTTTAGAATGTCTCCTTTCTTTTTTCTTGATGAAAAGGCGATGATTTTTCGAAACAAGCCTGGTATCGAGCTGATGGAATGGCTACGTATTTGTAATTTACATGTGCAACTTGATAAGCACCACTGTCAGGGTCATTGTTATATACTGCACCCCTATGTTGTTATAAGTCACGCAGTATCTCCTGAGCCCAAGTGTTTTCATCTCCAATTCTAAAATGGAATTGTTGCTGTGCAATGTGCCCAGATACTGGTGATCATCTGATGGTTTCAGGTGTTTACCTTTTGAGCAAATTTTATCATGTACAATTAATCCAATGGTGTCATTTTCAGGTGTTATATTTTCTGCTTAGCTATAAATGACTTGAGTTGCAGGCTAAGCTATAAATGACTTCAGTTGCAGGCTTAAAGGTGTTTTACCCACACCATAATACAATTTATTATTACATGTATATAGTCCATCCGACTGCACATAATTTGATTCGGGTTAGCCTTTCCCTCCGGTGTTTTTATTTCTTTTAGTCGCTTCCTTCTCGTATCCATGTCACTCTTACTGTTTCGTTTTTACTCCAGGAAGGACTTTGTTACCGGTATTCTGTATACAAAGAGCTGATGGTAGAGAAAGATTGATACTTATGCAAAGACGAATGTAACCAGCAGCTGCTATTGGAGTTTAACTCAGTCCCACTGCAAGACCAATGTTCACTTAAGCAGGTCTTCTGCCTGTTTCGTAGGCAATTTCTTCATATAATGCAAAATATCTAGAGCGATATGTACATTGAGCAAAAACCATTTGCTCCCTGAACCCAGTCCTAGTGTTTCGTTTTTCTGCATACTCCAGTGCTAAAATCCAATACACACAAAGGACATACTAGCATGTTCATTAAATGCTGTGTTCCACATTATTGCATTTTGGTTAATTTGGACATACCAGGTTGACTTGCTTTATATTTTCCAGAAAGCACCTGTTCTTTTTTCTCTTATGTCCCCGAGGTGAGATTAGGTCACCGTTGTACTTAAACATCATTGCCAAATTCAAGGTGAACATATTTTCAAAAATAAAGTGAATTACGTCCCTTTGATCAGAGAGAAATAACAGAACTTAATTCATTTTGTACACACTTTGTAGTGTAATTTAATTTTGTTCATATTTTTAAGAATATTTCATGTTAAGTTGTCATTCGATTCGAATTTACTTTATTATCAGGGGTTTCAATAGATTTAAGAGTAGGAGGCTAAATAAAAAAAAGTAGACTGCTATTTATAAAACGAGGCCGGCGAAGCCGTCCGAGTCGCAGAGCTTTGCTCAAGGCCCCCAGAAGCTCTGGAGTAAATGGTGCAAAATCCTGCATTCTGGCACTCTCCTGGCAACTAATTTTAGCTTTCAAAACAACAATTTTGTGTGTGTAAAATTGAAAATTCTTATTATTTTGAAGTATTCTGAAAAAAAATTCTAACTTTCAGATAGCTATTTTAATGTGTTGGATTTGGAGCACACTATTATGCATTTTAAATGTATTTGTTTATCATCATTCTAATGATATTTTTTGATAAACCTATTAAAATTTTGAATGTACATTTCCAGTTGTTTTCTCTTCAATGTCTTACATCTTGGTCAGTGATAAGAAATCTAATTATATTCTATTCCTCCCAAAACAGTCAGACCATCAACATACTTTTTTGCAACTGGTCAAATCAATTTCAATTGTTACAACTGCTCTTCTGTTTTCTATTAGCTATCATTGATAAATTGTTTACCTGCATTTTCATCAGAGAAGCTACCTATACCTTGAATTGATACCTGGGCTTATAAAAGAATGTTATTTTCACAATGATTTGATTGTGTTTGGCAAGTTTTACTTTGAAATAGAAAAGTAAATTACCAGTAAACCAAAGACTATGGTTTTCTAATCAGTGCTAATACATGTGTAGGATTCAATTGAAATTGAGAAGACCAATTGCAAAAAAATATGTTGATGGTCTGACTGTTTTGGGAGTAAGTTTGATCAATCGTGCAAAGATTATTAACAATTTATTATTTTCAAACAATCTACAGTAATTCAATTATAAGCAAAGTCCATTTCTGAGTCACTGTCGATTCCTTCACTTTCATTGTCATCTTGTCGTCGTCATACATGTTAATTCCAAGTGCTGATGCTAATTTCTCAATGACCTTAACTTTGTCAGATATCGTATGTCGTATGTCATTCAAGGACAAGGTGGTCCTTGGATTTCAGAGGTACGGTAATGTTTGAACTTCACTGACTTTGTATTATTATATATTGTACGCAATGTACAAAACCCTTGTCCCCTTAATCACCCCCTTTACACACACCTCAACATACAAATCATGTGTATTTATTATCGATTAGCTTACCTAAAACCATCTTTGACACCTGGTTCCGTTTTAGAAACACCGTGAGACTGACACGAATTATTGGGGAACCAGTGTCATATCGACCAATTGAAATCGGCGTACTAAAATGCGCAAGGACGCACTTTGTTTACATCGAACAAGGAAGTTAATCGAATGATTAAAACAGTAATGTCGTTTTCATTGATGTTTTAATTTTACATTTTATTTTTTTTTTACTGTCGAAAAAGTAGCCGACGGCTGACCACTAAATACCCGCCGATTTTCGCGTCTATTGAAAGCACTGTATTATGATTAAAATATAATATCTAACAAAACGTTAATGATTCAATTAAACATCTCAACCCCATATATTGGTTTTATAATAACATTATGGTTACTTTTGTATTTTTACAGGAATATTTCTAGTTTTTTCCTTATTTTTGTAAGGTTTCCTCTCGCGGAGAAAATAACTGCTTGAGGTGACATCTTTGTGAACAGTTTTCTTGCGACCAGAAGAAGATTTCCTAGATTTTGTTTTTTGTTTTTGTTTTTTGTTTTTTTTTGGTTCTGTTTTTTACAATTTTTACAGGTATTGTCTCGTCAGAACTGTTCTGGTCCTTGTTATATGGTAGTGAGGCTCGTTCTATTTTGGGCATAATGACCACAAAGCCAATCAATAAACTTTATTAAGGTATCGGAACCATAATAGACCACGTGACTAAACTGTCGAAGTTCACCGAGTTCGGAAATTCTTTTCGCCTCGGTAATGTCCGTCGAATGGAATAATTTTACTTCACAAATATCCAAATACATCGATTATGTTGCTATAATATATAATTTTAATCACGAATAGATGTTTTGGAGGTAAAGTAATAATTATATATCCAATGTAAACAACAACAAAAATGGCCGACTCGGTCGTCTATCGCGACAGACGTGGGCGATTTGCCAGACATACGAATCCACTTTATGAACCAGACTAACGAATACACCTAAATTGACCATAATTATGGTGTTGTCCAGAAGGCTGCGAATTTTACAGCCCCGGCATTGATAAGAGTTTTGGGGAGTTCCAAGATTCAGGGAGAAGATTAGCTGAATGGGGCACCAGACAATTAAAGGTGAAATGAAATGTGGACTCGGTATGTACAGTGTACGTCCAGTGAGGAATTGAACAGAATACCACATGGTTCTACACATAAAGATAATACAAGTTCCAAGAGAATACAAAGTTTCAGCGTGAACACTAAGCTTGGTGCAGGTGAGAAAAAATATGATTTGCTTTATAACAAATCACATAAATAAAATACACACCTCTCAATCTGTCTCTATACTCAGTGCTGCTGCTAGTATATTTCAGATAAGCAAATAATCTTTGTACTTGAAAGTGTTTTTCCTTTGCAGCAACTTTTATGTGCATATTTTGATATTGTGTCAGGGTCGTGTTCACCACATCCCTTCTTACACATGGTACATGTATACTCAAAATATTCTCCTAAATACTCGGTTATAACACAAACTATTATTACCACTTCATACATGTACATGTATTTTTGATCTCCTCATTAACCAAAAGGCCAGAAGTTTCTTATGTATGTTTTGCAAATACATTTAATAATTTGTACTTTGAAAAAAAATATTTGATATACCAGGTAAATGAATACTAGTATTTTATGTAATTTGTTATTTTAGCATTTTACAATTATGCATTATTTAAAATTTAAAACTTCAACAAAAACTAAACATATGGTTAAATTGATCATCTTCAGTTGTTATACTATGTGTTCTATAAAAAAAAAAACTTATCAATATAACATTCAAAATATACATATAATTTTTTTTTTAAATATCTGAATGCATTTTCCCTTTTTTGAAATGTGAATTAATTAGCTGTATTCTGGACTTTCGATCTCCATTTCCTGTATAATTGATTTCCTTTCTTAAAATCACCTATAAAACAAAGATGTACATGTATAAATATGAGGCATAAGTATCCACCTGTGACCCTGAATTACACACCTGGATGACCACCTGTTAATTAGCCAGCAGATAACAGGATTTAACTCGCCTACCAGTCTATGGTTAATTACCCCCCCCCCCCCCTCCACAAATGCAACTTGTGAGGGCAATTGGCCGATAATTCGACGGTTCAAAATGATCCTTCCCAGGTTTTGGAATAGGGATAACTGTGGGAAGTTTCCAAATGGAAGGCAAGTCGCCAGTTTCCCATACATTGTTAAGAAGATCTAAAAGCGTTTTAAGAGAAGTGTCAGGAAGATGTTTCAAAAGTTTATAGTGAATATCATCTGGGCCACATGCTGTGTCATGGGCTTTCGACAGAGAAATTTTCAGCTCATCTAAAAAAAAGGGCGGTTGTAATCTTCTAAATTGTTTGATTTAAAATTGAGTTTATTTTTCTCAGTTCGGTTTTTAATCCTTTGGAATTCCTGGGAATAATTCAGAGAAGAATGTTTTGAGAAAGTTTCACCAAGTTTATTCGAGATGTCATTTTCTGAAGTCAAAAGAGTTTGGCCATCTTTTAAATGGTGAAGATTGGTCTTTCAGTTTTTACCATTAATTTTTTGGATAAAATTCCAGACTTTATTCATAGGTGTATGAGAGTTTATTTTAGAGACGAAGTTTTGCCAAGACTTGCGTCTCTTTTGTTTAAATGTGCGACGTGCTTTAGCACGGAATATACGAACATTACTGAGATTGTCAGAGGTTGTATTCATGTTGAACCGTCGTTCGGCCTTTTTTCTGTGTTTCTTAGCTTCCTCACATTCGTCATCGAACCAGGGTTTGCTTGGTTGTTTTGGATTTGTAGAGGTTTTAGGAATGGACCTCTCAGCTATCGATACTAACGTTTCATTAAATTTAAGGACTGGATTAATAACATTATTAAAAGTCTCTTTCTTTAGTTCATCTCGACAAAGTTGCTCGAACAAAGGCCAATTGGCCTTGTCAAATTTCCAGCGAGCAACTCTCTCAGAGGAAGAGGGAAAAAGATTTTCCAAAATAATTGGAAAGTGATCACTGCCACACAAATCATCGTGGACCCGCCACGAGTAATCCAGTAATAACGAAGGGTCACAAATAGTTAGATCGATAGCCGAGTAAGAACCATTTCCCGGATGGAGATATGTATCTGAGCCATCGTTAAAAATGCACAAGCCTTCCTGGTTTAAGAAGTCTTCAACTTTTTTCCCCTTATCATTTTGGGAGTTGCTGCCCCATAGGTTAATTTGGACATACCAGGTTGACTTGCTTTATATTTTCCAGAAAGCACCTGTTCTTCTTTTTTCTCTTATGTCCCCGAGGTGAGATTAGGTCACCATTGTACTTAAACATCATTGCCAAATTCAAGGTGAACATATTTTCAAAAATAAAGTGAATTACGTCCCTTTGATCAGAGAGAAATAACAGAACTTCATTCATATTGTACACACCTTGTACTGTAATTTAATTTTGTTCATATTTTTAAGAATATTTCATGTTAAGTTGTCATTGGATATTTACTTTATTATCAGGGGTTTCAATAGATTTAAGAGTAGGAGGCTAAATAAAAAAAGTAGACTGCTATTTTTAAAACGAGGCCGGCGAAGCCGTCCGAGTCGCAGAGCTTTGCTCAAGGCCCTCAGAAGCTCTGGAGTAAATGGTGCAAAATCCTGCATTCTGGCACTCTCCTGGCAACTAATTTTAGCTTTCAAAACAACAATTTTGTGTGTGTAAAATTGAAAATTCTTATTGTTTTGAAGTATTCTGAAAAAAAATTCTAACTTTCAGATAGCTATTTTGATGTGTTGGATTTGGAGCACACTATTATGCATTTTAAATGTATTTGTTTATCATCATTCTAATGATATTTTTTGATAAACCTATTAAAATTTTGAATGTACATTTCCAGTTGTTTTCTTTTAAATGTCTTGCATCTTGGTCAGTGATAAGAAATCTAATTTTATTCTATTACTCCCAAAACAGTCAGACCATCAACATACTTTTTTGCAACTGGTCAAATCAATTTCAATTGTTACAACTGCTCTTCCGTTTTCTATTAGCTGTCATTGATAAAAAGTTACCTGCATTTCCATCAGAGAAGCTACCTATACCTTGAATTTATACCTGGGCTTATAAAAGAATGTTATTTTCACAATGATTTGATTGTGTTTGGCAAGTTTTACTTTGAAATAGAAAAGTAAATTACCAGTAAACCAAAGACTATGGTTTTCTGATCAGTGCTAATACATGTGTAGGATTCAATTGAAATTGAGAAGACCAATTGCAAAAAAATATGTTGATGGTCTGACTGTTTTGGGAGCAAGTTTGATCAATCGTGCAAAGATTATTGACAATTTATTATTTTCAAACAATCTACAGTAATTCAATTATAAGCAAAGTCCATTTCTGAGTCACTGTCGATTCCTTCACTTTCATTGTCATCTTGTCGTCATACATGTTAATTCCAAGTGCTGATGCTAATTTCTCAATGACCTTACGAAGATATCGTATGTCGTATGTCATTCAAGGACAAGGTGGTCCTTGGATTTCAGAGGTACGGTAATGTTTGAACTTCACTGACTTTGTATTATTATATATTGTACGCAATGTACAAAACCCTTGTCCCCTTAATCACCCCCTTTACACACACCTCAACATACAAATCATGTGTATTTATTATCGATTAGCTTACCTAAAACCATCTTTGACACCTGGTTCCGTTTTAGAAACACCGTGAGACTGACACGAATTATTGGGGAACCAGTGTCATATCGACCAATTGAAATCGGCGTACTAAAATGCGCAAGAACGCACTTTGTTTACATCGAACAAGGAAGTTAATCGAATGATTAAAACAGTAATGTCGTTTTCATTGATGTTTTAATTTTACATTTTATTTTTTTTTTACTGTCGAAAAAGTAGCCGACGGCTGACCACTAAATACCCGCCGATTTTCGCGTCTATTGAAAGCACTGTATTATGATTAAAATATAATATCTAACAAAACGTTAATGATTCAATTAAACATCTCAACCCCATATATTGGTTTTATAATAACATTATGGTTACTTTTGTATTTTTACAGGAATATTTCTAGTTTTTTCCTTATTTGTGTAAGGTTTCCTCTCGCGGAGAAAATAACTGCTTGAGGTGACATCTTTGTGAACAGTTTTCTTGCGACCAGAAGAAGATTTCCTAGATTTTGTTTTTTGTTTTTGTTTTTTTTTTTTTTTGGTTCTGTTTTTTACAATTTTTACAGGTATTGTCTCGTCAGAACTGTTCTGGTCCTTGTTATATGGTAGTGAGGCTCGTTCTATTTTGGGCATAATGACCACAAAGCCAATCAATAAACTTTATTAAGGTATCGGAACCATAATAGACCACGTGACTAAACTGTCGAAGTTCACCGAGTTCGGAAATTCTTTTCGCCTCGGTAATGTCCGTCGAATGGAATAATTTTACTTCACAAATATCCAAATACATCGATTATGTTGCTATAATATATAATTTTAATCACGAATAGATGTTTTGGAGGTAAAGTAATAATTATATATCCAATGTAAACAACAACAAAAATGGCCGACTCGGTCGTCTATCGCGACAGACGTGGGCGATTTGCCAGACATACGAATCCACTTTATGAACCAGACTAACGAATACACCTTAATTGACCATAATTATGGTGTTGTCCAGAAGGCTGCGAATTTTACCGCCCCGGCATTGATAAGAGTTTTGGGGAGTTCCAAGATTCAGGGAGAAGATTAGCTGAATGGGGCACCAGACAATTAAAGGTGAAATGAAATGTGGACTCGGTATGTACAGTGTACGTCCAGTGAGGAATTGAACAGAATACCACATGGTTCTACACATAAAGATAATACAAGTTCCAAGAGAATACCAAGTTTCAGCGTGAACACTAAGCTTGGTGCAGGTGAGAAAAAATATGATTTGCTTTATAACAAATCACATAAATAAAATACACACCTCTCAATCTGTCTCTATACTCAGTGCTGCTGCTAGTATATTTCAGATAAGCAAATAATCTTTGTACTTGAAAGTGTTTTTCCTTTGCAGCAACTTTTATGTGCATATTTTGATATTGTGTCAGGGTCGTGTTCACCACATCCCTTCTTACACATGGTACATGTATACTCAAAATATTCTCCTAAATACTCGGTTATAACACAAACTATTATTACCACTTCATACATGTACATGTATTTTTGATCTCCTCATTAACCAAAAGGCCAGAAGTTTCTTATGCATGTTTTGCAAATAGATTTAATAATTTGTACTTTGAAAAAAAATATTTGATATACCAGGTAAATGAATACTAGTATTTTATGTAATTTGTTATTTTAGGATTTTACAATTATGCGTTATTTAAAATTTAAAACTTCAACAAAAACTAAACATATGGTTAAATTGATCATCTTCAGTTGTTTTACTATGTGTTCTATAAAAAAAAACTTATCAATATAACATTCAAAATATACATATAATTTTTTTTTAAAATATCTGAATGCATTTTCCCTTTTTTGAAATGTGAATTAATTAGCTGTATTCTGGACTTTCGATCTCCATTTCCTGTATAATTGATTTCCTTTCTTAAAATCACCTGTAAAACAAAGATGTACATGTATAAATATGAGGCCTACGTATCCACCTATGACCCTTAATTACACACCTGGATGACCAGCTTTAATTAGCCAGCAGGTAACAGGATTTAACTCGCCTACCAGTTCATGACTCCCCCCCCCCCCCCCCCTCCCCACCAGTAAATGTCTAATGTCAGTCATAGGTGATTTTTCAGACTATGGCCAAGGATGTACTGTACATAACGATTGTTTTTACGAAGAAAATATGTGCTGAGAATTCTATGAATAGAGATTCAAATTCTATAACTGTAAGAAATAAGTGACTCTGACTGTCAATATTTATAATGGAATTCAAAGACAAACTTATCCTTCCATTTGATCCCCAATAATTCAAAATCATCTGGATGAACAGGGATTATGCGAAATGCATTATTAATATCTGTTTTACACATAACTGATTTTGGATCCAAATCAAGAATGATTTTAATTGCACCCTCAACTGACGAATATCTCACTCTTTTCATGTCATCAGATATGTTATCATTTATTGAATTACCCTCGGGATGTGATAAATGCTGAATCAAACGGTAAGAACCTGGTTCTTTTTTTAGGAATTATGCCAATAGGTGAAATCTGAAAATTCTTGAAAGGAGGTGATGAAAATGGGCACACAATTCTGCCAGATATAATCTCTTTTTCAAGCTTTGGCTCTGCAACTGCTGGATTTTCTGCAGTTGATTTTAAATTTGAAGATGACTGAAACTTGATAACCCAATTTAAAACCAGTCTTAAACCCATTTACCAAATATTCTGTCTTTTCCTTATCATAACCTTCTAACAAAATGGCCAAAGTTCTGTAACAAATAAGTGTTACCGGTTTCGGATTTTCTTTTTTGAAGGGGGTTTGCTTCCAGGATTTGATTTTGTTGACCCCTGTTTGTTGCACTGGGATACTGGGTGTTCATTTCCACATCCTGAGCATCTGTGTGCAAACTTGCAGTTGAGAACCCTACAGAAACCGTCTCTATTAAATTACCAGCAGTATCCTTTTGAAATCTGGAATTATTTCCAATATCTGATGGTCTTCCTGCTCTGGCCATGGGCAGACCTCTACTAAATTGTCTGCCCCCTCTAAACATGGGGCGAAAAGAAATACGAAAGGGCCGATTACCTGAAAAACGACCCCCAAACTGGGTTTCTCTGAACACTGCGTAATCTCTAGACCTAGTTGTCATAATGTAAAATTCCATATTAAAGATACCCCTTATTTGCCTATCCCGCCTGTAATTTTGATCATATATTAGCCAAGCATAACTGCTGTTGTCCATTGTTCAATAGTGAAAATATTGTAACGTGGTTTGTTTGGAACAATGGCAAGTGTAGAATTTGCAACCACTTGAAATTGAAGGCCCCTTTTTTTGTGTTCGGCACATTATTTTGTGGCAACAACAAAGCCAAATCAATGAATTTATCTTTCCAAATTTGTTGTTTTAATTTTTTATCCACCATTGCTGAGATAGGTGTAGAGAGTGCACATGTGTTGTTTGACATCAAATTCTGATTATCCCAATCACCGCTTTCCATATTAAAATCATCATCAGATTCTTCCCTATCCGATGACTCATTATTGACTACCACCTCAGAAGTATCATCTGATTCTACAAAAGTGTGATTGTGTGAAAGTGGTAAGTTACCACTGTCCCTCAGTGAATTCACAACTGAGGTTGTTATACGCTGCATCAGTTCGGCCCCCCTATCAGGAGTAAGCATTTGTGTATTGCTTGACAGCTCATTCTCAGCTTGCTCATTAGCAGGATTAGCAGTGTTGTTCTTGGCTTTGTTTTTCCCTGTACGGGACTGGCCAGGTTTTACTTTTGGCATTTTATCCTGAAAAACACTAATAAATTAAAATTTAATCGCATACAAATTTTACCATACTTCATTATTATTCAAATTCTCAATCTCTTGAATTTCTAAATACATAAATGTGTATATACCCTATGCATACATGTATATAAAACTTTGAAATATGTACATGTACCGATATTTTAAGTATTTACATTGTATGCAACCATACATGCGCATACAATACTACTTTTCCTACCACTCACAACCAGACTGGGCTATGGTGGTTTTTACTAATAATGCCCAACTATGTACAGCTATAATATTCACAGACAATGCCCAACCATATAGGGCTATAATATTCAATGATAATGACCAACCATATGGAGCTATAATGTTAACTGATAATGCCCAACCATATAGGGCTGTAATTTTAACTGACAATGCCCAATCATAAAGGGCTATTATATTAACTGACAATGCCCAACCATATAGTGCTATACTGATAATATAATGTAACTGACAATGCCCAACCATACAGGGTTATACGGGTCATTTTCAAAAAAAAAGTCCATATTCCTGTACACCTATGTTAAAAAAATATTCAGACACAATGGCATTATTTTTTTTGTGCTTTCCAAATCGGCACATCTAGAATGAGAACGATTTTCTCCTTGCGATCCAAAATAAATTGATTTTGAAGCTCAATATTGAGCAATTTGCGTGTGTCCGCACTGAGAGAACCATGTTTGCACATTATTTTTCAATGATTTTTTGTATGTTTTCAAATCGGCAACATTATTTTTTTGAATAGCATATAACTGAATTTTAACAAGAAAGTAAAGTCTTGAAGATATATATATATATCTGCTCATAAAAAATTAAATTATGTTGGCGTCCATGAAATGCATGTCTGTCCTGTTACCGGTGCTCAATTTGCAGAGCAATAATTTTTGCCTGAAAATACGAATATCTTCTTTGATGAAATCAAAAGTAAAAATATTTTCCAAATTACAACCAAAACAATAGAACGTTAGAAGAAACAGAAGCGAAGTTATAACCAGAAAAGTAAGCCAAACTGATAGCGTACCCTTTTAAAATGTCTATCATGTTACCAACAAATTTGTACATTATTACACCCATACGTTCTCAAAAGGGTCACCAACTGTTTGGAAACAAAGAACGATAACTGCAAAAACCATACACCGATGTAAGGGGAGCTGTTATTTCGAAATATAATCATTAAACATATAATTTTGTCCATCATGTTACTGTCTATCCTGTTACCTTGAATAAAGTAACAGGATAGACAGATTAAGTATACGAATAAACAACTATGTATCTGTAGAAATTATGAAATATTTGAAAATGAAATGAAACATTTGATAGTCTACATATCTTTAAAAAAAAAAAAGCAAACAACTATGCAAGGGGAGCTGTTGTTTTGCAATAGAATCAATAAACATATAATTTTGTCTATCCTGCTACTGTCTGTCCAGTTACCCCAACTTGGTAACAGGATAGACAAATATGTATATGTAAACCTTCGATGTCCGTTCCTGTTACCATAGAAAATAGCGTTTTACTAAAATTATATGTAATCAAATAACTAAGTGATGGATTGATTCAAAAGTCCAATATAAGCCGAATATAAGGAAGTGCTTCAGTTGGTTTTGCGTTGATTGTAGCAATTTGTGCAGCATTTGAAAATCCATTTTTAGATAGTTTTTTCAGGACACAATATTAGTGATATTTTTATCCCGTTAATGCAAAGAAATTAAATATGTTATTGTTTTCTGAAGCACCACTAACGTACCTTTGAGAATTAATCAATACGTTTTTTTTCACATTTTTCCTGTTGATAGTAAAAAAATTCTCACAAATGTGGTAACAGGATAGACAAAATTTTGCACCATCAGTCGAAAATGTGTCAATAATATTTTTATCTTATGTAATTATTGCATATTTGAATATTTTGTTTAAGAAGTATCATATATTTTGCAAGTTTAATAAATATGATGATTCAAACAAATTGTTTTTTTCTCAATTTTGCAATGTTAAAAATGCACATTTTTTAAAATGACCCATATAATAAATCATAAGCAACCATATAGGGCTATATATTAAACCACATTCAACCCTTTAGGAATATATACAACCAAGCCAAACCATTTAGTGCTATTTACATTAAACATACATGTATCAAAGATCAATAATTGAGGTTACTGTCCTACTAAACTGACCTTGCCATTCGTACAAGGTTACATTACCATAATTCAGTACTTAACCATACAACGCTGTTTTTTGTTTTGTTTTGTTTGTTTGTTTTTCTCTTTAAAACTGTAATATGTTTTCAGTGTTTTAACGTTGATACGATGAGACCAAGAACACTCTGATAATATTTTTGATAACCATAAGTGTTGTTCAAATGTACTCCATCAAGGAGATATACCTGTTTTTTATTCGCCTCTGTCCAAAATCCACTGTGTTTCCAAAAACAAACACCATCTACTTTATCATCCTTAAAATATTGCTTAAATACCTATTTAACTCATCATATCTCTAATTAAGCCAGCCTGCATCAACTTTGTAGCGAATATGTCGTTTCGGGGGAAGTCTGTGTAACATCTGCATAATGGCTACTTTTTTGACATCATAACAAAAACCTAACTTTAATACAAATTCAATTATACCCCTTGATATGTCTGTAACAGATTTTTCTGCATTACATAGGTCATTTGAGCCAATCTGTAGTACCACAAGCCCTGGTTTAATTCTATCAACTTCTTTTAAACCTTTTGTTTTCATTGTGTCTAAATTTCCTCCTGGGAAACCTCTCAAAAAAACATGTTCTTTGTTTGGGTCTAAATTGAAGTTTTTATCAACCGAATAATGAGGTCTCGTTGCAAGAAAACTGTACAATCGAGCAATAAATGAATGGCCAAGAACCAAAATTTATGTAGCCATTGCACCAACGATGTGTGCCCACGCTATTAAATAGGTCAGTGTTGTTGCATAAACGAGCACATGCACCTGGCTTGCATAATGCAATTGTGTAAATAACCGCGTGATAGCGTTCTATTTTACCAAAATACCTTGACCACCAAAGTTCCTTCGTCAAATCTGACACCTGATCTATAAAATCTCTAGAAAACTTTGTCTTTTTAGGCTAAATCAACTTTTTTTCTTGTATCAAAAATTTTTTCGTGAACTTGTTTACAATAAACTGCTTAAATGATCACTTTAGTTCAGTGGGAGAAAAACTTATTACACATCCCCATTCTAACTTTGAATCAGAGAAAATAAACAATTATGTGAAATCCAAAATTAATGATAACACGTTGTTTTCACTGTATACTGTCACACATGGTGATGTCTTTAAATATCTCACAAATCTAGATATTAATAAATCAACCGGGACCGATAGAGTTGGCCCAAGAATATTAAAAGTATCAAAATCAATAATTGTAGATTCTCTTACTCATATTATAAACCTTAGTTTATGTACATGTATATTTCCTGATATTTTAAAGTATGCAAAAATAACTCCAATTTTCAAAGCCGGTAATAAGAATGACCCTAACAATTATCGTCCTATCTCAATTTTACCTACAGTGTCCAAGATTTTTGAGAGGACGGTGTTTAAACAATTATATTCATTTTTAACTAAATACAAACTACTAGTACAACAACAGTCTGGATTTAGAGAAAAACACTCATGCCACACAGCACTTATCAAAATAATTGACAAATGGTTAGAAGAATTTGACAAAGGCAATTTCACTGCTGTTTTATTTCTAGATTTAAAAAAAAACATTTGATAATTTTAACTATAACATCTTATTATCGAAACTTAATTTATATAAATGTGATGATCACTGTTAAGTGGTTTTCGTCCTACCTTTCAAATAGATTGCAAAAGGTTAAAATTGGAACAACTGAATCAGGATACAATAATGTAACATTCGGGGTCCCACAAGGTTCCATATGAAAACCTTTATTATTCGTAATCTATATAAATGATCTCCCGTTTACATTAAAACACACAGAGTCCGAATTATATGCCGATGACACATCTTTGCATATATCGTCCAAATCTATTTCAAACTTAAACTCTTGTTTAAATAATGACTTTCAAAACGTGATTGAATGGTGTGCTGAAAACAATAAGATAATAAATAACAAGAAGTCCAAATGTATGCTTATGGGATCTGAGAGAAAACTTGAAAATTGTAATGATGTCTTGTGTGTATTATCGCAAAATCAGACTTCATTTGACAACGTGGAAGTAGAAAAACTTCTTGGTATCCATATTGATAAAAATCTATCATGGTCAATTCACATAGATAAAGTATGTGAGTTTTTTTCAAGCAGATTATACCTGCTAAATAGATTAAAACGATACTTGCCTCGCAAAGGTCTTATCCTTTTTTACAACAGTTATATATTACCAATAATTGATTATTGTTGCACCATATGGGGGTTTACCGCAACCTGCAAAATTGAGCGGATTCATAAGCTGCAAAAGCGCACAGCAAGATCAATTTTGAATAAACCTTTTGATTATCCATCAATATCAATGTTTAAAGAACTTAATTGGATGACCATTTTTACACGGATAAAATATTTTCAAGCCATTTTAATGTTTAAATGTATGAATGGAATAGCGCCAGATTATCTTACTAGTAAATTTACTGCGTGCAGTGATCTATATAGTTATTCTCTTAGGTCAACAACATCTGGACATCTTCATTTACCAAGGCCAAAGTCTGAATACTTCAAAAAGACTTGTCTAATTATTTGGAATAGTTTGCCAAATGATATAAAGGATTCAAGTCATATAGAAAGCTTTAAGGTGAAATGTGCTAATCTTTTTTTCACAAAAAAAAATGAGTAGACACTTTAAGGTGAAATGTGCTAATCTTTTTTTCACAAAAAAAAAAATGAGTAGACAAACTTTTTTTTCTTAGGACTAGTTCTACAGTCTGTTTTCATGCTTGTGTATATAGATTTGTAATTGTGTACATCTCTATTGATTATTGTGTTATATGCATTGATTGTTATATGTATTAATTGTTCATTTTAATGTGTGAAGGCCTCGTGTGAGATTACAATTGTATGTTAAATGAGTTACCTTCGTTAAATTAAGAATTTATTATTATTATTATTATAAACTGGAGAAGAGGAAGTGCAGTTTGATTGGTTGATAAAATTCGGTGAATCGGCACACTCTAAAACAAGGAATACTGAACTATAAATAGAATTAAAACAATAGTCTAAATGAAATACCTGCTTTTGTGAATGCATGAACTAAAATAATTCTAAAATCTAAAATACAAGCATAGAGCAATTTCTTATTAATTAAATCAAATACCTGCTTTTGTGAATGCATGAACTAAAATAATTCTAAAATCTAAAATACAAGCATAGAGCAATTTCTTATTAATTTTTAAAAACAGTAAAAAATATTTAATTTATTTAGGGATCATAAATTAATTTATGTACCATAAATACACCTATTTTAGTCGTTACAAGAAACAAGTTACCTAGAAGCTAAAAAAAGGTGTATAGTAATAATTATACTTCAACATATATGGCAATTTTTAACTAAAAATTTCTATTTTGCCAAAAAGTGGAAGGGGGGAGGGGGCAAAACCATAATTTTTCCCCCTTTCGAAGATTAGAAAGTGGCATGCGAGATAACTGGGCTGTATGAATAGCATGAATATAGTCTTCATACCTCATCTAACACGTGACATAAATAGCTACATGTACACAGCAAAACAAATTTCAATTGACCCCATAAGTATCAAACTAAAAGTACAGGTTGCCTGAAAATCAAATACAAAATCAATAAGGCGGAACCCATGCATTGTATTCTTAAAGGCACTAACAAAGGATCTTGATCTAGATCTTGAGATACATTGACTTTGCTGATAATAATCTTTTATGCAATTTAATTAAACATAATTATTGATATTTATTACAGTTTTCAGCAATGATAGATGCCTTAGGTGGTCCTCAAAGGGTAAATAATGTTCTGTTCACATTGAACCTGTCCCCTATTTCTCCTAAAAATTTAAAAGTTATGGTAAAAACAGCAGGGGAAATGAAAGGTTTTGCCAATTTATGTGTGGAACAAAGATGCAGAGAGGCCTTTGAAGCTGAAATGAGGTTAGTTCTTACATGTATATTAAGTGGATATTGTTCAATTTTTGCCAGATACATGCAAATAATGTGTGTTAATAAGGTTTTTAAATATGTAAGAAATGATCTTAGACAAATGCATGACCTTGACACAAAATCAAAGCATGTACAATTTATTGCTGTTCTTCATCTTAAAAATTGCAAACATCAGCAGCAAAGTTCAAAAAAGACAAGCAAACAAATAAGCTATATTATAATTGCTCATAATTAATATATAGCCATTTGTCTGAGATTTTTATTTAGATAAGGGAGAGAGAGGGGGCTGTTAACATATATGTATATGATTTTTATTTAGATAAGGGAGAGAGGATTGGGGAGGGGGGGGTTGTTAACATATATGTATACATGCCCCAGCTCCTATGCAAATGCGAGGAAAAAATACATTTGTACATATATATACATTATATCTAAGTAGGCTGTAAAAGGGTTTCATCAAGGAAAAAACAAATGCATTGGTGTCAACTTTATTGCTGTTTGAAATTAAACTTGGTTCAGTTAATATTTTTATTTTTTAGCAAATTTATAATTTTTATTCAACAGCAACACTGCAGAGGATGCAAATGTAACTGATAACTGATACAGTAGATGTTTCTGATACTACTTCTACTGGCATGACAGATATTAGTTCAAATAACAGGTATTATATAGAGCTTATAATTATATCACAGATGTTTTTTGTGACAATGTGAAAAATATACAGGTTTTTGTCATCACTTGGCGCCTGTCCGTCCTTCTGTCTGTAAACGATGCATTGGTGTGTTCTGATTCGTAGAATTTTAAAAATTCTTCATTAAAACCATATGGTCAAATGAACTGAAAGTTGGTATGAAGCATCCATTGGAACTCCTGTACAAAATTTGCATAAATCATCCTTGTCTGTCAAATAAAATGGCCGCCATGAGCATTTACATGTTCTGACAATATCTGAACTTTTATTGATAGAAACGGATCCGTGCCTGCTGTAAATTCTTCTGGACTATTGAACTGAAACTTGGCCTGAAGCTTCTATGGAAGGTCCTTTACCAAAGTTTCCATAAATCATCCCGGCCCGTGAAACAAAATGGCCGCCATTAGCATTTACAGGTTCTGATTGGTCCAAAGTTTAAATTTCTCTGAAACCGTAAAGCCAAATGAACTGATTTTTGGTGTGGAGCATCTATGGAAGGTCCTTTACAAAATTTTAATAAATCATCCCGGTTGGTGAAACAAAATGGCCGCCATTAACATTTTCATATTCTGATTGGTCCAAATCTAAAACTTCTCTGGAACCGTAAAGCCAAATGAACTGATTTTTGGTATGGAACATGTATGGAAGGTCCTTTACCAAATTTGCATAAATCATCCCAGGTCGTAAACAAAATGGCCGCCATTAGCATTTACATGTTCTGATTGGTCGATATTTAAAACTTCTCTGAAACCTTAAAGCCAAATGAACTTTTTTTTTTGGTATGGATCATCTGTGGAAGGTACTTTACAAAGTAAAGTCAAGAAATACCAAAGGGATATTCGAAGGAGAGAAAAATCGTTACAACTGACAAACTCCGGAGAACAACGAAGACAAGATTTACAAAGTTTGCATAAATCATCTTGGTCCCTGAAACAAAATGGCCGCCGTGAACATTTACATTTTCAGATTGGTTGAAATTTAAAACTTCTCCTCTGAAACTGTAAAGCCAAATTAACTGATTTTTGGTGCGGAGCATCTATGTGAGGTCCTTTACATAGATTTTACATTTACATTTTCAGATTGGTCGAAATTTAAAACTTCTCCTCTGAAACTGTAAATTCACCACGATATGACCTTTTTACGTCGACGTGGCGTTAAAAGACAACCAATAAATCAATCAATGAATGTTTTCCAGGATGTACCCTCGTCATGTACGAATTAGCCGAATAGCCGGCAAAACGCTTGGTTCAAAATAAACGATGTATTGTTCAGATTATAAAGGTTATTATCGGATTTGACAATCTGCATTTATAAATTTAAACTGCAGTTTTGTTTATGTGCAAATTGAATTTGTATGCACTTTTCCGATATGAATTCTCCCAACATACCCCTTAGAAGGTTCTCGAATGCATCATTTTAAAACATTGATTTAAATAAACAAGTATGCACATATTTTAAATGTATTTTTGTTTGAAAAATACGGAAGAAGAATAAAACAAATTAAAAACATCCTCCTTCGGGGGGGGGGGGGGGGGGGGGGGGGTGTTTCCGCTTCATGTATTCAGGATTGTTTTTTTTACAATAACGCAATTTCTAACTGTAAAGGTTATGAACTTTGAAGATTGATTGATTGAATATGTTTTAACGCCGAGCTGGCGATATTGCAGCCAATATCACGGCGAGAACTAATTTGAATGGATGTTGTTAAAATTTAACATAACATCTAAAACCAATAGACTATTTACAAGTAAGATATGGCAGTATAAACAATAAAAACAAATATCAGACAAAACGTTACAAAACATTTTACAATATCACAGACTTGAATAATATCACAGAAACGCTATCACATAAATACAAACAGTGAAATAAAATCAGTCACAACATATAACAAATTAAAATTATGGTTCAGGACTATAATCAGGAATACAATCAGACTATATTCTCGAATATAGTCCCACGTCCTTCAAATATTGTAAAATACGGTTGTAACCTTTGTAAATAAATCTTTCATATTGTTGACTGTGTAGTACCGACAAATAATGTCGGATTTATCTACACAGTCAATTAAAAGATGTCTAATACTGTGTCGACATTGGCAAGGTATACATTCAGGAGGCGGCTCATTCTCTAAAATAAAAGAATGAGTCGTCCTTGTGTGGCCAATGCGACATCTAGTTAAAACAACTTGGTCTCTACGGCTTTTGCCGAAGAAACAAACATTCTTGCCAACAGTTGGCTCTATAGAATGTAATTTATTGTCTGTAAGCAGATCCCACTGGGACTGCCACAGACGTAAAATATATTTGTATAGTAAAGGTTTAAAATCAGAATAAGGCACTGACATATTAGTTATGGGGTCATCTAAAGCATCCTTCGCTATTCTATCTACGACTGTGTTTCCCTTAATACCAATATGACTTGGTACCCAGAGAAAAATGATTTTTTTGCCCATTTGGACAAGTCTTTTATAAAATTCAATAATATGGGCAATTAAAGGGTTTTTATATTTCTGACCTTCTATAGCCATTAAACACGAAAGTGAATCTGAACAAATAAGAAATTTAAGTTTTTCAGATGTTCTGGCAAACTTTAAAGCAAGAATTATGGCTCTGGCTTCAGCAGTGAAAATGGAACTGGAGGATGGAAGACGGAGAGTTGCTGCTTGCTGTCCATGAACAGCAGCGGCAGCCACTTTGTCCCCGTCCTTCGACCCATCAGTATAAATAGAATCATGAAATTCAAACTTTGATTTTATTTCAGCAAAGTCTTGTTGAATAATAATAGGGTTTGTTTCGGACTTTTTATGTTTTCTTAGGTCAAAAATAAACATAGGTTTGGGTACAAACCAAGGTGGTGATTGAGGTATATTAATTGGGGCAATTTCATCAAGATTGATGTTAGAACCAGAAATATGCGGTTTCATCCGGATACCAAATGGAGGAATTTTATTTTCATGTTGTTCAAATATGTCCTCATAGAGAGGATTGAAAACACAGTCGTAGGCAGGATTTGAAGGATATGCTTTTAGCTTGGTTAAGTATTGTAAACCAAGTTTTGTCCGACGATTATAAAGAGACGGCTCGTTCGCCTCTACATATAAACTCTCCACAGGGGACGTTCTGAACGCCCCCAAGGCCAAACGTAGGCCTTGGTGGTGAACAATATCTAAAATTTGAATGTAGGATTTGCGAGCAAATCCATATATAATTGAACCATAATCAAGTTTTGATCGTACAAGTGATCGATATAAATTTAACAATATGTTTTTATCAGCACCCCAGTCAGTGCTGGAAACAACTTTTAAAATATCCAATGCTTTCAAGCATTTAGCTTTAAGGATTTTGATATGGGATAGAAAGGTAAGTTTATTGTCAAACAGAATACCTAGAAATTTTGTTTCTTTGACGACTTTAATTGGAGAATTATAAATTTTTAGTTCGGGGTCCAAATGCAGTTTTCGTTTATTGCAAAAATGCATACATACTGTTTTTGAGTTGGAAAATTTGAAACCATTTTCCATAGCCCATTTTTCAATTTTATTTAAAGACAGCTGTAGTTGTCTTTCAATATTGTTCATATTTTTAGCCCTATAACATATCAAAAAGTCATCCACATAGAGGAAGCCTTCAACATTTTGTTTTAATGTTTTAGCTAAACTGTTTATTTTTACACTAAATAAAGTGACGGAGAGGATACTTCCCTGAGGAACACCCATCTCTTGTTCAAAAGGGTCAGACATGGTCGTGTTAACCTTTACCTTGAACTGTCTGTCTGAAAGAAAATTTTCAATGAAGGTAGGTAACCTACCTTTCAACCCCATATCATTCAAGTCTTAAAATGCCATATTTCCAAGTGGTGTCGTAGGCTTTTTCCAGATCGAAAAAGACCGACACCACATGTTCACCTTTAGCAAACCCGTTGCGTATAAAGGATTCGAAGCGAACAAGATGATCCAACGTGCTTCTGCCTTGTCGGAACCCACACTGTATATTGGACAGGAGGCCATTCGCCTCTAGGAACCAGACAAGGCGGTCGTTGATCATCCGTTCCATTGTCTTCCAAATGCAACTTGTGAGGGCAATTGGCCGATAATTCGACGGTTCAAAATGATCCTTCCCAGGTTTTGGAATAGGGATAACTTTGGCAAGTTTCCAAATGGAAGGCAAATCGCCAGTTTCCCATACATTGTTAAGAAGATCTAAAAGCGTTTTAAGAGAAGTGTCAGGAAGATGTTTCAAAAGTTTATAGTGAATATCATCTGGGCCACATGCTGTGTCATGGGCTTTCGACAGAGAAATTTTCAGCTCATCTAAACAAAAAGGGCGGTTGTAATCTTCTAAATTGTTTGATTTAAAATTGAGTTTATTTTTCTCAGTTCGGTTTTTAATCCTTTGGAATTCCTGGGAATAATTCAGAGAAGAAGAATGTTTTGAGAATGTTTCACCGAGTTTATTCGAGATGTCATTTTCTGAAGTCAAAAGAGTTTGGCCATCTTTTAAATGTTGAAGATTGGTCTTTCTGTTTTTACCATTAATTTTTTGGATAAAATTCCAGACTTTATTCATAGGTGTATGAGAGTTTATTTTAGAGACGAAGTTTTGCCAAGACTTGCGTCTCTTTTGTTTAAATGTGCGACGTGCTTTAGCACGGAATATACGAACATTACTGAGATTGTCAGAGGTTGGATTTATGTTGAACCGTCGTTCGGCCTTTTTTCTGTGTTTCTTAGCTTCCTCACAGTCGTCATCGAACCAGGGTTTGCTTGATTGTTTTGGATTTGTCGAGGTTTTAGGAATGGACCTCTCAGCTATCGATACTAACGTTTCATTAAATTTAAGGACTGGATTAATAACATTATTAAAAGTCTCTTTCTTAAGTTCATCTCGACAGAGTTGCTCGAACAAAGGCCAATTGGCCTTGTCAAATTTCCAGCGAGCAACTCTCTCAGAGGAAGAGGGAAAAAGATTTTCCAAAATAATTGGAAAGTGATCACTTCCACACAAATCATCGTGGACCCGCCACGAGTAATCCCGTAATAACGAAGGGTCACAAATAGTTAGATCGATAGCCGAGTAAGAACCATTTCCCGGATGGAGATATGTATCTGAGCCATCGTTAAAAATGCACAAGCCTTCCTGGTTTAAGAAGTCTTCAACTTTTTTCCCCTTATCATTTTGAGAGTTGCTGCCCCATATTGGATTGTGGGCGTTAAAATCGCCCATAAGAAGAAAAGGGGCTTGCAACTGATTTGTTAAGGATTTAAGCTGATTTATTTCCAATGACGTATTAGGGGGAAGATAGACAGAACACAATGTTATAGTTTTTTGAAGAGAGAGTTTGATAGCAACTGCTTGTAATTCGGTATTAAGTTTTACTTTACTATGTATAATACCATTTTTAACCAGGATTGATGAGCCGCCAGCGGCTCTTTCATCCTTTTGAACTTGAGTGCTGTAAATCGAGTAATTTTTAATGTTTACATTATCGTTTTCTTTTAAATTTGTGTCCTGAAGACAAAAGGCAACAGGAAGGAAAGCTTGTACAAGTAACGATAGCTCTATTAAGTTAATTTTTAAACCCCGACAATTCCATTGTATTATGTTGTTTATTTTCTTGGAGGACGGATGGGAGAATAGTTCTTCTTTTGGTGTTCACGGGAAGAACTTCTGTGTCGTCCATCCGAAGCTCTGGAATCAGTAACTGGGCGTGTGGAATCCACAGATGGTATTACTGGATCCCCCCAGACTGACTCTATTTCAGTGGTATCCATCTGCTCAGAGTCTTCATCGATATCATCGTCAAACTCTGAGCAGAGGTCTCGAAACTTGTTGAATTTTTGAGTTTTTTCAGCCTTTGAGAGGCGATTTGAATTGTTTTTGTTTTTTGATTTATCTTGTGATGAGGAACGTGCAGCTCTCTGTGATGGTGACGGTTTCTGAGGTGATTTTTTGTTTGAGCATGTAGAAGACCTTTGTTTCGGAGTTGGTTTTTGCTGAGTATTGACATTTGAAGAAAGAGAAGTGTCAGACGTTTGTGAAGAATTGGATGTAGACTGTTTAGGATGAAAAGATTTTCCACTTGCTTGGTTGGGTTTGACGGTGAGGACCGGAAATTCTGTTCCGTCAGGCCATGTGAAATCAGTTTGAGTTGCAAAGGATCTATTGGTTTTAGGTGATTTAACTTTATCAGCGTATGATGTTGTAGGAGTAGAGTTGTTAGAGGCAGAGACCATTTTTTTTGCTTCCTGATAGCTTATACCTTTCTCTACTTTAGTTTTCTGAATTTCAAGTTCTGTTTTGTAAAATTGGCAGTTTCTGGAATTGGCCATATGATCTAGTCCGCAATTTACACATTTAACGTGGCCGTCACAATCAAAATTGGAGTGGCCCTCTACAGAACATTTGACACACTTTTCAATACCTCTACATGAACTCTTACCGTGCCCAAATTTCTGGCATTTGAAGCAACGGGTAGGGTTAGGTATGAAAGTGTCAACTTTGATTCTGTAGGGACCTATGAAGATATGTTCAGGCACACGGGTAAGGTCAAAAGTGATGAGATTAGTGTTAAGTTTGATAATATTACCTTCATGTCGTTTTGTAAACCTTTTAACTTTTGATACATTCTGGGATTTCAGTTCATCACATATTTCGTCTTCTGTCAATTCAGTTAAATCGCGGTCTCTGTCTCTAATCACACCTTGACAAGAGTTCAGTGATCTATGAGATGTGACGGAGATGTTGATGTCAGAAATTGTTGTGAGAGAGAGTAGATTTTTAGACTGTTGGGATCGAAAACATTCAACTAGCAAATTTCCGTTTCTCATTTTTGTGACTTTTTTAAGTTGGCCGGCACAACCTTGTAGAGTTTTTTGGATGACAAAAGGAGAAATTTTGGTGACTGGTTTTTCACTGTTTACTGCTGCTATAACTAAAAATTTTGGAAAGTTGTCTGAAAAATTGTTTGGTAGTTTTGCTGTATGTTCCTCATCGTCGCTTGTGTCGAGTTTCCGTTTAAATGTTGATTGTTGGTTTGGTTTTTTTGGTTGGGAATCCATGGTGATATATATACATTTCGTTATCCTGGCTCCCCGCCCACCTCGGAGCAGCATCAAAACGATGTATGCTTGCCACATTTGCGACAAGCATCAGGGCTACCAAAATAAGATACTCGCATGGAGTACCTTTTAATGGGCGCAAGCCTCGTGCCAGGGGTTGCCTGACGAGACAACCGCCCAAAGTAACATCCACACGATTGACCCATGAGCCACCGCCTTCTTGAACCCAACATATGTAAATGGTACTATTGTTGTACATTTTGGAACAGGTCAAGTTCAAGGGCTTGACGTGACCAGCCGATTGGTCAAGACCGGGCCTATCCGACCGCCCGTTTAAGATAAAGTAAGGGCTAAAGTGGTGTGTTTCAACCACCAGGATCCCGTCCTCTATCCTTACCGGTATCCACACACGACAAACATGTGGCCTCATTGAGCCGAGGAAGCTTTGTCCCATAAGCCACCGCCTTCTCTGCGCCACCATCAGTGGTTATCATCCAAGACCCCTGAACCCAAACATCAACCTCAAACGATACAGCAGCAGACCACCTTCCCAACCCAGTGTATCTCGGTTTCATAAAGGGTTCATCTGGGTCTTTTCAGACAACCACGAGAAAAACCGCAGAGGGCTAGACATGACCAGTTGTTGGCTGAACCGGGACCATTCTGCCAAAACTTGAGCTTGTTATACATTTACATGAAATTTTTAAATAGTCCAAAATTAGAAAAGCTGTTAATAGTAAAACAAAACAGAATGATTAACTTGCTTATGAATTTTGAGGAAAAGAATGAAATAAAGCAACAAAAAATAATAAATAAGTTATCTAAAGTTAAACATTTGAGCCTGTTGAGGTTTGACCCATAAGCCAACACCAATCCAATAAATCAGGAATTTAGGAATTTTGTTAACCAAATTTTAAGGAAAAAAAAATAAAATCTTAACTATTATAAAGGGATTGATGTGACCAGCCGATTGACCGAATCGGGTCCATCCGGCCTCCCGTCTAGGAAAAGATTGTGCCCAGATGGTGATCGGAACCGTTTTTCCGGCCATCCAGGAACACTCCCTTTTACCGACACGGGTATGCGACACACGGCAAACATGTCGCCTCTTTAGGGGCCTCTTACGCCAAGCCGAGGAGCTGTGGGCCTATTCTATTGTGTCTCCGGGACCCACACGGGGGGAACTTTGAAGAGGTAAAGTTCAAAATAATTCCTAACTTAGTTTTTTTTATTGCTCGGATGTTTACCTTCCAAAAAGTGATAAACCAACCATTATCTATTTTTACATTATTTGTCATGTGACCTGCCTAAATATATCTTATATCAATATAATTCCCAAACTCCCATGCAGAGTTGTCGGTCCTTGCTCTATTGGAGAGAGAGCAAGGACCGACAACTCTGCATGGGAGATTGTATAATTCCCTATAAGCCCTACATAAAAATATTTTTACAAAATGGTCATCTTTATCATTAATGACGAAATTTATCTCGGACATCTTTATAAACGTGGACAGCATACGCAGCCACACACTAAAAACGTTTTATCGTCTGATTATTGAAAATATTTGTAAAATTAAGCCTCGCTTGCCCTGCCCATGATGACAATGGAACAATTGGAACAATTATTTTCCAAAAATATGCTCTACCTAACTCATCTTTTGAAAAATTCATCCGTCGCTAAGGAAATGTTTACATCTACAATTTCATTTTCATATTTATTCTGAAGGAAAAGGTAATGCATTATGAAATGTGTATTTAATGAAAGCTTTTCATCAAGTTCCAGTTCAGAATTAATTGTAACAATAAAAATATTGACAATTTATGTGGTTGTGTTTTCGTCATAGATTTTGACTGATGGAACCTTAAGGTCCATTTTAGTAATTGTACGTGGCATACAGTCTACTTCACCAGTGGATACATCTTCCGTATTAACAAACAGCCATATGACAATTGGGTCACGTTGACCTACATTTCACACTTCATTGACTTTGCTTAAAGTTTGCATTAACATCCATTTCTAGAATACTACAGCATATATAGACATGAAACTATCAGTTGATACCACCTACTTGACAGGAAAGTTTATGGAAAGCCTGCCACAACATCCATATTGAGTCCGTGTTCCATGAATGACATGGCCCCAACAACTTTTTAAAGTCAATATGGCCACCACAAAAAAAAATGCTTATTTTCTCGCGCTCGCGCGGGTTCAATGTCTAGTATCAAAGAAAACATCAACCTCATACGATACATGCATAACACCCTTACCCGACCCATGTATCGAGGCGTCATATAGAGTTCATTTGGGTCTTCTAAAAAAAACACGAGAAAAGACGGAGGGCTAGACATGACCAGTTCGTGGCCAAACCAGGGTGATCCAGCCAGTTTTGGAGCTTGTTGTGCATAATTGCAAAGACGTTTTGAACCAAAATTTGTAGCCGAGAAATTGTCATCAATTGATTTAAATAAGACTTGTAATTTAGATTTGAATAAATGAAAAAAAAGGAAAGAAATTTTTGTTATTGTTGAGGTTTGTGACCCATAAGCCAACATCATACCTGTCAAATAGCAATTTAGAATTTCTATTAATCTGGGGAAAAAATACATCTAAAGTGTTACAAATCTGGCCTCCCGTCTAGGTAAAGATTGTGCCCCAGATGGTGATCGGAACCCTTTTCTCGGCCATCCAGCAACACTATTACCGACACGGGTTTGCGGCACACGACAAACATGTCGCCTCTGTATGGGCCTCTTAGGCCAACGCGAGGAGCTGTGGGCCTATTCTAATTCGTGTTAACGGGACCCACACGGGGGATATTTAATGTAAAGCCGAGGTTTCTGCTATTGTCGACCATGCAAATTTCAAGGTGCGCAAAACTGATACTTTTATATTTTATGGGGCCACTTATAAAATACCGTTCCGATGATATTTAGTCTTTATTCAGTATTTCAATCTCCATATGCCAGGTACCTGTTGTGGATAGTAGATACGGGAGTCCTTGTGTAATTTGTATTATGCAATTCAGTCAACCTTATTCAGTCTAACACCCATTGCAAAATTCACATTTTATTCTTATCTTCCAGAGGTTATTATATCTATCATTATACGGATGCTGCTGGTTTCATATGTCACAATATAAACCCATTACTTGTCAGTTATAATTATCTATTCACCACTAGAAAAGTCAAATATTTTACATTTTTGTAGAAAATAAAACTAAAGTACAACACAACACACACAGGCAGATCAATTTAATTCTTGAACACAGGTTGGATGTGTAAATATATTATTTTGAAGTGATGAAAATCATTGTAATAAAATGGAAAACGACCTGTTTGTAAGTGAAAGTGACTTATCTGTCTTAAGTTAATTTGAGTCTTAATTTGTAAAGTGTTCATTTTTAGTGGGTTGATTAAAACTGTTGTTTTGATTTAAAGTTCAATTAAGTGCTAAAGTAAGAAAAAATAAATATGAATGAAATTTAAAAAGTTAATTGTTTCCTACATTAAAGACTATAGTATACATCAACGAACTAAGTCAACAAAAATACAGAAATTCATTGTATAATGCAACACATTTGCACTGACATGATTGAAGAAATTATTTTAAAAATATATAAACATACAAATAAACAACTTCAAATGTAATTAAAACGATACAAATCTGGAGATTGTAGAAATATAGTTTTAAAAATGTAAAATGCAAGATGATCAATATTTAAACTATCTGTACCTGTCATATGTCTAAAGCAACACTTTTATGTTCACTTAACTGTACAGAAGCCATGATTTCTATCGAAGACAATGAAGTAAAGATGTTCAAAATATATAAAATTTGATTCATGTCGTGAGAACAGACAGCGACTGTAATAACTATGACAAACAATAAGATAACATTGAGTGATCTCTATTTATCGACTTGAGAGTACTTTATGTAGAGTGTTAAGGTATAGACCCTAATCCATGCATGTCATCATCCTTCTTTGGTGTAGATGCTATTTTTTTTTGCTTTCGTCTTCGTCCTTTCTGTGGTGTTTCTGTGGACTTTCGTTTTCAAAGAGCTGTTTGATCAGTGTGTGCAGTTACCTCTAATGTTTTCCAAATGGTTTCAATGTTCATAATTTTTGCATCATCTCCTAGGTCAAATTCTATTTCACCTGATTCTGTCTTTTTTAAACAACCTCTAGATATAAAGTCCGGTAAATCCTTGTTGTGGTGACAAGCAGTCAGATAATAATCGACTAAACATTGAACATTTGAAGCAAGTTTAAATAGTGCAGAAGCAGGAGGCATCCAAAGCTGTGGATTTTTTAATTTCCCTTCTTTTCTAGTAGATGGAAACTTCATTGTCATTCTTCGTACATCTTCAAAAGAGAGATGTTCTGTTTTTTTCTTTGAGCAGTACAGTGTTTTCACAAATTCAACATATACTTTCTCATTAAATTTCACTATTGGTGCATTGCGATTTATTTCCACATGTACATTAATAAGAGATTTTCGGAACATTTCCTGAAGAAATACATCAAGGGTCTTTGAATGTGTAATATTATGAAATTTGGGCAGAAAATCATTTCCATCGAAACTTAATGCAATATGTGTAATATTATGAAATTTGGGCAGAAAATCATTTCCATCGAAACTTAATGCAATAGCTACTTTTGCTGCTATATATTTTTCTTTCCAAGCATTTTCAAGGATTTCTATAATTTTGGTAATATTATAAATGTCCATCAATGATCCTGCTTTTTGAAGAATAACATACACATGATTCTTGAATTTGCCATCTTGAGATCGAGGCCAGAGTAAAGATAAAGTGAACAAATGAATCACTACTGCATCAATGTCACCAGATGTTACAATACTTGAACACCCATTTCCAGATTCCAGTTGATCTGCGAACTCGAGCAACCAGTCTAACTGTGCCATCTCTGCTTCGCCTTTACTTTGGTTGATGCTAATCAATTTCTTTTTGGTTTTCAATCCCTCCTTTTTTCCAAAAAGACATTCTACCGGTGTTGTATATCCGTCTCCTATGTGAAATTCACTTTCAATTATTAAGCTCAGATCCATGTTCAGTTGTAATTCATCTATTCTACGAGCCAGATATGTACTTATAAATGATTTGCCCTCTGCAGTTGAAACCAGAGATGCTTTATCAAATCAGTTGGCAGATATCATTTCATCCAGTTTTTAGATGTGAAATTCCAACACTAGAAGAAGTTGTACGTTGGGCCCTAGTTGCCGCTTTGAAGTCATCAGGGGTAAAATGATATTTTTCCTCGCATATTACCATCCTTGCAATGTTTGGCATCTGGTATAGGGCTTTCTGTATGACATAGTTCTTTTTTACAATTGCAATGATCATGTCCATCACAATCTGCTACATGCCAAGAAGCAACTGTCTTTGAATCTCTGGGTACTACCTTTAGTGTAATTGGTACATAGTTGCATAGCACGACTTTCTCCTGGAGATGGGTCAGCTCGAAACTTTAGTCTTACTAAATTGTCCATAAAGAGTATTAGGTGGCAGTCTTTCAGGTTAATTTTTTTCTTACATATTCCAGCTTCAGTGTCATATTTAAGTTCATACTTGCGCAAATATGTGTTAAAATAACACTGGTCTTCATTTGCCATTTCTTTGAGTCTCCTCTCTGACTCATTCAAGCTCAGTGTTGCACCTGAGCTTTGAGTTACCGAGAAAACAGTGGAAACAGACTGATAATTTAATGCAAGCTCTTGAGAAAATGCCTGTATAGAGTCTGTTTGACAGATTCAAGAGAATATCATAAGCAGTATACAGTCTTGTGAACTTATTTTTTAGAAGAACTTCAAGATTTCCTGTTTTCTTTACACTGTTAATATTGATAAACTTTTCCAAAATTACTTGTTCAACGAGAGGTACATCAAGCGTCCATTCTTGTAGAATCTGAAATGATTGCCAAGACAAAGGCAATGCATACTTAAAGTATAGCACTAAGAACAATTTTCTTCAATATTTTCATCATGTGGGATTTCAATGTCAGAAATGTTAGAGTTTGTCCAATGATGTAAAATATCATAATTTCGTTTCATATTCAACAAATCTTCTCTGAATCGGTACCGGTATGGTCTTCCTAAAGAGTCGTTGTATGGCAAGAATGTGTCTTGTTTGAGAAACAAAATTTCCGCACAAATGAGTTCATGACGGTTAGCAAGGGAATTAGTGATGGCTTCAGAAATGTTACTAACCTCATCTATAAGATTCTGCTGCAATTCTATATATAAATGTACAGACTTTGTATGTTTACATGAATTGAGACATTCATAACAGAGGACAGAGTTTATTCCACAATCACAAAATTCTTCCAAGATTTGTGTCTCAATGACTTTTGGTAGATGGTTTTTTCCGAACCTGTATGGTGATATCCTCATTTCCTATAGCTATGTTCTTTCTTTTAGTTCTCTCAGTAATGAGCTCCTTGACTCTTTTGCAGCTATATCTGCAATTTGATTAGTAGTTTCAATCTCATGAATAAATTCCAAACGTTTCTTTATTAATAGTTCATATTCATATTTTTCTGGTGGTTTTCCTAGACGTTTGCTAAAATGGAATTCAAAGTACTGTAGAAAATTTTCTTCCACTCAACATCGGAAAAATCAGTTTTGTAATTGGTATATAGGCTTGGAATATCGGTTTCTTTTATGTCTATATTCTGGAAAATATGATTTTCAATAACAGGACTCCTAAATGACAAATTGCTTACACGTTTATATATTTCTTCTACAGTACAGGGGGTATTACACAGTCAACAATATGAAAGAGTTCTTTACAAAGGTTGCTGGCAACCGCCTTTTACAGTATTTGAAAGATGTTGGACTGTATTCAAGAATATAGTCTGACTGCATTCTTGAATAGAGTCCAATAAATTTAATTTTGTTTATATTTTTTGAATGATGTTAATTTATTTAATAGCGTATCTGTGATATTATTTTCCAAAATTTCGTCTGTGATATAATTTTTGATCTTTGAGATTCTTGTATTGTTTAATTGTTTTAGTTTCTCCTTAAATATTATTTGTAAATAGTTCTTTCGTTTTAGATAGTATTTGTTTTAACCATACTTAATTTAATTAGTTCTCGCCGTGATCTGGCTTAAATGTCGCCCACACGGCGTTAAACAATAATCAATCAATCAATCTACAGTACAGGGTACTTTAGTTTTGTCACTGGAGATTTTATGTTGAATTTCATGAACACATTCATGACATATGGCTTGTTGATCATAGTGCTGGAAAAAATATCTTAGTACAGATGTGATTGTGATGTACAGAACACCATCTGTCTCCTTCAAACTACCTTGATGTGTTTTAAACTCTGATAGAATGTTGCTTCTTTTTACTTTTTTAATTTTATCAGCTGGACTGTGATGTTTTCGAAGAAAAGATATAAATTGGTCTACTTCAATCCATTGTCCTTCACCAATGTCCGTTCAAATTGGTAAACTTAAAAGCTTTGGTAAAGCCATTTATTTCTGGAGAAAAAAATAGCGTGTCTTCCCTTGATAAACTAGTATTTTTTTTAATTTTAAATTTTTGAATAAATCACAACCAATTTTTTCGGAGCTGTGTTTTAGAAAAGCTATGGAAATGAAATTATATGGTATTTAAAAATTTCATCATACATGTATTCATGTATTTTTTTCAAAAAAGAAAATTAATTAATTTCAAACATGAGTTTACCTGAGATGTTTGGTGGGGCTTGTGTTGTTCAATCTTTAGTTTCGTTTTCTGTGTACTCTTTTTTTTTTACTGTCTGTCTTTTCATCGTTTTTTTTTCTTTTTGACCATGAACATGCATGAAATATTTGCCACTAGACGTTAAGCAACCAACAATCAACAATCAATTAATCTTTGTGGCCAGGGTGTTGGCTGTTTTTATTGCCCTTTGGTATCTTTTCTCTTTTTTCAAACTTAGCAAAATACAATTTTATAATTAAACCTTATAAATGACAATAAAAAATTGAAAAAAATGTTTTTAGATATATTTAATCATGTGTATGGAAAAAATAACTAGATTATTTAGCTAGAAAGATGTGGGACAGTATATCAAAGTAACCTCAATTTCACTATCATTTCTTAATTGAATTCAAATAAAATGTCAAATTAAAATTTAATTACTTACAAGATATCTGTATTTCTTCCCTTTTTTCTTCATATGAGGGTCTTCATATTTCTTTTCTTTCTTTTTTTCATATTTTGTATACACATTTATGTACATAATTTCACCATGTGAAAAATATAAACAAAGGCTATTGACTGTATTGAATTACATACAGCCTCACTTAATAAGAATGTGGTTATCAGTGGGAGACTAATAGAAGCTGTCAACAAGGCAGTTAAAACAAATGATTTGCATAATAAGGATGTGATAAGAGGAGAGCTTGATTTTAGCCCTATTCTGTACCATGAGTGTAAGACTGTATTATCGATATGACATCGTTGCAATACGGCATAAATATTCAATCAGTCTATGTATTACTTAAAATTTTCTTTATTTAATTGCATAGTTAACTTCGGGTCATCTAATAATTCTACTGTTTTATTATTTTTTTTTATCTTCATAGACTTCTGAGGAGGCAAACATTGAATCAGTAATAATCGAGCGGATGTTTTTCAAGATTTTATTCACGTTCAGTACAGAGCTGGCTAGCGCATTCCCGTGTGGCGACATCCTCTCGTTGGGAATTGTCAGGTCATTATACGGAAAGTCTTACCACGGTCGATAGGAGATCAATTGTTTGAAGAATGCTACGCTCCATGCACTCTAACGTTCTGTAGTTTTCGCAAAAGAGTAGGCTTATGCCGCTGAAGACGGCTCCAACCCGACCACCAACTCCTTAACAGTAGCAGTCAAACTTTATTCCATCTTGTTTTCCGTCAAACCAGTTTTCGCCTTGATAAAATTGGTTTTTGTCCTGCAGTATTTGCGACAAGACGTTAAGCAAACATGAATCAATCAATTTAAGGATTTTATTAATTCACTATAAACAGTAATATGATAGATAAATTCAAAAGATGAAAGAGGGCTTTTAACGATAAGTGTAGTACATTGATTTATTCTTTAAAAAATCTGTTTATATTATTGATAATGATATAAACAATTTTGTGTTTGTGATAATTGGAATGAAAGATACATTGTGCGTGAAACAATTTGCACTCAATATGTTATACTTTGGTTACAGTTATAATGAAAAGCTTTTTCATTTAGTTTTGTTTAATTTGTGTTGTGTCGTATAGTTACTTTATTATTCTAGACCTTCTGAATTGGTTTATAAGAACATCTTCCTGGGGAAATGAATCGAAGTAATGATTAACTTATTCTGTAACACCCTATCCATATTACATATATTCTGCTGTTATTTTGCAAAGACCTACACAAATAACTTGCCCACATGCGGTACTAGATATATTACATTTTTTATCAGATATGAAATCTTTCTTGTGTTTGTTCAGCATCATCTTGTGCATCGTCTTGGGTAAGTAGGATTTACTGTAAAGTTATCTAACATAAAAGACCAATATTTGCCTTTCATTTATAATGTTGGATTTAGAACGTCTTTGTAAAACTGCTACCCCCTTATGAAATTATTATTTAATACTTTCGACAAAGAGGATTACTGCTGTCACAAAAGCTTCTTAACCAGGGTTTTATCAGGGATAAGTTGATGTCATCACTTAAGAAATTTTACGGTCGTCATCATGAATTGATTGACCATTACAGTGTTCCCATATCTAAGATGATGTTGGACCTGTTCCCACTGTCGTAACCTTTCATGTGCCTCCTACGATTTGTGACTTCCACCGGATTGACTTCACGACGGGTGCCGTATACGGAGCAGGAACTGCTTACCCTTCCGGAGCACCTGGGTTCACTCCTGGTTTTTATAGGAGTTCGTGTTGTTCATTGTTTTTAGTTTTCTGTGTTTATTTGTTGTGCTTGTGGTTGTTCGTTTGTCTTCCCGTTTTTTTTATTGCTCCTTAGGTATATTTGTCCTTTTTTTTTACATGTTCTCTGTAATTTGTTGATATGTTAACTACTCGTTTTTTAGCTTTCATTGTACAGATATGACATAATTAAGCGTTGAAGAATTCACTCAATTATAACTTGTATGCCTCACTGCGACTTCAAGATGAAAACAAACAAATAAAAGCAATGCTCAGTGTCCGTACTGAAGGTTGATGGTTTTCTCTGGCTAGCTTCTTTCACCAATGAAAACTTTACGAAGATGATCAGTTCTACTGAATAATAAAAGAATACACCGTAGGGTACGTAAAGTCAATAAATTCAGCAAATAAATAATAGTTTGAGTTTGCTACAGTAAAATGTTTTATTTATTTGTGTTATTGGATTTTAAAAATTTTATTGCAGGACAAAAATTAAGTGAGGTGTGGATCAATACTCCCGACTCAGGAGATTTGGACACAACAAACACAGAAACTATTCTTGATCACACTATTTCTTTACAACATTATGGATTCGATTCATCTAAGGTTCACTCGGTTTTGTTCACGGTCAAAACATGTAATGATGCATTTGTGTACTTGTCATCGTCCAGTGTAATGGACTCGAACCAATTTCTCTTTGATTGATTGATTGATTGAATATTGTTTTACGCCGTGTGGGCGACATTTAAGCCATATCACGGCGAGAACTAATTATATTAAGTTTGATTAAAACAAATACTTTCTAAAACAAAAGAACTATTTACAAATAATATTTAAGGAGAAAATAAAACAATAAAACAAATACGAGACACTTTCACTATGTAAAATATTATCACAGACGAACTTTGCAAAATAACAAACGAAATTTCAAAATAATATCACAGATACGCTATTAAATAACATGCAAAACATATGAACAAATTTAAAGGTATTGGACTCTATTCAGGAATGCAGGCAGACTATATTCTTGAATACAGTCCTACATCTTTCAAATATTGTAAAATACGGTTGCCAGCAACCTTTGTAAATAAATCTTTCATATTGTTGACTGTGTAGTACCGACTAATAATGTCGGATTTATCTACACAGTCAATTAAAAGATGTTTAATACTATGTCGACATTGACACGGAATACACTCAGGAGGTGGCTCATTCTCTAAAATAAAAGAATGAGTCGTCCTGGTGTGGCCAATGCGACATCTAGTTAAAACAACTTGGTCTCTTCGGCTTTTGCCGAAGAAACAAACATTCTTGCCAACAGTTGGCTCTATAGAATGTAATTTATTGTCTGTAAGCAGATCCCACTGGGACTGCCACAGACGTAAAACATATTTGTATATTAAAGGTTTAAAATCAGAGTAAGGCACTGACATATTAGTTATGGGGTCATCTAAAGCATCCTTCACTATTCTATCTACGACTGTGTTTCCATTAATACCAATATGACTTGGTACCCAGAGAAAAATGATTTCTTTGCCCACTTGGACAAGTCTTTTGTAAAATTCAATAATATGGGCAATTAAAGGGTTTTTATATTTCTGACCTTCGATAGCCAATAAACATGAAAGTGAATCTGAACAAATAAGAAATTTAAGTTTTTCAGATGTTCTAGCAAACTTTAAAGCAAGAATTATGGCTCTGGCTTCAGCAGTAAAAATGGAACTGGAGGATGGAAGACGGAGAGTTGCTGCTTGTTGTCCATAGACAGCAGCGGCAGCCACTTTGTCCCCGTCCTTCGACCCATCAGTATAAATAGAATCATGAAATTCAAACCTAGATTTTATTTCAGCAAAGTGTTGCTGAATGACAATAGGGTTTGTTTCGGACTTTTTATGTTTTCTAAGGTCAAAAATAAACATAGGTTTGGGTACAAGCCAAGGTGGTGATTGAGGTATATTAATGGGGGCAATTTCATCAAGGTTGATGTTAGAACCAGATATATGTGATTTCATCCGGATACCAAACGGAGGAATTTTATTTTCATGTTGTTCAAATATATCCTCATAGAGAGGATTGAAAACACAGTCGTAGGCAGGATTTGAAGGATATGCTTTTAGCTTGGTTAAGTATTGTAAACCAAGTTTTATCCGACGATTATAAAGAGACGGCTCGTTCGCCTCTACATATAGACTCTCCACAGGAGACGTTCTGAACGCCCCCAAGGCCAAACGTAGACCTTGGTGGTGAACAGTATCTAAAATCTTTATATAGGATTTGCGAGCAGATCCGTATATAATAGAACCATAATCAAGTTTTGATCGTACAAGTGATCGGTATAAATTTAACAAAATGTTTTTATCAGCACCCCAGTCAGTGCTAGAAACAACTTTTAAAATATCCAATGCCTTCAAGCATTTAGCTTTAAGCATTTTGATATGGGGTAGAAAGGTAAGTTTATTGTCAAAAAGTAACCCAAGAAATTTCGTTTCTTTAACTACTTTGATAGGTACATTGTAGAGTTTGAGTTCAGGGTCTGGATGTAATTTTCTTTTATTACAGAAATGCATGCAGAGAGTTTTTGATGCAGAAAATTTAAATCCATTTTCTGTTGCCCATTTTTCAATTTTATTAAGTGATAACTGCAATTGACGTTCTATGCTGTTCATATTTTTAGCTCTGCAACAAATCAAAAAGTCATCAACATAAAGAGAGCCTTCAACATTGTTTTGCATGGTTTTAGCAAGACTGTTAATTTTGATACTAAAGAGAGTAACAGAGAGAATGCTTCCCTGGGGTACACCCATCTCTTGTTCAAACGGATCAGACAATGTTGTATTGACCCTGACTTTGAACTCCCTGTCAGATAAAAAGTTTTCGATAAATGTGGGTAACCTACCTTTCAACCCCATATCGTTTAAATCCTTTAAAATACCATATTTCCAAGTGGTGTCATATGCCTTTTCCAGATCGAAAAAGACGGACACCACATGTTCACCTTTAGCAAACCCGTTCCGAATAAATGATTCGAAGCGAACAAGATGATCCAACGTGCTTCTGCCTTGCCGGAATCCGCACTGTATATTGGACAGGAGACCATTGGTCTCAAGGAACCAGACAAGGCGGTCGTTGATCATCCGTTCCATTGTCTTACAGACGCAACTTGTGAGGGCAATTGGCCGATAATTCGACGGTTCAAAATGATCTTTCCCAGGTTTTGGAATAGGGATAACTGTGGCTAGCTTCCAGATGGAAGGCAAGTCACCAGATTCCCAGACATTATTGAGCAGATCCAAAAGAGTTTTTAAAGAAGTATCAGGAAGATGTTTCAAAAGTTTATAGTGAATATCATCAGGACCACATGCTGTGTCATGTGCTTTTGCCAGCGAGTTTTTGATTTCATCCAAAGAGAAAGGGCGGTTGTAGTCTTCAGAATTTTTAGATCGAAAGTTGATTTTAGTTTTTTCTGTTCGGTTTTTAATATGTTGAAATTCCTGAGAATAATTTTGAGAAGAGGAATTTTTAGAAAAGGTTTCACCGAGTTTTTGAGCGATGTCGTTTTGAGATGTCAAAAGAGTTTGTCCATCTTTGAGATGGTGAAGATTAGTTTTCCTGTTTTTTCCTTTAATTTTTTGAATAAAATTCCAAACCTTGTTCATTGGTGTATGGGAATTTATTTTAGAGACGAAGTTTTGCCAAGATTTTCGTCTCTTTTGTTTAAATGTTCGACGTGCTTTCGCACGGAATATACGGAGATTACTTAAATTACCTTGGGTTGGATGGAAATTGAACCGTCGTTCGGACTTTTTCCTGTTTTTCTTCGCTTCCTCACAGTCATCATCAAACCATGGTTTGCTGGGTTGTTTTGGATTTGTCGAGGTTTTAGGAATGGTTCTTTCCGCTATCGATACCAACATTTCGCTAAATTTGAGAATTGGATTACTAATACTGTCGAAAGTGTCTTCTCTCAGTTCATCTCGGCAGAGTTGTTCGAACAAAGGCCAATTGGCTTTGTCAAATTTCCAGCGAGCAACTCTCTCCGAGGATGTTGGAAATAGATTCTCCAAAATAATTGGAAAGTGGTCACTTCCACACAAATCATCATGGACTCGCCATGAGTAATCCAATAATAACGAAGGGTCACATAGTGTTAGATCAATAGCGGAATAAGCACCATTCCCTGGATGGAGGTAGGTGTCTGATCCATCATTAAAAATGCACAGCCCTTCCTGATTCACAAAATCTTCAATCCTCTTGCCTTTATCATTTAAAGAGTTACTGCCCCATATAGGATTATGTGCGTTAAAATCGCCCATAAGAAGAAATGGAGCAGGTAGTTGATCTGTCAAAGATTTTAGTTGAGTAATATTTAAGGAAGAATTAGGAGGAATATAAACAGAACATAATGTTATGGTTTTACTCATCGAAAGTCGAACTGCAACTGCCTGTAAGTCAGTGTTTAGATTTATTTGACTGTGAATGACACCATTCTTAACAAGGATAGAAGAGCCGCCAGCAGCTCTTTCATCTTTCTTAACATGGGTACTGTACAGAGAATAATCTTTAATATTTACTTGATCGTTTTCCTTTAAATGGGTTTCTTGTAGGCAAAAGGCAACAGGAATGAAGGTTTGGATAAGTAAGGATAGTTCAATTAAATTTATTTTTAAACCTCGACAATTCCATTGGATAATATTGTTCATTATTTAGGTGGACGGATGGGAGAGTAACCCTTTTTGGATCGTTCGTTTGAGCTACTCGAAGCGCGGGAGTCAATCGCTGATGGAGGAGAATCCTTCGATGGAACTAAAGGATCACCCCAGATTGACTCCAGATTTTCAGTGGGAGTTGTATCCATTTGGTCAGAGTCTTGATCGACTTCGTCGTCAAACTCTGAGCACAAATCTCTAAACCTGTTGAACTTTAAATTTTTGTCAGCCTTCGTTTGGCGATTAGAAAGTTGTTTGTTTTTTAACTTATCAGAAGACGAGGATCTTGTGGTTTTCTGTGTAGACGGGGGATTTTGAGATTTCTTATCTGAAGATGTGGAAGTTCTGTGTTTAGCTGATGATTTTGGTTGATTTTTTGTAGGTAGAGTACTAGATGTTTGTGATGAATTAGACTGTGTAGATTGGGAAGTTTTCCCTTTCGAGGAATTTGGTTGAGGAAGGAGAACTGGAAGTTCTGATTCAACAGGCCATGTGTAGTCAGTTTGAGTTGCAAAAGATCGAGTGCTTTGGGGTTGTTTAACTTTGTCGGCATAGGATGTGGCTTGAGTAGAGTTATTCGCGGCAGAGATCAGTCGTTTAGCTTCTTGGTAGCTAATATTCTTTTCTGCTTTTGTTTTCTGTATTTCAAGTTCTTTAATGTAGAATTGACATTTCCTGGAATTCGCCATATGATCTGATCCACAGTTTACACATTTGATGTGGCCGTCGCAATCAAAACTGGAATGGCCCTCTACAGAACATTTGACACATTTTTCCGTACCTCTACATGAACTCCTACCGTGTCCAAATTTCTGGCATTTGAAACAGCGAGTAGGGTTAGGTACGTATTTGTCAACTTTGATTCTGTAGGGTCCAATAAAGATATGCTCCGGCACACTCGGGAGGTTGAAAGTAATGAGATATGTGTTGAGTTTAATGATCTTATCCTCGGATTTTTTGGTAAACCGTTTGATTTTTGAGATATTTTGAGATTCAAGTTCTGCACAGATTTCTTCTTCGGATAAATCAGATAGATCACGGTCTCTGTCGCGAATAACTCCTTGGCATGAATTAAGTGTTCTGTGTGGAGTGGCTGAGATTTGGACATCAGAAATTTTGGTTAGAGATAGAAGATTTTTTGATTGTTGAGGTCTAATACATTCAATTAGTAAACTGCCATTTTTCATTTTAGATACCTTTTTTACTTGACCGGCATAGCTTTGTATTGTTTTTTGAAGTACAAAGGGCGAAATTTTGGTAATTTGTTTTTCAGGATTTACGGCGGTCAATACAATAAATCTTGCGAAAGTGTCCGGGGCTGTATTTGCTTGTTTGGTTGGAGGATCCTCGTCGTCACTGTTGTTGAATTTTCTCTTCGAACTTGTTGGTTTTGGGGGGTTTTCTGGAGAAGCCATGGTGATTGCATAATGATTCGTTACCCCTGCTCCCCGCCCGCCTCGGAGCAGCACCAATATGATGTATACTTGCCGCATATGCGACAAGCACTAGGGCTACAGGGATAAGATACTCGCATAGAGCACTTCTGTTCGGACGCAAGCTTCGTGCCAGGGGTTACCTGACGAAACAACCGTCCGAAGTAACATCTACACGATTGACCCATAAGCCACCGCCTTCTTAAACCATCCTATATAAATGGTACTATTGTTGTACATTTTGGTAACAGGACAGTTCAAGGGCTTGGCGTGACCAGCCGATTGGTCGCGACCGGGCCCATCCGACCTCCCGTTTCAGATAAAGTAAGGGCCAAAGTGGCGTGTTTCAGCCACCAGGATCCCGTCCTCTATCCTTACGGGTATCCACACACGGCAAACATGTGGCCTCATTAAGCCGAGGAAGCTTTGTCCCATCAGCCACCGCCTTCTCTGCGCCTCCATCAGTGGTTGTCATCCCAAGATCCCAGAACCCGAACATCAACCTCAAACGATACTCCATTGCAGTCCACCATCCCATCCCAGTGTATCTCGGTTTCATACAGGGTTCATTTGGATCTTTTCAGTCAACCACGAGAAGACAGCAGAGGGCTAGACATGACCAGTTACTGGCTAGATCGGGACCATCGAGCCATTCATGAGCTGGTTGTGTTAATCGTGTCGAAATATAACCAAACATTCAGTAGAATTAACAAAACATATCTTAACCATTAATTTCATTATTTTGAATTATATAAACAAAAAACATAAGTAAAATAAGAAAAATAAACAAAAACCCAAATAAAAATGTAGGAAATTTTGCACATATTGAGGTTTGACCCATAAGCCACCACCAATCCCGTCATGTAGCAATTTGGAATTCCAATTTCAGTGAGGAAAAAAATAAATAGATAAATAATGTTGTATAAGGGATTGATGCGACCAGCCGATTGACCGAATCGGGTCCATCCGGCCTCCCGTCTAGGTAAAGCTTGTGCCCCAGATGGTGATCGGAACCGCTTTTCCGGCCATCCAGGAACACTCCCTATTACCGACACGGGTTTGCGACATACGGCAAACATGTCGCCTCTTTAGGGGCCTCTTACGCCAAGCCGAGGAGCTGTGGGCCTATTCTATTGTGTCCCCGGAACCCACACGGGGGAATTTCTCTTTGAAATAGTTTTTGGAGCAGGTGGTGGGAAAAAACTTTTCATTCGAGTACGATACCCGAACCAGTCACCTACCAAAGTAATTGCTGAACTTTTCTCTGTAAGCTGTACTATCCATTTGACAATCTGGATAGATTGGACAACTGATAAACTGCGGGTAGGGCGTGGAGCCAATTTGGGGGAAAACTTAGTTGCTGAATACATGACCTCGGCGGCATTTTCAGTTAAATACATTGGAATCAGGACTGGATATGGAGCCCAAGGAGAGTGGGTTGTATACACCAACGGTATGTTTTGGTTTCCTTGAAAAACAAACAGACGCAAAAAATTAAATCAAAATAGTAACACCGATAAAAGTCTAGTAAGAAAAGCAAATCATGTTGTGGAAACGATAGACTCGTAATTTCATCGTACTGATGTGTAATAGCATTGATAAATAACCCCCCAAAAAACTATTCCTAGTACATTTTTTCTACAATGAAAAATGTGGTAATAAATTAATACTAATACGTTCAATGATAAATCACAATTATATAAAAATTGAATGTATAAACATAATACATATATTAACACCAAAGTGAATAACAACCTGACCTGAGAAAAATACAATTAAATATAACTGACGAATTATTAGGAATTCTCAGATTGGTGCTAGATGTTTTCATCTGGAAGATCCGAGAATTTTTTTAAATTCCATTAATGCAATTTCATTAAGTTGACGATCGCCTATTTCAGAAATAGATATTTGACATTGCTCTCGAATGTAAGAGAATCGGTCTGTTATAAATGCTCTATTCTAGGCGGCATTTAATGCAACTGCGTCTGCAGTTTAATCAGTACCAAGTGTAGGGTTGGCACAATATAGGTTACCGGTTTGAGCACCTGGATAGTTATGTGCAAGACGAATGTGAATTAAATGTTTTGGACAATCTGGATAAATTATCCGATAAAAATATATAAATGCATTTTTCAAGTAGTAAAAGTAGGTTTTCATTGTAATTGATTATGATTTTTTAAAATTATATTTTACTATCAGGTAAAGGACAATTTTGCAAATCTTCCAGTACACGCGCTACGATGTCGATTCTGGATTCTTTCACGTCCGGTACAAACAAACTGTTCTGCGCCTTGGAATGTGACAAACGCCACAATTGTATGGGTTTTAACCACAATAGAAATGCGGGGCTGTGTCAACTGATATCAACTGGTACTTCAGAGACTACAGCAGTCGGTATGGAGTGGAATTACTATACGAAATGTGCCCAGCCACAGGGTGTCTGTCTCGCTTGCACGAAATAAATAGAAAGGGCAGGTTTAAACTAACTACATTATACATTTTATAACTACAAGTAGCATATGATCAAAAGAAATATAGAATTAACTGTTTTGTATAACTTGGTACAAATAAGTATTCCTTGATTATAATTGAACTTCAGGTGGCAATATGTATAAATGATAACCGTGTTTCTTAATATCTTCACGTCTATTTAGTGTCTAGTTAGTTGCGGAAAATAAGAATAAGAATAACATGTCAATGAATGGGGACGATTTATTTTTTTTTTGAAAAGTTTAAAAGCAAGAGCTCTAGGTAAGGTTTTATCTTATCATTCAACGTCAATGTAAGCAAACACAAATTAGTGGTTCTTTTTGTATCCACAAAGCTTTTTAAGAAACGCAAAATGTCAAAGTAACCTTTATATTTGACCTTAAAAAAGGTAGATCATTTGCATCTGTCCTTCCATATGAGATTCCTACCAACTTTAGTTGCTGAGCAAATGACAAAGTATTTTCCCATATGGTTTCAATGGAAATTTTAAAAGCTGCAATTGTTTACAATCTGCCAATAAGTTGTTTAGCAAATGACCAAACAAACCTTTTCCCATATGAAACTTTGAACAGCCGCAGACTTCGGCTGTGGATGAATCTCAGCAAAAACTGGATAGTTTGTAGAGGGCAAATTAATCCTGTTTAATCAACCGGAATCAAGTGTGGAAAGTTGGTAAAGGCCCTTCCGTACATCATTCCTGCCAGCTTTGGTCCGTGTCTGCCCATTATTTCCTCAACAAATAACAAAAAAAGAGTCTTTTCCCATATGGTTTCAATGACAACAGACGCATCGGTCGGTTGAGTTGATAAATCTTAACCAAAAGTGGATAGTTTGTAGAGGGTATTGTGTCATCAATCCTGCAAAGTTTCAATACATTACATTTTGTAATTTCAAAGGAGATTTTTAAAAATTTGCCAATAAAAATCAAATGATCTCTGGCAATGGTGGATCGTTTGGTCCAAATTGGCTGAGCGGTTTTCAGAGGGGATTTTTTTTGTAATTGTGGACGGACGAAGGATGCAAAGTGATGGCAAAAGCTCGCATGGCCATTTAGTCCAGGTGAGCTTAAAAACTATTAGAAATAATTTAATCATGGCTTACAAATATGCGAGTTTTTTTTTTTTTTTAAAGAAGACCTGTTTCTGATAGGCGAACTATAACACTCTTGCTAGTATGTTGCATCACTAAAAATGCCAGGAGCTTAATTGTCATTTTTGTGCCGACCATAAAATATGATTGTTTTCAATTTCCACCCATTTGTTAGGAAAGGTGTCGACCCGTTTAAAGTATAACGGTAACTACAATGTAGCTAGAGTTCAAATTGACAGTTCATTTCAACAAATGTTTTAAGAATATATACATGTATGTACAAAAATTGTATATATTAGACAATTAATATATTAAGAAATATTTTTAGAAAAGTAAATAATCCATGATGATATTTTTTTCTTTTTTTTTTTCGTGGTTTCCAAGGGTTAACAATTTTATTTTATTTCAATTGTATTTTTAGGTATCTTACAAAATAAAATGTAGAATAAAAATGTGTTTTTTTTTAATTTTAATAATAGAAAATGAAATAATTTTTTCGTAGACGTCTTTTATTTCGGTATTTTATGATACGTTTTATTTCATGTTAACGTATGGGAGTTAGATTCCCATGTATAGTTATGCTGTTTTCCGTCCGTCGTAGTTCGATGGTAAATGAAGGAACATGTGATTCTTTGAAACGTTCTATTCAGGTTATTGGCTGAACTGGGACCATCCAGTCACTCTTGAGCCGGATGTACATTAGATTGAAGATAATAATATAACACGAAATCCAAACAAAAGGAGAAATTACAAATTGAACGAGCAATAACTGTAATAGTTAACTGTTACGAAGTATCCCAAACGAATTAACTGATCTCTCGAATGCCTAACATCGTATTCATTTAATAATTTGTTTTTCAGAGACTGAAATTGGGAAATTGTTCCCATCAAGTTTATGCATACTTAATGGTAAGGTTACTTGAAAATCGTGATATGGGTATTTTTTGTTTCCCAATTTTTACAGTCATACAATGTCCTATTTGATCAACTTTTGCTTGTCGACATGATGCATTGACAGATATATTCCAATAGTTTCAGCTCCTCGGCTTGGCGTAAGAGGCCCCTAAAGAGGCGACATGTTTGCCGTGTGTCGCAAACCCGTGTCGGTAATAGGGAGTGTTCCTGGTTGGCCGGATAAACGGTTCCGATCACATCTAGGACACAATCTTTACCTAGACGGGACACCGAATGGACCCGATTCGGTGAATCGGCTGGTCACAACAATCCTTTTAAAATATTTAAAATATAATATTTTTTCTTCTCCTCCAAATGTTTTTGTTAAATTCTAAATTCCTGATTAGCGGATTGGTGTTGGCTTATGGGTCACAAAACTCAACATGCTCCAAATGTTGGAATTTGGCATTTTATTCTTTTTCATTGTTTATGTTTATTTTATTTTCTCTAGTTTATTGTCTTAGGTTTTCATTTTCATTTTTGGTTTGATTTTTGTACAACCAGCTCAAGAGTGGCTGGACAGTCCCGGTCCAGTCAAAAACTGGTCACGTCTTGCCCTCTGCTGTTTTCTCGTGGTTGTTTGAAAAGACCCAAAGGAACCCTCAATGATGCCTGGGATGGGTGGTAAACCTGTATCTAAAAGGTTGATGTTTGGGTTCCGGGGTCTTGGAAGATGACCACTGATGGAAACACGGAGAAGGCGGTGGCTCATGGGGCAAGGCTTCCTCGGCTTAATGAGGCCACATGTTTGCCGTGTGTGGATACCCGTAAGGATAGAGGACGGGATCCTGGTGGCTGAAACACGACACTTTGGCCCTTACTTTATCTGAAACGGGCGGTCGGATGGGCCCGGTCCTGATCAATCGGCTAGTCACGCCAAGCCCTTGAACTTGACCTGATTCCAAAATGTACAACAATAATACCATTTACATAGGTTCGGTTCAAGAAGGCGGTGGCTCATGGGTCAATCGTGTAGATGTTACTTTGGGCGGTTGTCTTGCCGGGCAACCCCTGGCACAAGGCTTGCGCCCATAAAGAGGTACTCTATGCGAGTATCTTGTCAGTGTATCCCTGGTGCTTGTCGCATATGCGGCAGGCATACATCGTTTTGATGCTGCTCCGAGGTGGGCGGGGAGCAAGGGCAACGGACTAACAAAAATCAACATGGCGTTAACAAATAAAATAACAAACAACCCCTAAAAAACCCAGTCAACAAGTTCCAGACGAAAAAAAGAAGAGAGTGATGATGAAGAACATGCATCAAAATCCCAAAATATTGATCCCGGAAAATGTTTTAAATTTTTGGTTCTAACAAGTAAAAATTCAGAAAGGCCCCTATCCAAAATTTCACCATTCATGTTACAAAAGTCCATACAAGGTTGCGCAGGCACCGTTAAAAACGTTTCAAAATTAAAATCTGGAAGTATACTTATAGAATGTTTTAGGCCACAACAATTCAAAAATTTGCTTTCTTTGACTGATATTGGCACTGTACCCATCTCTGTAACTCCTCACAGGACACTGAACACTTGTCAGGGAGTTATTCGAGATAGAGACCAAGATCTTGCTGAACTTACCGAAGAAGAAATTTGTGAAGAATTACAATCTCAAGAAGTTTCCAAAGTTAAAAGATTCACCAAAAAAGTCGACAGCAAAATCATTAAACTTAACATCTACCTTCTCAGTTTCGATCTCCCGAAAGTTCCTGACCACATTTACATTGGCCCCTACAGAATTAAAGTTGACATATATGTACCGAACCCTATCCGTTGTTTCAAATGCCAGAAATTTGGACACGGTAGGAGTTCTTGTAAGGGTACAGAAAAATGCGTCAAATGTTCTGTAGTGGGTCACTCCACTTTTGAATGTGAAGGACAAACTAAATGTGCAAACTGCAGTGGAAATCACATGGCAAACTCTAGAACATGTGATTTCTATATAAAAGAACATGAAATTCAAAAGCTTAAAGCAGAAAAAAACATAACTTACCAAGAAGCTCGAAAATTGGTCTCTGTCGCGAATAACTCGCCTCAAAATTCTACTTATGCTGATAAGGTAAAAGGACCTCCGACTACAAGATCTCTCTCTATTCAAACAGTTTTTACCTGGCCACATGGCACTGAAAATCCAGTACTTGTCTCAGAATCTACTTCTTCCATGCCAAAATCCACTTCATCTTTACAGTCTTCCAGTTCTTCGCAGACGTCAGCTTCGTCTCTTCCCTTTAACCACTTTGAGATGGCTGATATTTACATCAACTCTAATGTTGACAGACAGATGCATGAAGATCTAGGGAGAAAACTCCAAACATCAAACAAATCTGCAAACGCTCAAAATGCAAAATATCAATCCTCAACACAAAAGTCCTCAACTTCTGCCAATAAACAGTCTTCACCTCAAAAGTCCTCCAATAAACAGTCCTCACCTCAAAAGTCCTCCAATAAACAGTCCTCACCTCAAAAGTCCTCCAATAAAGTCTTCAACGCAAAATAATAACAAGCAATCTTCATCATCACAACAGAAAAATAAGCGTTCGACTTCAGTGGAAAAAATTAAACAGAACACTGGTCGTGTGAAAAAAGCAGAAAAGCACTTGATAAAATTTCAGACGCTGTCATCAGAATATGCCGACGTTGACAGCGTAATGGAAGTAACCCCAGATGATTATTCTGAATCAGTCTGGGGTGACCCCATTTCAGACGTCTCTGTGCGGAGGAATAGGAGCTCTTCCCCACACGCGGGGCATAGTTCCAAATTTTCTCCTATTCGTCCGCCCAGAAAATGAGTAATATAATCCAATGGAATTGTCGGGGTTTAAAAACTAACCTTATCGAGCTATCGTTGCAAGTACAAACATTCCTTCCTGTTGCCTTTTGTCTTCAAGAAACTCACTTAAAAGAAAACGATTCTATAAATGTTAAAAACTACACTCTATACAGTACTTATGTTGGAAAGGACGAAAGAGCCGCAGGCGGCTCTTCGATTCTTGTTAGAAATAACACCATTCACAGTCAGGTTAATCTAACAACAAATCTGCGAGCCGTTGCTGTCCGAGCTTCTTTTGGAAAAACTGTTACCATCTGTTCAATATATATTCCTCCAAATTCTACCATTGATTCTCAAGAACTCAGATCTTTAATCAGTCAGTTGCCAACTCCTTTTCTCCTGCTGGGAGATTTTAATGCTCACAACCCCATTTGGGGTAGTCATTTGCAAAATGATAAAGGCAAGAAAATGGAAGATTTACTAAATCAGGAAGGATTGCGTGTATTTTAACGATGGTTCTGATAGTTACCTTCATCCGGGGAATGGTTGTTACTCGGCTATTGATTTAACAATCTGTGACCCTTCGTTATTACTGGACTACTCATGGCGCGTCCATGATGATTTATGTGGAAGTGACCACTTTCCAATTATACTGGAAAATCTGTTTCCTACTTCATCCGAGAGAGTTGCTCGCTGGAAATTTGACAAAGCCAACTGGCCTTTGTTCGATTAACTCTGTCGAGATGAACTTAAAATAGGTGATTTCGATAATGTTACTGATCCAGTCCTTAAATTTAGCGAAACGTTGGTATCGATAGCCGAGAGAGCCATTCCTAAAACCTCGACAAGTCCAAAACAACCAAGCAAACCGTGGTTTGATGATGATTGTGAGGAAGTGAAGAAAAATAGGAAGAAGGCCGAACGACGATTCAATTTGCATCCAACCCAGGATAATTTAAGTAATTTCCGAATATTCCGTGCGAAAGCACATCGAACATTTAAACAAAAGAGACGAAAGTCTTGGCAAAATTTTGTCTCAAAATTAAACTCTCATACTCCTATGAACAAAGTTTGGAATTTTATACAAAAAATAAATGGAAAAAACAATAAAGCCAATCTTCACCATCTGAAAGATGGTCAGACTCTATTAACGTCAGAAAATGATATTCTTCTTCTACAAATTACTCTTAGGAATTTCAACGTATTAAAACCCGAACCGAAAAAACCAAACTTAACTTTCGATCAAACAATTCAGAAGACTACAACCGCCCTTTCTCTGTGGATGAACTAAACAATTCTTTGGCAAAAGCCCATGATACAGCTTGTGGTCCTGATGACATACATTATAAGCTTCTTAAACATCTTCCTGATACATCATTACAGACGCTTTTAGATATACTAAATAACATTTGGGAAACTGGTGACTTGCCCTCTTTATGGAAGCTGGCCACAGTTGTCCCTATTCCAAAACCTGGAAAGGATCATTTTGAATCTTCGAATTATCGGCCAATTGCCCTCACAAGTTGCGTGTGCAAGACTATGGAACGGATGATCAACGACCGCCTTGTCTGGTTCCTAGAGACCAATGGTCTCCTGTCCAATATACAGTGTGGATTCCGGCAAGGAAGAAGCACGTTAGATCATCTTGTTCGCTTCGAGTCTTTCATACGCAATGGGTTTGCTAAAGGTGAACATGTGGTGTCGGTCTTTTTCGACCTTGAAAAAGCATACGACACCGCTTGGAAATATGGAATTTTAAAAGACTTGAATGATATGGAGTTGAAAGGTAGGTTACCTACCTTTATTGATAATTTCTTATCAGACAGACAGTTCAAGGTCAAGGTAAATACTACCATGTCTGACCCTTTTGAACAAGAGATGGGTGTTCCTCGGGGAAGCATCCTCTCTGTTACTCTATTCAGTATTAAATAGTTTGGCTAAAACGTTACAAAATAATGTTGAAGGCTCACTTTATGTTGATGATTTTCTTATATGTTATAGAAGTAAAAATATGAACAACATAGAAAGACAACTACAGTTATCTTTAAACAAAATTGAAAAGTGGGCCACAGAAAATGGTTTTAAATTTTCGAACTCAAAAACCGTCTGTATGCATTTTTGTAACAAACGAAAACTGCATTTAGACCCTGAACTAAAGCTGTACAATGCACCCATTAAAGTTGTGAAAGAAACTAACTTCCTTGGAATTCTGTTTGATAATAAACTCACCTTTCTACCCCATATCAAAATGCTGAAAGCTAAATGCTTGAAAGCATTGGACATTTTAAAAGTTGTTTCCAGCACTGACTGGGGCGCTGATAAAAGCATTTTGTTAAATTTATATAGATCTTTAGTGAGATCGAAACTTGACTATGGTTCTATTATTTATGGATCTGCTCGCAAATCCTATATAAAAATTCTAGATACTGTTCACCACCAAGGCCTACGTTTGGCCTTGGGGGCGTTCAGAACATCTCCCGTAGAAAGTTTATATATAGAGGCGAACGTGCCGTCTCTTTACAACCGTAGAATTAAACTTGGTCTACAGTATTTAACAAAGCTGAAAGCCTATCCTTCAAATCCTGCCTACGACTGTGTTTTCAACCCTCTCTATGAGGATATATTTGAACAGCATGAAAACAAAATTCATCCTTTTGGTATCCGGATGAAACCACACATTTCTGGTTCCAACATCAACCTTGGTGAAATAGCCCCTATTAGTATACCTCAGTCGCCGCCTTGGCTTGTACCCAAACCCACATTTATTTTTGACATCAGAAAATATAAAAAGTCGGAAACTAACCCAATTATAATTCAGCAACTTTTTGCTGAAATAAAATCAAAGTTTGCATTTCATGACTCAATTTATACGGACGGATCCAAGGACGGGGACAAAGTGGCTGCTGCAGCAGTCTATGGGCAGCAGGCAGCAACTCTCCGTCTTCCATCTTCCAGTTCAATATTCAGTGCAGAAGCTAGAGCCATCATTCTTGCTTTAAAATTTGTCAGAACGTCTGATAAACTAAAATTTATTATTTGCTCGGATTCTCTTTCATGTTTATTGGCTATAGAAGGTCAGAAATATAAAAACCCTTTAATTGCCCACATTATTGAATTTTATAAAAGACTTGTCCAAATGGGCAAAGAAATAGTTTTTATGTGGATACCAAGTCATATTGGTATCCGAGGAAACACAGTCGTAGATAGTATAGCGAAGGATGCTTTAGATGAACCAGTTACTAATATGTCAGTGCCTTATACTGATTTTAAACCTTTGATTTATCAATATGTTTTACGTCTGTGGCAGTCCCAGTGGGATCTGCTTACAGACAACAAATTGCATGCTATTGAGCCAACCGTTGGCACAAATATTTGTTTCTTCGGCAGAAGCCGGAGAGAACAAGTTGTTTTAACTAGATGTCGAATTGGCCACACCAGGAAGACTCATTCTTTTATTTTAGAAAATGAGCCGCCTCCTGAGTGTATCCCTTGCCAATGCCGACACACTGTCAAACACCTTTTAATAGACTGTGTAGATAAATCCGACATCATTAGTCGGTACTACACAGTCGACAATATTAAAGACTTGTTTACAAAGGTCGCTGGCGACCGTCTTTTAAAATATTTGAAGGATGTTGGGCTATATTCTAAAATATAGTCCACATCACTAATATAATATGCTCGTAATATTTCAAGTTTATTTGTTTAATCTATTGTTTGTTGATACTGTTTTTGACTGTGATAATGTATATTTCTTTGTTTCAAAAGCTTAAACTGTGATATTTTTTATATAATCAGATTTTCGAGGAATTTTATTATTTAGCTTTATTTTTATTATTTTCTGTTTTACTTGTTAATATGTATTTTGTTTTATCAAGTCTGGTCTTACCTGATTTGTTTTAAACGAAAATTAGTTTTCGCCACGATATGACCATTTGTGTCGACGTGGCGTTAAACAACATTCAATCAATCAATCAATCAGTTTCATTAAATAAAATTAATGAAAAAGACTTCTTTTCTGCAGTGATAAGTCATCCCAATATCAAGTCAGTGTAGTTTGAATAATATTTATATAAAATGATCAATTGCAACATTTGACCAAGCAAATATCTGTTGTCACATCTGAATTGAAATAACGACGATTTTTCATATGTAATATGGGGCCTCGGTGGGCGAGTGGTCTAGGTAGTTCGTCGTGACTACTGATGATCACTAGCCTGTCAACGCTGAGGTTGTGAGTTCGAATCTTACCTGTGGCGGGGTGTGTTCGACTCCGATCTGAATTGATAAGGATTGCCAATTTTCATACCGAAGGTCGGTTGTCCTCTCCAGGTACTCCGGCTTCCTCCACCAATAAAAACTGGCCGCCGCGAAATAGACAAATGTGCTGAAAACGGCGTAAACCCCTAACTAAATAAACAAACATACGCAATAAAAGCATAATTTGATGCATGTTATCTGCCCTTGTATGATGTGTTATCTGCCACCCCGTGAGCTTCACCGACGTCACTTCCGCTCAGCTGTAAATAATCGTGTGATCATTATTTATAGTGAATTAACCCTTCATAAATGTTCTAAGAAGTTTCAAATAGGGGCTTTTAAAATCTATTTGTAGATCTTCACAGTGACTGAATTAAGTTGAATTCATGAACTCTATAATCCAAGCGAAAAAATAACACTGTTTAATAGCTGTAGCATTTTGGATATGCACATTGCTTGAAGACTGGAAAATCTAATTCAACAGTAAAATTATTTCTTGGTAGTGACAAAATATGTGATAAATAGTTTAATAAAAAGAATAAATATTAAGAAAGACAACTCTTATTTCTTTTTAAAACAAGAACACCTACAAAAAAGAAAAAAAAATTACTGGACAGTCATGATAACCGGTCAGGAGCAATACCCTGCAAAAATGAATTCAACTGGTTAACAAAAATATACACGTATTTAGATTTAAATTTGAAATGGACGGGTTTACAGTTAAAAAATTACGCTTATACATGTATAGTTAACACACCCGCGAAATCACAGAATCAAAACTGTCATCTTTTGATAGATATCATCCTCTTAGTAAGTAACCATGTCGACCTTTTACGCGCTGGGGTAAAAAACAACAGGATTATTCTTTCATTTTCATTCATTTACGCAAGGGCGAGGCAAAATTCAATATACATATAAAGATATAAGGATATGGGGTAAGCATCAATGAACTTAAAATGGCTTATTTGACCCTTTTATTTTGGAAACGGTGAAAGATACAAAAACAAATTCTGCGGTAACTTTGTTGGGTTGTTCGTGAGAAATCATTTTAGAAGAATCATTTAATCCAATGAAGAATAAAAAACTTTCAAAAATTAGCGTGTCACCATATCTCAAAAACGATAACAGATAGACAAAAACGGAACGAAAGTGATTTTTTCCCAGCAAGGAACATGATAAACAAATCCCATAAAAATCCGACCAAAAAAAAAAAGACTTATACAGTTAAAATATTATTGGAGAATTTTTTATTATATATAACAATTTATTATCTTCCGGGAATAGTACAATACCAATTATGCATTCACTAGGTCTTGTCATGGGCATAATGATTATCCCAGCAGTTTCGAAGCTATTCAGAAATACTGATGGTACATCCAGTGTTTAAAGGGGTGGGACATGGACTCTGAGATATCTCAGCTTTTCACAACGAATAAATGTTTAAAATTAAGGGACAAGGATCTCAATGTCTTTTGTTGGATTTTTTACGAGGGAATACACCCATTCCCCAGGCGGGCAACGTGTAAAATCATTTATTGCGTCTCCTTGTAGGTAATTAGAAATATATGTGGCTACGGGGTATGGAGTTAAATGGTTTATGAGATTTGGCCATTGCGTATTAAAACATAATAAATGATAAACATTTTTATGGATTATGAAAAAATAAAATATTAATTGATTTGAGGGGCGAGGATGATAACCCCCCCCCTTTGGTGGGGGTGTTAGGTTTTTATCAATGTGTTTGTCGTATCATGGGGAAAAGAAATGTGATTTTAGGGCAGGGATTTCAATGATTTAATTGATTATCAAAGACTAATGATTCGAGGGGATGAACCTTGGGGGAATGAGGTATATATCAGTTCATGCGTGTTGTCATGGGGAATAAAAATATACGGTTTAGATGTCGGGTTTCTTAGGTTTTTAATTTTATATAATTTTATAGAAAAGTTCTGAGATAATTGGGATGGTGATAACCCCCTCGGGAAGCGAAGTATGCATCATTTGGTGCGTCTTACGGTGGGGAATAAGAAAATATATGGTTTAGGGCTGGAAATTTTAACGGTTTACGAGATGTTTGAACATTATTGATTTAATGGGAGTGGTGATAACCCCCTGGGGAAGCGAGGTACGTGTCATTTTTTGCGTCTTACCATGGGGAATAAGAAAATATATGGTTTATGGGTGGGGATTTTAACGGTTTATGAGATAATTGAAGTAATTGAATATTGTTTAACGCCACGTCGACACAAACGGTCATATCGTTGTGAAAGCTCATTTTTTCCAAACTAAAACAAACCAAGTAAAACTAAACTTGATAAAACAATGCATATTTACAAGTAAAACAAAATATTAAATTACAGCTAAACAATAAAATTTCCCCAAAATCTGGTTATGTTAACAATATCACAGTTTAAGCTTTTAAACTGAGACATACACATTATCACAGTCACAAATAAATCAACAAACACAAAACACTAGACATTCAACAAATTAAACAAATACACTTGTTAAATTAAAGAACCTTTGTGAGCACGCTCACATACCCCACGTCTTCATATTGTCACTGGAGAAACAAAATCTCACTTCACAAGTAAAATGAACACAATCAAATGCTTACCTTCACATATTTATCCTAATTTGAATGGCAGCATATTGGGAAATTTAAATTCCAAGCGAGAGTAGTCAACAGTAATAGTATAGTGAGGCAAATAAGTTCAAAGGGGTGTAACTCCTAGAAAAAAATTGAATCGTAATTTCCTGTCGATATGCACATCTACGTAGTATGTCCTTATTATCTGAAAAGGTTTCATGAAATTCTGTTGTGTGGTTTGAGAGGAGTTGCGATGACAAACTGTTGCAGTAGTACATTAAAGTAAATTAGTTCAAAGGGGCGTAACTCCTAGAAAAAAAATTGAATCGTAATTTCCTGTCGATATGCACATCTACGTAGTATGTCCTTATTATCTGAAAAGGTTTCATGAAATTCTGTTGTGTGGTTTGAGAGGAGTTGCGATGACAAACTGTTGCAGTAGTACATTAAAGTAAATTAGTTCAAAGGGGCGTAACTCCTAGAAAAAAAATTGAATCGTAATTTCCTGTCGATATGCACATCTACGTAGTATGTCCTTATTATCTGAAAAGGTTTCATGAAATTCTGTTGTGTGGTTTGAGAGGAGTTGCGATGACAAACTGTTGCAGTAGTACATTAAAGGAAATTAGTTCAAAGGGGCGTAACTCCTAGAAAAAAAATTGAATCGTAATTTCCTGTCGATATGCACATCTACGTAGTATGTCCTTATTATCTGAAAAGGTTTCATGAATTTCTGTTGTGTGGTTTGAGAGGAGTTGCGATGACAAACTGTTGCAGTAGTACATTAAAGTAAATAAGTTCAAAGGGGCGTAACTCCTAGAAAAAAAAATTGAATCGAAATTTCCTGTCGATATGCACATCTACGTAGTATGTCCTTACTGACTGACGGACGGACGGACTGACGGACAGACGGACGGACGGGTCAAAAACATTATACCCTCCGCAACTTCGTTGCGTGGGGTATAAATATAAGGAAAATTGTAAATGTTTGATGTGGACTATCTAGAATTCTAGAATATAGCCCAACATCCTTCAAGTATTGTACACTGAAAATCTAAATTGGTCAAAATGACCATCTGATTGGTCAAACTCTCGTCTTTGGTTAGTCAAATATGGGAATGACCAACTGACTTAGTCCAAATGACTACGTGGGTGGTCGGGATAATGTTCTTACTAATTACATATTCAATTTGACCATGATTATAGTCGGTAATTATCCAATAAAATGAAAGCACGCGTGTGCGTTTTTTTGGCGGCATTTCTTTGCATACGCGGCGTAGGTATACAGTCAAACAACATTCAAGTCATTCGGAAATCCGAAACAGCAGTTACATTTATTACAAGAAAATTGCATTTAGAACTTTTGTAAGTATAATTTGTTTACATATGGATTATTTAAATATTGTATTATTACATTGAATTATATATCCTTTGCAAAATTAGCCGGTTAAAAACTGAAATCGCGACAGGAAATAATGATGGGGATATTTTGAGGAGAATCAATTTCCAAAGAAATTATTGAAGCCAAAAATATGTCAAATATAATTAAGGTAATATCAATTCATATTTATTAAGATAAAATTGCTTATGGATAATGTTTTCTTTTGAATAAAACCCGGGGGTTTTTAGTTTTTAACACGGAAAAAAAACCGGAAGTTGGTTCGCATTTGTAAGGATTTTTAAATATATATTTACAAACAAAACGTTGACATGTCCGACATGGCTTACAAATCCTTCAATTGTGAAATACATTCGGACCTAATGATGCTAAGCGAGTTTAAGTAAGCTAAAGGAGCTCATTTTATAGGATTTACCTTGTTCAGAAATTCATGGATATAACATAGAATACCACGAACAACCGTCATGACTGTAGTCTGTACACAGTGAGTACATTAATGTAGCATTCAAATTGTATAATCATTAATGTTTCTTCATCAATAGCATATTTGATTAACAGATAATTGCCTGATCAAATTTGAATATCCTATTCAAAAAGCTGAAGCTACTTAACAGGGTGGCCAACGAAACCTAGGGTGAAGTAATTAGCCTGACTAGTTGGAACAACAGCACAATTGACACAATCTTTTGTCCCTTGTTTTATTTGCAGCAGCAAGAAGGTGCGCAGCCGTATTGAAATTGCCTCTGTTATTTATGGAGAGTGTGGATCATCTGATCATGTCACGTGAAGAATTCTCAATCGTGAAGAGGTAAGTCATTATAGTTTTGTAAATGTTTCCGTTCTTAGTTAATTTGAAAGGTCAAATGCAAGGTTAAATAATTTAATTGGTAAACATTGCTTGTATCTATCACTGATGATATCTGAAAGCTGACAAATTAAACTATAAAATATCAATTTTGTCATTACACTCATATTTGAATTTTATTTATTTTCAAGAATTTTGATCAAATACAATTATAAACACATTTTGCATTTCGTAAGTTGGTAAAATTTTGTTGGTTAAAAAATTGCTTGTAAGGAAAAACATTGGCATAATTGTAAATATAACTGTTAAGATGTTTTTTTAAATATTTTAGTTTATCACTTCATGTAAAACTCTTAATAAAGAAATATTATTCAAATTCTTTTTTATTTCAGCCTCGCAATAATAATTTGTCTAGAAAATGATGTTCTGTCGAGAGAAAATGATGCCTTTAAAGAACAGTTGAGAACGTGATTGTTAGCAGATCATGTGACATGATCTCAGCTGTGTTGGGACTTATAATGGCAATTTATACTTTTAATTTGGCGTATCCAAAACACATCCAGAAAACTTTATTTTGTCAACGTGTTCTATTAAGTCTGGATGATGAGGTAGCAATTGATAAAAAAATCTTAAATGTTACATCCTTGTTAAACCAAGAAATGAACAAATAAAAATGTTTTGATTTATCCCCATTTAATTAGACATGAAGAATTAATTGATGTACATATTAGTCTGAGTGAATCAATTTTTTTCTTTCTGATTTGCAAATGGGTCTTTATCTAAGGTTTAAAAAATAACAGAAAAAGTGCCATTCAGTATGTGAACAATAATCAATTACAAATATAATGTGTGTATTAAATTCTTGTATCTTCCAATACAAGATGTAATGTATCTTAATATTTTATTATCATGAAAGATTGCAATGTCAAGTATAATTTTCTAGTACTATAGAATTAAAAGTTACATTTCATATTGAATATTTGTCAGTATTTCAAATGTTACGGTCGAAATCACCTTTAAATTGTAGCCAACAAAAGACACAAATCAATAATAAAATTTAACAAGATTTATTATATACAAGTTTACAAAAAAATATTACACAAACTAAAATGTCAACTTAACTGTTCAAAATCCATCGTCTTTTCCTAATCCGGAATTCTTCTCGTAACTGTTGCGGGAATCCAAACGGAATATTATATCCAATCAGTCACAATCTAGTATGATGTAACGTAAATAAAAGTGTCAAGTACGATGTGTGAAACGTAAATAGAAGTGTGTTAATCCAACAGCTAAGTCTGGTCCGATATCTTCTGCTCTGAAAGTCTAACTTTGTTGTCCGTATATATACTGTAGAACGGAAACTTCTGGAATACGGTAGAATTTTGAATTACACCAGAATTATTACGTAAGTCAAATAGAAAGTTCTAGTCATTCCATCAGTATCTATTATTGTTCCAGTGATTTCTAAACTGCGCAGTTATAACATTATTTGGTAAACAACTATAAGTATTATGTAAACATATTACACATGTTATAAGGCTACGCAAAACAAATTAGGCCAAGATAAATAAATATAATTACAATATCATAACAAAATAAATATAATAATACAATATCATAACACAAAACAGTTTATACTGTTGAATTCTCACATAACTGATTTCCTTCCTTTATTAAAAATTATTATTAAAAATTATTGTTCCTAAAAAAATAATTGAATATTGATGATTCGCTTTCCTTTGAGAGAACATTGCTCATTTACCAAAAAAAAAAAACAAAACCGAATTTGGTGGTATTCTTAGCCCTTTAAGATACCCTAGGCTTTTAACAATGAGCACATTTTACTTGCATCAAGATTAACTGGCCTACTGAGTTGCCTTGATGTAAAAGTTTAGTTTATTTTAATATCTATCAAACAAGGGTAATACAAAACATAAAAACAAAATACTGGTACATGAAAATTATCATAAATAAAAAAAGGAAAACCAGAATCATGAACAAATACAACAACAAAAAATGAAAATGGCGTATGCATGTTAAGAATAGGAAAACATAATAATACGTTTTATCATCCTTCCCTGCGATTCTATCAGCTTGTTGAGCACCTCCGTAAAATTCGTATCAAGAAGCGCGTGCGCGAGGCAGCTTAGAACTTATTAAATAATTTTCAAAATTGCAAAATATTAATAAATATATCAAGATCTGGTGTTCATTTTTTATATTATGGCGTTTTATTTAAATGAATGATGAAGAAATTTATAAAAGTGACATCAACAAAATGTGTCTTTCCTCGATGCTGATAATGTCTGCTGGGACTTCTTTCCGCTCTTTCCATTGCATTTCATTATTTGCGATTAAAACAATTTATTAAATGTACGCTTTATATTTTCATAGCCACATTTTCGCCTGAATTAGTACTAATACAACTAAAGATGTTTAAATATGGTAGTATCCTTGGTTAAAGTTGAATGATTATTTTATGTTGCGCATATTTTAGTCAGACGTTGTTTCGCGAATGGAGACGGACTATGACGTCACGAGGTTGCAAGTTTGAAAGCGGGTTGTTTAGTTTCCCGGAAAATCATGAACAAAGATTTCCAGACTGATTTTCTTTTAAAAAAATGAAAATACACCCTAATGTATGTATTTATATCGTTTATAAGATATTTTACATGAACATTCAGGACATATATATACTTATTGGTATGGTAAACAACGTACGTGTTGTTGTCGTTGGGATGAAGAATCCATACTTTTCCCGCGATAATTTGGGAGAATTTAGAAAGTTTACAAATATTTACGTTTCAGATTAGTAATTAAGATGATAAAAACGCTCACTCGTCCCAAACTTCATATTCTGGCTCACGGGATGATATTTTACGATATCTAGCTGTCAAAATGCAGATAATATATACATACATATCTTTCTTGTTCCTTCAAATAGCTGTTTTAATGTCAAAGTCGAAAACGGCAGCAAACTCTAATCGATCCGCCATACTGTTGACAAATTCGCAACACGTGACCAAAAGTTTTGGAGCATCTCACAAATCATTTTTACTACACCTGTTCAACGTTTGTTGACATTCTTCTTGTTAGAATATATAACCGTAACCTTTTAATACCTAATAAGAGGATATTTTTTCTAAAAAAAATCATTTCATTTAAATATTTCAAATTTATTCTTCTGAGAAACGTGAATACACAAGTCCATTCTGAACTTGTTTCGGATTTCTTTTCGAAAGATAACTTTCAGATAGAAAACAAATCAATAAAATATATTTTAAAATCGTTCTCATTACAACTATTTTTAATACAGTAAATGGTTGAAATGGTTAAACAATGACGAAATGAACATTCGATGAGGACTGAAAAAAAGTAATTAAATTACTGACTGTCAACAGCCGGTAACAATATTACGGACAATCTTGGGTGTAAATTAAATCGAATTTCCCTCGCTTTCGCACTTCTGTATTTTTTCATATTTATACGCTAAAGTTTGCTTGACTCAAAACAGTTTTCTCCAACACCCATTTGTTATTCGATAGAGTTATCTTTCTATATTTGTTATTTTTCAGTGAATAACTGTATGCAACCCATGCATTGTACCTTGATTTAAAATTGTATTGAGTTCATAGGAACTTTTTGCAGATTGGTGGTACTTTAGCTCAAGAGATCGTCGTGTTAACAATACTCAAGCACACCTAGTTTTTATCAAAACTACCAATGCTGGACTAAAAAAATTGCGAATAGGGCTTTATAAGTGTTTTTGATTTATAGTGGTATTTTTAGTCAACTTTTCCTGATGACCAAACTTGTAGTCAAACAGACTGAATTACTAGTCAATACTTTACTGTCTGACTATCGAAATAGTCAAAATGACATTTTACATTGTCAACTAGAGGACAGTCATATTGACCACCTAAACTTGTCGATTTGACCACCTAATATAGTCATTTTGACTATTTACAATAATCATGTTGACAAACCAGCATTGTCGGTTTTGACTGTTTCTATTAGTCAAATGGATTACACTTAATTGTCAAACTGACAAATGTAAATAGTCAATTAGACCAATAACATTAGTCATAGTGACTTTAAATTTCAGTCATTTTGACTACCAAACATTGTCTTTGTGACAATCTTAAACAGTCAAATGTGACTAAACACCTGGTCAGATGACTATTTCCCTAGTCAAAGTGATTAAATGCATTGTCATCTGGAGGACAGTCAAAATGATCAACTTAATTGGTCAAACTGACAAATTTAGATTTTCAGTGTAAAAGACGCTCGCCAGTGACCTTTGTAAAGTCTTTAATATTGTAATATGAAACGAGTGACCGTCTAATATTGCACAATGTTTAAGGAATATTTCGATCCATCCGTTCTCTTGGTAATCCCACATTGTATACTGGGGCGCTTTTTCGGTATTGAATCCAAATAACGATCTCTTCGTCTTCCCTTTGGCTATTATCAATGGTCACATTTTTTATCCGACCGCATTAAAACAGGCTGCAATGGTTAAACATGCGTCCCAGCTGAACATGTACGTCCGGGTACATTTCTGGGGCAATTATTTTAACAGTATCATGTTCGAAAGATTTTCCGGTTTCATCTATATTCCATATTTTCTTGGGTTTTCCAATAAATCATTCTCAGCGAGATAGTTTCCTAGATCTTTAAAATATTCTTCTACTCTAGCTCTGTTCATCATCCTACATCTTAAATCTTCATGTCTTGATTGAACGCCTTGCCACCAGTCTTTTCCTGGCGTGGAGTTTTTGAAAGGGCTTTAAACGTTTAACTAAAGATCCGGTTCTAGTTAACAACTGCCTTCGAGTGATATCGACGCCTATTCGGGATGCTTTTTGGACTGAATTTACAATGCCAGCCTCAATTTCTGCTGGTTTCCTCCTCGACCTACTGTGTGTATTCCGTGTCAATGTCGAAATAGTATTAAACATCTTTTCATTGACTGTGTAGATAAATCCGACATTATTTGCCGGTACTACACAGTCAACAGTATGAAAGATTTATTTACAAAGGTTGCTGGCAGCCGTATATTACAATATTTGAAGGACGTAGGACTATACTCGAGAATATAGGCTGTCTGACTGTATTCCTGGTTATCGTCCTTATCCAGATTTTTAAATTGTTATATGTTTTGACTGATGTTATATTATTGATTATACATATATTTTCTTGTAGCGTTTCTGCGATATAAAATGTTTCGTAAGGTTTTGTCTAATATTTGTTTTATTGTTTATATTGTCATTAATATTTTATTTGTAAATAGTCAATTGGTTTTAATGCTGTACTATTGAATTTTTTTTTATTCTTTGTCCTTGCATTCTGAAATACAAAATACGACTACACGTTGATTTTTAACGAAAATATACTAGAGTTCTATAGGCATAAACATCAATAATAAATTGCTTCGCTGAGCGCAGCTGGATATGACCGCAGAGCTCCAACCCTGAACAATTGGGGCAAAAGTGGACACAATATTCGCACATGATACAGGTCTGAATTTGGATTGTAATTAAATATTTGACACATAATAGAATAACTGTAATCAAAGAACTTAGAATTGGTCATATGATTTGAATTTATATTCAATTTTTTGCTTTTTGTGCAATACAATATGCTGTGGCGAATTGCCCCCCCCCCCCCAAAAAAAAAAAAATAATTTACCCCCTTTTTGCTTTTGTGCAATACACTATGAAGTTGCACATTGACCCCCTCCCCCTCCCAAAAAACAAAAACAAAAAACAATAAAAATTATTGAGAAAAAAATTGCCCCCCATTTCTCATTTACCCCCCAAATTTTGTTTTCAACCCCCCCCCCCCCCCCCCCCCACATTTCTTTAGACATAATTTACGACTTGTAAGGGAGGTAATCGAATCATACACAACATTTTACTTTAAATGTGTTTGGATTACCTCCCTTATACCACGATAATAACGAAAAATGCTTGTTGGGCCCTTTTTTTTGGCTCTTAATTCTAACTGTTGGGACCAAAACTCCCAAAATCAATCCCAACCTTCCTTTTGTGGTCATAAACCTTGTGTTTAAATTTCATATATTTCTATTAACTTATACTAAAGTTATAGTGCGAAAACCAAATGTCTTCGGACCACGACGACGACGACGACGTCATACCAATATAAAAATTTTGCGGTCGTATAAAAATGACAAAAATTAACCACAAAATATGCTGATTTAAAACGTGCACAATGCCGTATTAACAGGCTTCTACGAAAGTTTTGATACCACGTGCAATGCGGACGGATGGAAAATCATGTTGCAGTCTCATTTTGTAATTTTGATCAGGAACGTTACTTTATCAGACTTCGTAAAATGCTCTAAAAATAATTTCTCGATTTGTTGTTTAATTTTTCCGTTGATAATAATCAAAATTTTACATTGAACAAAAAAATTACAGACAGAAAAGAATCTTATGTTATGTTCAAGAAGGTTTTGAAATGCTAGCATCATTTGTTTTGTAAGATTGGCGTGAGTATTTACAATAAAAAACTAAGTATGTTGCCAAACAGCTCATGCGACAATAGATAAGAAAAATTAAATGGAAATGGTGAGCTGTCAACAGGGGCGTAAATCGACTAAAATATATGAAATACACAAGTCGAACAAAACCAAATATAAAATCGTAAAAAACAACAAAGTAAAACGTTAAAAATATCCAACGTTTCGACCAATACGGTCTTGATCACGAGCATGTAAAAAATAACTAGAGGCTCTCAAGAGCCTTTATTGCTCACCTGGGTTTAACTTTTCACCTTGAGCAGACCTAAAAATTGTTGCAGTCGATTTGGCTGGTTTTTCTATAGAATTCTATGTTAAACTAATTTCAGCTGGCAGTCATCTTGGTTGACAGTCCAGGTCAACGGATACATTTGTAAGAGAGAACCATCGAAGGACCATTTCTGCTAGGTGAACGGATACATTTCTAAAAGAGAACCATCTAAAAACCATTTCTGCTAAGTCTTGTTCCAACTGGCTAAGCGGTTTCAGACAAGAAGATTTTTAAATGAATTTTCCTATAGGGTCCAATATTTAACAAAGTTCGGTGTGGTAGCCATCATGGTTGACAATCCAGGTAATCGGACATATTTCTGAAAGAGGACCTCCTAAGGACCAATTCTGCCAAGTCTGGCTCCAATATGTCAAGTGGTTTCAGACAAGATTCTTCAATGAAATTTTCCATGGGGCCCTATGTTAAACTAAGTTCGTGTGTAGCGGCCATCTTGGTTGACAGTCTGGGTCATCGCACAAAATTCTGAAAAGGACCATTACTACCAAGTCTAATTCTAATTGGCTTAGTGGTTTCAGACGAAAAGATTTTTTGAGTGAATTTCCCATAGGGTCCTATGTTAAACTAAGTTCTACTGTGGCGGCCATCTTGGTTCACAGGACCTCTTAAGGACCAATGCTGCAAAGTCCTGCTCCAATATGTCAAGTGGTTTCAGACAAGAAGATTTTCCAACAGGGTTCTATGTTAAACTAAGTTCGGTTGTGGCGGCCATCTCGGTTGACAGTCCAGGTCATCGGACAAATCTCTGTAAGAAGACCATACAAGGGCCATTGCTGGCAAGTCTGGTTCTAATTGGTCAAGTGGTTTAAGACAAAAAGATTTTTCGATGAATTTTCCCATAGGGCCCAATGTTAAACTAAGTTCGGTTGTGGCGGCCATCTAGGTTAACAGTCCGGGTCATTGGACATATTTCTGAAAGAGAACCTCTGAGAACCATTACTGCCAACTTTGGTCCCAACTGGCCTTGTAGTTTCATATAAGATTTTCGAAATTCACCCCCCCCCCCCCTTTTTCTATTTTTTGTAACAGCAGCCATGTCGGTTGGAAGTCGGGGATGCCCGATATAATTTTGAAAGGGGGCCACCCAAGGACCATTACACCATAGTTTGGTCTCAATTGGCCAAGTGGTTTGAGAGGAAAAGATCTTTAAAGGAAAGTTTTCGCTGGATGCAGTCTTTAAAAGGGCATAACCTCCTATAAGGGATCAATCAATGATTTTGGCCATGTTGACTTATTTGTATGTCTTACTTTGTTGAACATTTTTTCTGTTTACAATTTGTCCTTATCTATAATAATATTCAAGATAATAACATAAAACTGCAAAATTTCCTTAAAATTAACAATTCAGGGGCAATAACCCAAGAAAGGGTTGACCGATTCGTCTGAAAATTTCACGACAGGAAGATCTTGACCTGATGAACATTTTTACCCATAGTCAGGTTTGCTCTAATTGCTTTAGTTTTTGAGAAATAAGACAAAAACTGCAGTTTACCCCTATGTTCTATTTTCAGACATGTCGGTTGGCAGGCCTGTCATCAGACACATTTGTTAAAACTAGATACCCTAATAATACTTGTGGCCAGGTTTGGTTCAATTTGGCCCAGTAGTTTCAGAGGAGAAGATTCTTGTAAAAGTTAACAGACGAAGACGACGGACGCCAAGTAATGAGTAAGCTCACTTGACCTTTCAGGTCAGACGAGCTAAAACGGTGTTGACCCTTTGAAACCCAGAGCGAGACTGAGTCCGTGCATAAGATGTAAACAAAAATGAAAAAATATTTGACGTGGGTGTCGATAAGTAAACGTACTTCATAGAAAATACATAAATGGCAAGGTAGATAGTAAAAAATAAGTAAAATAGTATCTTTGGCGTTATGATGTATACAAAACATACCATATGTAAGATAACTGCACAAAAAGTTAGTGTGCATACTTAGTAAATGAATTGAAATTAGGAATTTTTTCTATTAATTCCACGGGGTCGGAGTGTCCCCAGGCTAAAAATTATTTTCTGCTCAAGGCGTTGTCTGTATTGTCTTCCTCCGTTAACTGTCCTTAAAACGGTTACGCGGACGTCTGACGAGCTGTGACCAGGCAATCGAAACTGATTGCCAACTGGACAATCAGTTCCATTCTTTATAGAACGCAAGTGTTCCGCAAACGGTCACCAAGGCGACGACGTGTCTCTCCGATATATACTCATCACAATTCGTACAGACGATTGCGTAAACCAAATTTTTATCAGTACAGAAATACCCGTTTTGAATTATGTATTTGTGGTCAAGGCCTAAGATCTCTGTAGTATCTATAGTGTAGGAGCATGTCTAAGTGGTTTTTTAGACTTGCTCTTTACGGTAAGCAATGATGGGAACAGCCTCAAAAATTGTACACGTCAACGCCTCTTTAATCATTATGTTGTTACAATTGTTCATAAGGCTGTTACGGATGGCAACATTATGGGGATGGTAAGTAAGGACCAGTGGAACACGTTTGTTGTTAGATTTCCGACCAGACTTTAAGGCATTTGGTGTGGTCACATTGGAAACAGATTCAAATGCCCTGTCAATGATCGTTTGGGGATAACCTCTCCTTCGGAAGGTGTGCGTCGAGAGATTTATGAAAGACCGAAATTTCGATGCTGCTTTCAACCAATTTACATGTCAAGTCTAGTTCGATCTAACTCGTTTTGTTTAGGTATTCCTTGTAATGACTCGGCATCATGCTGTGACTCATCGTCTTCCATAGCTGCTTTGTACTCTGCATATGCTACAGCTGCTTCTTTTTGCTTACTAAGAAATTCTAGATCTGCTTGAATGTCCATCTGTTTTCGCTGTATTTCGGCATCTGCCTTCTTAAGTTCCGCTTCCTTAGCTGCGAATTCTAATGATGCTTTTGCTGCTTCAGCTCTAGCTTTCATTTTCGTGGTTGATGATGCTACTGACGATCGTCCATTTGATCTAACTGATTTAACAGATTTTGTTTTAGTCTTCTGTTGTATCCTTTGCATATCTCTAAATACTCCGTCTGCGGATAGTTCTACATTAGTATACACCGATTCGTGATTTTCGAGTTCTTGAAGGCTATCTGCCGTGTTTTTCCTTTTGAGATATTGAGAGATTTCTTCTGCCATATTAAGGTATTTATCAAGTGAATTTTCGATCCTTTTTTGGCACACGGATATTGATTCTTTTGTTTGATCTTCGGATTTATAAATTCCGATTTCATAATCCACGTTTCTTTTCAATATTAAAAGTTTTGAAAAGTAGTTTGTAACCGTTTTGTCGTATTCAATTTGAGCTTTTTCGGTAAATGTCCTTAATCTAACTGGAGACCATCCTTGGACATCTGATCATTCTTCTGTTCTAATGGATCCATGTTACTCATTGCTGTATTGAATCTCTTCACTGTTCTGCCACTAAATAATGTAACTAATGCAGACAGTTTAAACCATTTTATTCATCAATGTAGACTGAACAAGATAGAGTGGTGAAGAGATTGTGGTCAGCCAAAGCTTATGGAAATTCCAAGATAAATTGTCCGAGATACTTTGTCATCACATGGGTTGATGAAAAAGTTCGATAACTCTTAAACCTACGATAAGCTTTCAGTGACATAAAATTGAAATATAGTAATACACAAAATATTAAATCGACAAAATTCGATCTAATTAATAAACTGGTGAAGAATGTTTACACAATAACGCCAGATTTTATGATTAGCATTATATACTGAATAGTTCTAATAATGTTACTTTTCAACTATATTTTTTACCGTCCGCATTTCAACGACGTCCGTATTTAGGCGGACATCCCCTATACACTAATATTGACCATAAATAAAATACCAAAATTATTAATGTTATTAACTTGATGCGTTTTAAGGACATTTCAAACTTGTAATCTTGAACTCACTGAAATCAAAACAATACAATAAACTCCTAAATTGCCAATTTAAATTAATGTGCATCATGGATCGACTTAACTTTTCATTAATTAACATAAATTTTGAAGTTTTTACATATTGAAAGATAATTAAATGTGCTAAATCCCCGGTTTGAATGATATTCCTTTGATCCATTACGAGCGCTTTGTAGCTATAACAATGAAATTTTAAAAATTATCCAAATATAGACATTAAATATCATTTTAAGGGTAATTCTACGACAACCGCACACTAATGGAAGTCGGCAAACCTAAAGGAATATATTCTTTTTTTCTGGAAAATTTCTATGACTCCATGCGTAGTATATCTGTGTTTCTGAAAATGTTTTCAGCAGAGCTGAAATCTCATTGGATGTACCTTTATCACGTGACTTTGTGAACTCACATGTATCGCCCAGTCTTCACCGTCACACATTTATTAAACGACATTACAGTTGGAAATAAATTGTGGTGTATTTTCCTGTCATCATAATCGATTCAAGATTTTTTTAAATAATAGTAGTGACATATGAAACTATATTTTTTGCTATCAAGGATGGTCATTTATTGTGAAATATATCGATGAATACTTTTACCGTCACATTCCGATATCCTATCTTTCACTTTTACAGTCAAATGCATGATTGTTCTGACAGACATTTATTGAATCAAGATAATGGCAACGTATAAATCCAATTTCAATATTTGAAAATGATAATTTCTGTTTTTCCAAAGCATAATTAACGGGAATGTTGGTTGTTATGGGAAAGACGGTGTGTTGTGGTAAAGACGTGACGGTAATCTAGTCGTGATGGAAAAGACTAAAAATCAAATAAACCATTTCATCTCCTCAAATATTGATGGCAAGAACTTGACATTTGAAACAGGATTTCCCCATGTTGAAGACCTCAGTACAATTACTTAGCCTAATAGAAAAAGAATTAAAATGGGAATGTATGTATAGTTGATAAATATCTGACGATGACGTCGGATGATATGCTGTAACTGCTAAAAAATTCTGTATGGTTTCTGAACTAGCTAGACATTTTACACAAGTAGTGTCTAAATCAATAGATTATGATTTCATTTTGTAAGCACAGAAATCGACGACTTGAATAAATGGTTTCAAATGAATTTAATTTGCAAGATAAAGTTAATTTTTGGAACAGTAAACTTAGTTTAACTAGAGCAACAAACTCAAAGAAAAAAGGAACACTTCAAACAAACATTGGTTCAAACAATTATCATTGTCACTCATTGAGTTTATTCCATGCGGCTGGACAGATTTGTACATGTCTGCTGGTGACATTAGTTGGTGGAGGAATGAGCATCAGTAAAAGTTCCCACTTATACCATATTACATCTTCAGTTCTCGGCCAGAAAAACCTATTGGCTCCAATTGAATGCATACATTTGACTTCTGCTGACTCATGGTCCAAATCCTGTAAAATATAAAAGGTACAAATACTGTTAACATTGTTTCGTCATAACCAAATTGACTTTAGAATCTATATGTTCATATGTACCCCCTTTTTCTATAAATCAGATATTATTTGCTGTCTGTAGAAATGTCTTGTAAAGTATTATTCTATTGACTTATTCATGCTATACGAGGATATAAATATTCGGTAACTCCAAAACTAGACATCTATGGCCGGTGAAAACAGAGTTCAATTGAGGTTGCATGTACAAATAGTCACAATCTGCTGAAAAATAGGTGGTGCACATCTTCAAAGTAGGCTCAGTCGAACGAATGAAAGTTTGCGACAGGTATAATGTAACAAAATACCGAAGTTGCACCATTTAATTTTTTGCAGATGACTATTTCGACAACTTATGTCTCTTCAGTGCAGATAAAATCAAAACATTTGGAAGACCAAAAAACGCGATATTTAAAGGCTGATAGAGAACAAATAACCAAAAGGGTCTAAACGGAAAGCAGCAGCTTTTTAAGTGAAGTGCCAAAACGATTTTTCAGATTGATTGGTTGTTGGCAGAAATTTCAGATTGATTGTTAGCTGCTTAACACCTAGTCGAAAATAGATCATGTGAACATATCCAAGGTATTGTAATGAACGTTTTCTTTCATTTTCATATATTATAGTAACGCACCTGTATTATTCCTGGATAAATGCGGTCATCATATTTTACAACACACCATTTGCCAATCAGGTCGGGATCTGCAGAAATCTCTAGGCACCTATCATCACTACCGCTAGCATCAGCTGTTGAGACGTTCGGTGTATCAGAAGCATTGTTGACGCTAACATTCCTTTCAACATCTTCCTCTGGTGCTTCTTCTATCTGAAATCTATGAGATTGAGGGTCTTTCTTTGGAACGTGACACTGACATGCCTTAGGCCATTGGCAAAAACAACTAAGAGTTCTCAATAGAATTTCCGATTCTTGTTTCCTGGCGACTATTTGGTGAAGTTTCATAGTACCTTTGATAGGTTTGAGTTGAGTTGGAATTTCTTTCCTTTTGTCATCAATTTTGGAAGATTCAATGTAGAAAAACATGATGTTTTTTACAGCATGTTGAATTTTATCAAACATGTCTTTTCCGTCCTTTATGTCGTTTCCTACCGATACTAAGTTGTCAGCTGTGCGTTTCACAACACCCCCGATGCCATCCGCTGCACCTTTCCCATGCCCGGCTTCTGTAAAATTCCAACTTGAGTGGGCAAAATTGTTTCCTTCTCTCATCATGGCATTATACATATAAAAGTTTTGTTTAGACCTATATTGACTGGTTGGTCCGTCACTTATGAAATGGATGGAAGTTATTTGAGGTTTTTCCATTTGTAGCCAATTAAGTATTGGATTTAAGTGAGCCCAAATTGCCGCCGCACCATGGTGGTTATCACCACTAATTGTACAAAATGAGTTTATTTCGTTCTTCGTGTAAACAACAACAGTATGCAGAGTAACCTGATTTCTGGAGCCACCAAAATGCATTCCCTGTACTTCCTCACTTAATTTACAACTGTAGTTTTCAGAAAAGTCTATGTGAATAACAGCTTCATCGTCCAGAGATTCTTTCAATGATCGTATGCTAGCAAATTGATGTCTAATATTGTATATGTGGCGACAGTATTTTGTTCTGAGTAATTCCTCTGTTTCATTTATCAAATTCTCTAACGTTTCATGACACTCTTCTTTTACAGTTTTTTGTATCTTATGAAGTTTTCCATCTTTTTCGTATTCCTCTGATCTCGAGACCCAGTTGAAGTATGTAACCATTTTACCCAATTTATGCGAGTCTTCCTCTTGTTTGCTGAGGGAAATCGACAGTTTCCTATTCTTGCACCGACTGCATTCCCCAAAAGCACATGCTTCTCGTTTCATATCACAGACTATTGTTTCACACAGCTTATCTGCAGATTTTGTTTGAATTAGTTTATTTTGAAACAATTTCTCCACCCTGTATCGTACATTTTCGTGAAGCTTACATAAACATGAATCTCTGTCTGATATCTGCCTATGAACAAACCAAAACGGTTTAAATTTGCAAAAACTTGCATATGAAAGCCTTTGAGTCGGAAATTCTATTAAGAACTTCTTGTGTAAATTTTGAAGAGTGTCATTTAAATATCTCTTTTGTTTCTTGATCTTATTTTTTGTTAATGTGTCTTTCTTTCCTGGTGTGGCGGTACTGTTGATATCTTGCTTAAGAAAATTGGCTATATTTCTCTTCATATTTATTGTCCAAACTACTGACCTACCGGTCTTTTCATATTCGTTGATCGCACCCGATTTCTGAGAAGCAGTATTTATTCTCTTCAAGCCAATTCCGGTGGCTTTTGCAAATTCCTTAACCAAACCATACTTTTTTAGGACCACTTTGGGAACAATCTTTGCAAGTGATTGTTTTGTCTTATCATCTTTTGCATTTGCATATTTTTCTTTCAGCTGCTGTACCACTAGTTGATATAACAGGGTTCTTTTCTTTACCTTCTTAACTTTCTCTTCAGATTTCATTCCTATCAGTTTTTTATTTATTCTTTCCCAGCGCTTTCTGTATTTGTCTGCTTCCTTTTTCCTATGGTCCACCTCATGCTCCAACTGTTCAATTGTTCTATATGCTTTTGCTCTGTCCCTTCTTTGCTTTTTCCTGCCTCTGATTTTCTGTCCACTTGTTGAAGCAATCGGTTCCGGTTCAACTACAGATTCATCTGCCGTTGAGGTAGGGCTATTAATCATCATGTATTCAATACCTTTTTCAATTTCTCTTTTCTTACTCCTTTGCTCTTTCTTTTGAAGTCTCCATTTCTTTCTTAACACACGCTTTTCTCTTGCTGTTTTATTTCCAATTCCAAATTCACCTTTTTGTTTTCTCTTTTCGTATCGTTCTCGTTCTTTTTGCAAATACGTTCGGTGTTCATCTGGATTCGCTTTTAACCGGTCTCTGTATTTCTTGGCTCTTTCAGCTGCCGAAAGCGCCATAGCAAGTTGTTGCAAGTATTACAAAAAGGAACCTATCATTTGAGCCAGTTGTTGTTTGCGTTCCTTTAAAGTGTCAATTATCTCCTTGTGTTTTTCATTAAACTCGTTTTCAAAATTAGGTAATTGATAATGGTTTAAAACGGAGAGAGCTCTTCTTCTTTCTAACTCTATTTCAATCAAAAGTTCATTAATGTGTATATACTCTTTGAAGACTTCGTTTTCTCTTGCAAGTTGGCTTGGGTTCATCTTCTGAAAATCAATAAAAAATACTTTTGATTTGTTTTACGTATCTATTTATCAATTTTGTTTACCAATTCACTTTAATAACTTAGAAACAAATCACGATGGTTATGAAATAATTCATTTACTTGTTATAACTTGTCATAAGAACATTGTCTGCTGTCATTTTTACATTGGTGTATGAATGCGACTGTTAAATATATATTGATTGTATAATATATCTTATCGTATAACACCGAATGTGGAAGCGTTATAAAAGCATAATTTTTGGTGTTATTCGTACCTCTGGGGCGAGGAAATATGTGATAGATATATTCCATGGCCTTTTTTGTATTTTTCCGGTTTTCAGCGCCTGGTTGATATTGAAACGCGGACTTTTATCAATCCTCGGAGTCGATATCAAACCTTTGGTTGATTAATACAAAATACAATAATACCTATGTTGGATAAAAACTGTAAATTTCCTTATGCTGTACACGTGTTTCAAGAAGTAACCTCTCATCAGCAGCATTAGAATTAAATAAATTGGAAGACCATGATCCAAAAATAGTCTTTACCAAAATAAGAGTAATATTATGATGGCCAAAATACGACAGTAACAGTAACTTGTCTTCACCGTCACGAAATTGTCAATACCGCAACGGCGAATGCCGTGACGGAATGGAATGTGACGGAGTGGACAAATTATTTGTAGATGTCATGTACACGTGGAACACTCATGATCATATACACGTTTTTAGTAGAAACGTTAGCATTGCCTCTAGGACAATAAATTTAGAAGGGGTGGACAATTTTAAATGTCATTATAACCTTAGACGGTACAGTTTGGTAAAGACAATGAATAAGTGTACGCTTAATTCATAAACAAACTTACCCGTATATGTCTGTGGTGGAATTATTCTGGCGTCATTTTACGTTACAACGTCAACGTAACATGGCGGTCGAAGCTATATCACGTGGATTTAAAGGGAAATCACTCCTTTTTATTACAAAAAATACTGTTACGGTGAAGACTGTCATTTTACGGACAATTGCATATTTGACAAAAAATTACGTATAGGTGAATATAAAATTTATTTTTTGAAAATTATTTCTGCGCATTTGTTTTACAAAATGTTTAAGTAGTATATTAAATTATTAGTTTAACATATAGAGATAATTGTGATGTAATATTAAACATGTTTTGTCAGTAGTGACGTTTTAGGACAATTACCGTAACGAAAATTTTCTCTAAGAAAGCATTATGTGACGGTAAAATTTCATTAATAAAATGTTTTAATTCCTTAATCTTTCAAATGTCAGGAATAAATCTAGAAAATACATTTATTCATTATGTGTCTAAAAATCGATTATTAAAAAAACCGGTAAAATATATCATTTGAGGAGACCATAAATGGCTTTGGACGTTTTTTTGCGTTACGGTGAGCGGTTGTCGTAGAATTACCCTTAAAGAGAATTTCAAGAGAAACACAATGAAAATTTCCATGATATCTTGAATAATTAAAATAGTTGTGCTCAAAAACGTTTTTTCAGAATTTGAAGTTTTTTTCTGTCTGCATTGACGGAATACAATCAACATGGAGTATGACATAGTTTTAACAGGATAATTCATTCCAGAGGTCATTCTAGTTGCTTGCTTTGATAGAATATCTCATTACTACACTGAAATCAGAATAACTCACTGTTTTAAATGATTTCAATGTCCCCGCGTCGATAGTCTTCTGAAAGTCTGTATGTATAAATGGCCTGGTCTCCACTGTGAATAACCTGGCACCTGAAAAAAGACAATTCAATATTAAACAAGGCTAAACTTTCAGTTTCTCAAATGTTTGATTAAGAAAAAAGTAAGCAAGGTCCAATACGGTCTGGAAAATATTTTCAAAACAAATCATGATGCAGAAATTTAGTCACAATTTTTTTTTTAATTCATTCATACATTTTGTTTGTTTGTTTTTTTTAAGAATATTGCCTTTCTGACATAAACGACATATCTGTTATCTTTTCATACATGTTATAAACTGGTTAATTAATTATTTGAAAATTTATGGCATGTGGTCTATATTTGTAATATCATACTTTTATCATTGTAATATTTGAGTAATCTTTCTTGGTATAGATCTGTTTAATTTCATATCTGTTTCCTTATTTGTTTTGTATACTATTATCACCAGGCATGTTTCCGGAATAAACTATGTAAATCCTTTGTCTTCATCTGACCGCCTAAAAACCTCCGGAATATTACAATGGCGACGAGATAAACAACGAAACTTGAGCTAAATCATGGCAGGTAGTCTTCCACCTTACCCAACATTTGATTACGCCAGTGACAAGTCCAATGCAGGTCCCAAGTGGGAACGATGGGTCTCGCGACTCGAAATTTATTTGTTGGTCTGAAAATTGATAATGACGATCGCAAACGTGCACTTCTTCTCCACTATGCTGGCGAAAGTGTTTATGATATTTATGATGCCGAGAAAGGAGCAACTGAGGCTTCATATGGGGCAACAAAACAGGTGTTAACAACTTCGAACCAAAGAAAAACACACAAATGGAGGTGAACAAATTCCGTTCATACAAACAAAAAGAAGGTCAGTCACTTGATGAATTTGTGACCGAACTAAGAAAATTAGCAAAAACATGTCAATTTACAAGTGTAGACAAGGAAATCCTATCTCAGGTAATTCAAAATTGCAAGTGTAACAGATTACGGAGGAGAGCTCTGAGAGAGGCTGATAAGACATTAAAGGATATTCTAAAACTTGGTACGACTCTAGAAATGGCTGATTTTCAAGCAACAGAAATGGAGAGGGAATCTGTAAATAAAGTTACAAACACAAATAGAACAAATCCCAAAACAAATTATAAACACAGAAAAGGCCAACAAATGTCAGTCCCAAACTACCCTAGGCACTCAACCAGACAGACACAATGCAGAAATTGCGGCGGCCAATTTCCTCATAGAAATGGACAGTGTCCAGCGCATGGCAAAATCTGCAATGCATGCCATAAACAGAACCACTTTGCCAAAGTATGTCGTGGAAAACAAAATAAATATAATGGCGCAAGTAGACAAAACACAAAAGATAGACACATAAATGAAATTCAAACTGAAAATACTGAAAGAGAGACGTATCAAGACAGTTTGGACAGTTCTGATGAGGAGTATTCCTATAGTATAAAAGAAGCAGAGACAATTTGTTCAGTGAAGAAATCACCCTTTGCTACAATAAAAGTAAACACAAAAACATGCACAATGATGATTGATACTGGTGAAACAGTCGATATTTTAGATAAGACACACCAAAACATTGGTTCTCCAAAACTAAACAAAAATGACACAAAACTTTTGCTTTATGGAGGTGGCAAACCCCTTGGTCACAAGAGCATGCGAGTTACAAGTTGAAACGAAAGACACATATGGTGTTAACAAGTTTTATGTTGTTAAAGATGGCCATGGTGCGTTGATTGGTTCAACCTGTTGCACAGAGAAATAGGAAAACCGCTTTTCACCTGAGGCCGAAGGTAGAAAAAGATTCACAAAATGCTTGATCTGGACATTATAGAGAAAATAGGAAACACTCCGACACCCTGGGTATCACCCATTGTCACTCCACCTAAGAAGAATCCAGATGAAATCAGATTGTGTGTTGACATGAGGGAGGCCAACAAGGCCATCATAAGAGAAATACATTTGTTGCCGACAGTAGAGGAACTAATTAATGATCTAAATAATGCTTCAGTCTTTAGTAAAATAGACCTAAGGGCAGGTTATCATCAGTTAGAATTAGATGAACCATCTAGATATATAACTACATTCAGCACACACTTAGGATTATTTAGATATAAGAGACTAAATTTTGCCATATCATCTGCATCAGAGATTTTTCAAGAGACAATTCGCTGTGTTATTCAAAACGTTCAAAATGCCAAAAACATTTCTGATGACATCATAATATATGGAAAGTCCCAAGAGGAGCATGACCAAGCTCTAGATGATACACTACAAGCTTTACAAAGAAACGACTTGACTGTAAAGACAAGTGTGAATTGAACAAGAACAAAGTTACATTCTTTGGGGTCGTACTCTCAAAGGAGGGTATTTCACCTGACCCTAAGAAAGTTCAAGCAGTCAAAGATGCTGAAGCACCTACAACCGTTCCAGAGCTTCGCAGTTTCCTTGGCATGACAAATTACTCATCTCGATTTATCAGACACTATGTATCTATTTGTGAACCATTACGAAGGTTAACACGACACAACATGGATTGGGAATGGAATCCTGAGCAACACGAGGCATTTGACAATCTTAAAAAGAGCTATCTAGTGAGACAGTGATGACTTATTTCAACCTGTCTTTACAAATTGACATACTAGGAGATGCTAGTCCAGTGGGACTTGGAGCGATTATCTCACAAAATCAACAGACAATAGCCTACGCAAGCAGAGCATTGACTGACGTAGAGTCGAGGTACAGTCAAACTGAAAGAGAGGCGCTGGCCATAGTATGGGCCTGTGAACATTTTGACATTTTCATTCGTGGAGCAAACAATGTATATGTGATAACAGATCATAAGCCGGTGGAAAGGATTTGGCAAAAGGCCAAAATACCACTGAGAATAGAACGATGGGGGTTACGGCTGCAACCCTATAAGCTTACAATTAAATATCAACCAGGACGTGATAATCCTGCCGATTACATGTCCCGTCATCCCATTGCCATGTGTAGCAAGAAGCGATCACACAAGGAAAAGGTTGCTGAACAATATGTCTTCTTTATCGCAAATCAGGCACTTCCAAAAGCAATGACACTAAGCGAAGTCAAATGTGCAAGTATGACAAATAGGACACTGCAAAAGGCTATCGAATTGACACGCAATGGAAAGTGGTATGAGGTAAAGAAAGTGCAAGATCCAAATGCAGATACTCAAGAACTTCAGTTATATCGCACCATACTAGATGAACGCGTTGTACATGATGAGAACATTTTACTCAGAGACAATAGAATCGTAATGCCAACTTCACTTCGTGACCGTGCTGTTAGTCTCGGACATGAGGGCCATCAAGAACTAACAAAGACAAAAGCTTTTAGTCGATCTAAAGTTTGGTTTCCCGGTATCAATGACCGAGTAGATTCACTGATCAAAGACTGCATAGCATGTCAAGCTGTAACACGTTCAAAACTAATGGAACCACTAAAAATGTCAGAAATTCCAGGAGAACCGTCGACGGCACTAAGCGCAGATTTCTGTGGTCCACTACCGTCTGGAGACTACTTATTTGTGATTACTGACGAATACTCCAGATACCCTGTAGTCGAGATAATTCGATCTGTGTCAGGTCACACTGTCATACCAGTGTGAGACAAAGTACTTGCAGCCTATGGAATCCCTAAAACCATAAAAACAGACAATGGTAGTCCATTTAATTCGTATCAGTTTCGTGAATATGCTGAAAATACAGGATTTGCACACAGGAAGATCACACCCAGATGGCCACGAGCAAATGCACAAGCAGAATCATTCACTAAACCTCTAATGAAAAACATCAAAGCAGCAGAAATAGAGAGGAAAAGTTGGAAACAATCCATATATCAATTTTTAAGACAGTACCGTATGACACCACACAGCTCTACAGGAGTGACACCATTCAAACTTTTATTTGGAAGAGAGTCAAACACAAAACTATCGAGCATATCGAGAGCAAAACGACCAGAACTAGATGAATTTGCACGTCAAAATGATGAAAACGCAAAGACGCGTATGAAGACATTAGCCGATATGCGAAACAAAGCTAAACCGAGTGACACTGAAGGAGACAATGTTCTAATAAGAAATGAAGTAAAGGAAAACAAAACTACTCCGTCATTCAACCCAATACCGCAAACCGTTGTCAAGAATAAAGGAACTATGATAACCGTTTCTAATAATAACGAAAAGCACACAACATGCAATGCTTCATTCTTCAAGAAAACAAATCACAATGCTAAATTCTCAGATCAAATGGATAAAGAAGAAGAACTCGATATTAATATTCATTCAAAGGACAACGATAAAACTAAGACTCCAATTCAAGGCCGTCAAACACGTGTTCGCAAATCACCATCCTATCTTCAAGATTATGAGTGCAAAGTGAGGGGCATAATAATCCCCTAAAATATTCATTCATATAGAATTACGTGTTTAAGGAAAGTGTGATGGGGCATAATAATCTCCTTTTCAGTGCATAGGTTTTTTTTTCGTTTAATAGTTTAGTAGAAATTTAGTCGTAGTTGTTCAAATGTAGATTATTTGTCGGTACTACACAGTCAACAATATGAAAGATTTATTTACAAAGGTTACTGGCAACCGTATTTTACAATATTTAAAGGACGTGGGACTATATTCGAGAATATAGTCTGTCTGACTGTGTTCCTGATTATAGTCCTTAACCAGAATTTTAATTTGTTACATGTTCTGACCGATTTTATTTCATTGTTTGTTTCTGTGATATTATTTAAGTCTGTGATATTGTTAAATGTTTTGTAGTGTTTTGTTTGATATTTTTTTTATTGTTTATACTACCATATCTTACTTGTAAATAGTTTATTGGTTTTAGATGTTGTGTTAATTTTAACCACTTCCACTCAAATTAGTTCTCGTCGTGATATGGGCTGCAATATCGCCAGCTCGGCGTTAAAAAATATTCAATCAATCAATAGATTAGAAATATGTGAGAATAAAACCCGTCCGACATTTCAAATGAAAACTACAGAAAATATCCAAAGACAAATATGAACATTTGATTTTTAAACTCAATTTGACAGTTAACTATTTAAGAAACTACAAGTACAATATTGATAGACAATCAGTAATTTCTATCCGTTCGATAGGTTTATTTCCTTACAAGATACATGAACACTATAGACTCATTGTTTTTATAAGGGAATCATTTGTTCAAAGGAAAATGTAGAAGTACATTCATTCAACATTTTCAAGTCCATTCATACAGTCATTTAATATACTCATTCAACATTTTTGTGAAAATTGTTTGTCAATCATTTTTCCATTTTATATTTTGTTCAATGATAATCTAGTCAAAGAAAAGATTTTCTAGTCATTTTAATATCTATTTTTATTTTAATAATTTATACATTTTAGAAAGAAAAATTATTATTATTTTAGATTCAAAATCCAACAAAGGGAGGTTGTCAATCATTTTTCCATTTTATATTTTGTTCAATGATAATCTAGTCAAAGACTAGGCACCTGTGATGGATCATGGGGGCTCAACCCATAGAGCTGTCTAGCGCGTCCCCAGGTGGCGGATAGGGGAGACCCTCTCGTTGGGGGGTTGTCAGGTCATAATACGGAAAGCCTGACCGCGGACCATAGTGGGTAACGTGTTTGGAGAATGCCACACTCCAAGCACGCTAAAGACCCCTTCTGTAGTTTTCGAAAAAGAGTAGGCTGATGGCCGCTACGAAAGGCTAAATTATCCGACCCTACCCAACCATCCTCCTTTTACAATGGCAGTCAAAATTGGTTCCCCTTTGTGTCCCATCCCACCCCTAATTGAATTGTTTGATAAATTGAACTGGTTCTCGTCCTGAAGAAGCATGAAATATTTGCCACTGGACGTTAAGCATCAATCAATCAATCTAGTCAAAGAAAAGATTTTCTAGTCATTTTAATATCTATTTTTATTTTAAGAATTTATACATTTTAGAAAGAAAAATTATTATTATTTTAGATTCAAAATTCAACAAAGAAAGGAATGTAATATCCTACTTTTATCATTGTAAGATTTTAGTTATCTTTATTAGTATAGATCTATGTAATTTCTTATCTGTTTCCTTATTTGTTTTGTATACTAATATCACCAGGCATGTTTCCGGAATAAACTATGTAAATCCTTTGTCTTCATCTGAACGCCTAAAAACCTCCAGAATATTACAATATTTGTCTTGATTATAAAACTTTGAGTATTCCATAATCTGCCCTAAAAGATTGGTTAATTTTTGAATATATATCGTGACTGAAATTTTGTGAGTAAAATTCAATCCAAATTACAAAAAGAAGAAAGAAAATGATTATCCATTTTAACAATTTTAGGGGTTGTTTGAGGCATTGCTAATTCAATACTGATCCCTGCATATACTAATTGTGTGTACCGTTGATATAACATGTCCTGTCCATGAAGTCTTCACCGACCCATCTTTCCCTTCAAAATACATCTTTATTGCCTTTCCCACTAAGATGGGAACATCCTCCTCTTGATTGTCCACAATATTGGACGTTATTGTAAAAGCATGCTCTACTAGATTTTTGACATTACAAGTAAGTTCTTCTACTGTAAGATTTACACGACGATTACATGTACTTATCACATCTTTTTCCTTGGTTTTTAGCATAAGAACATATCTTCTAAAATTGAGTCCGGCTTTTAACGCTTCTATTTCATCCCTGTTGCATTGGATGATTGTCCCGATATGTAAATTTAATTGTGCATCTGTTTGCCACAATCCCCAATCTAAGATTGCACTGGTATAGCCTTCTTACTTTTTAATTCTTGCTCTTTCCGTTTCCTCGGCTTTCTTCATCTTCTATTTCAAATTTGTTCTCCGACACCTCTCTATCTCCAAAAGACGTTCCTTAAACTTTTGACGTGCTGACTCGACATCTTTTCTGGCCTTACTCAACAACAATAACTTTTCTTGCTCATTTTTTCCATTAAGCCAATCATTAGTTTTATAGTGAACAAACATAATATATGCAGAAACCTATGTTTTTGTAAAAATTAAAAAAATATAGAGTTGGAATGTGTTTTCACTGTTGAGATTTTATTTGCGCCACCCTCTCCTGTACAAAATATGTCATACATACTGAAAAAAACATGCTACCATGCTATTATGGCCAATATTAAATCAAAAACATATTTCGATAATTATAAACTAAAATTAACTACGTCTGAATGAAAATAAAAAAGTGTTGGGCATTGCTAATTAAATTGATTAATTTTATTATGCCAAGTTACATGGGGAAAGCAATGTTTTAGTGCAGGATTCTCACACATTAAATCGAACACAAACTATTTCTGTTTAATAAGAAGTCTTTTATTACTCTTATAACAACCTCCGTTTCTTGGATTGTGAAAAACTGGGCCAAACCGGAAGTTAAAAGGGGAAGTAACTTGTAGAATGAGAAGTTGAACCGTTGCTTTGAAAAATTGTTTGCGCCACTTTGCGCCAAGATTATTGTTAAGTTTATGGTATAATTTCTTCTTAATAAATACTAAACTTTTACCAATATGTGACATTTGATAGAAAAAACGAACTTCAACAATCAGTGGACCATCTTGTTCTGCCATTCTTCATCTTTAAAACGAGGTACACAATGTGTGTTTTACATCATCAGAAAATGAGAAGTCACGTTAAGAAGCACGTGACACACCGCTTCCTTGCTCAAAATGGCTGATCCACTTTCTTCTGGGTGTCAAAATAAAGTGAATTTTTCAGGGGTTTTATGACTTCGTGAACATGAAAACAGATATAGAAAACAAATCGTAAATTTCAAAATGTTATTAATACACCTATGTTCTGTCAAACGTACGGTGGTTTTTTATCACTTTTACGATTGAATGAAAATTTGACCTATTTACCTTGTGACAGATAGCGACGCCAAGTATGGCGGATCTTTTGTCATCGTTACGCTTTGTAGCTCTGCCGAGTAAAAATATATCCCACGAGCTACATTATTGTAGCTAAGACAACACACGAGACCGTCACACCCGGGAAACAACTATTAGTAGGGTTGTGTTATCTGGCAATCATGGAGTCGATGAGAGAAGTGGCACAAACATTTAACTTATCCAAATCAACTGTACACAAAACAGTCTTTGGATTTTATGATGCAATATGCTCTATAGGAAATTGTGTAATTCTGACACCAACAAAAATATCCGGAGGTAGCGAGGGAGGGGGTATTTTCATGAGTTTTAGTACGGATTTGCCAGGGTCGATATTACTCCTCCAGTGCGAAAAAAATTAGTTTCGAAACAATAAATAAGACAACTAACAATACCAATGTCAGACTAATTTCAACCATTGCACAGCAAGTCACACTAAATTCTAAACCATCCATCTATGATAAATAATCTATGGACAGACAATATCATATAAAAATGGTAATACATGTACAGTTGTATAATAATGTGTCTTTGAATAATGTTTAAAAATGTATTTAATATTATTGTTCAATCATTAGATGGCCTAGTCCGAACAGGAAATAGCAGAAAATGTGGAGCAATTATGTCATTTACCAAGTGTTGTTGGTTTTGTTGATGGTAGTCATATTACTCTGTCCTCAGTATTGGTAGGTGAGGGATCGTTCAGTATTTGTGCAAAATGGGGCGGGGCAAGCACTTTTTTGTGTAAATATTTGGATGGGCGAGATTTTTTTAATTTGTATAGTGGATGCTCCAGAGCTTATGTTATAAATTGTGTCGCTGCGTAGGAAATTACTATTGCAGGCACACAAAACAATAAAAAATTTTAAAAAATTGAATATGATTTTAATGTATTTTAGAAATAATTAAATCATTTAACATGAAAACACAACATTTTAGAAATAATTAAATCATGTAACATGAAAATTTTTTTTTAGAACTTTGATCAACTAACAATTTTTACATGAAGGGTGTTATCTCCCATGTATTAAAGCCTGTAAAATTATACTTGTTTAATATATTCAATATATAGCTTCTGATCAATGCTTAAAAGTATAAAATAACTATAGAAATAGATTTGCATACTGACTTATATTTACTAATTTCTAAATGACAGTATAACTTTCAAGAGCACATGTATTTTAAAAAAAGTAAATTATATGTTCTACTTTGTATAATACCAGAGGTATTACATGTTTCAATGATAGTGACCTGAACCAGAAGTAGTGTTTTCCAATGATTTATTTACGGAAGTGACGCAAGTCACGTGCTGGGACCCGAATGTGTGGTCTGCGCATGTGTAAGCGGAACCGAAATTCCAAAGGGAGCTCCTCCATCGATTCAAAGGGATTTAATTCAAAACTTCAGTGCAAGGGGAAGGTAACTTTCCCCGCCAGAATTTTTTTCCATATTCTCCAACAATACAGGGGGAGATAATTTTCCCCGCCATTTTTTGAAATGGAGAGAAAAAAAAAGCTGATCTGCATTTAAACGAGGCTCTCAACTGTCAAACCATTATGATGGCTTCAAATGCAGGCTGCATTAACTTTAAATTTTCGTACTGTTGAAAATCCAAACTCACTCCTTGGTCTGTCGGATGTAGCTGTTCGTCCAGAGGCAATAGAGACAAATGGCGAACGTCTAACTTTAATTTCGGACTCTGTGCCGTGACCTACACGTTTCCCCCGAGGTGTTTGCATAGGGACGCCTTTTTGTTGGGTTCCAAGTAATGAACGGCCTCGTCGATATCGTCCAAGGTATATTCCCTTCTCATTCCACGTGATCTCTGGACTGGCTTTCATTTTCTTCATTAAAAGTTCTGCTTTTCCTTTGAGTGTTTTTGGAACACTGTCTATGACCTCTTTCTCCAAGGGATCCTCGGAGAAAGTTGTCGTAATACTTGGTTCCGGTACGACCGGTTTGGGTCTATAATCGTCGTGTATATTCATATAATGATAAAGAGACTGATCATATAATTTCAATCGCTCCTCGGTAGGTAGATCGACACGTTCTAAGATATCGTGCATTTTTCTATCTAAGGTATCCATGGCTCGGATTCGCTGATCGACCGGAGGTTTGGGTCGCTGCGGGATCGGAGTAGACGTATTCAAATCAGAATCTTCATTGTAACAATGCAGAAAGTAACAGTCCCACGACGGATGCAATGGGTGCCAATAGAGTCCGCTTTTATTTCGTTTCAATTTATCTTTCTGTGCACGAGTTAACTCGACGTGTCCTTTCAAAACGTTATGAGCACACTCGCACAAACACTCGATGAGACTTCGATCGGCTTTCTGTATGAGATATTTTAGATTACAAGGCTTTGCGTGTCGTAAATATACTAGATCGTTTGCGTGTCTGCGGAGATGTGTCGAGACCATGTTCTCTCTTCCGTTTTCTGGCCAAAACTGGCGTATTTATGCATCCACTTAACCACTTTGTACTTCTCCCGGGAAAATATGGCTTCTCAATCTCAGTCGATCTGAAGTCTGTTTCATATCGATGATTAAATACCCGTGAGGCATCTAATAAAAGATCCGTTTTCCGAGGAAACATCTGTCGAGCCAAACTATGAATCTGAGACGCGTCTTGAGGATTCTTTAATAAGACCATGTAATGAGCATTGAGAATCATGGTCCTGTGGTGTTTACCCTGATGAAAGAGGTTTTGTACGATATACATGACGCTGATGTTTCGATGGTGACTTTAGCAAATAAGGAAGCCACTTGGTCATCGGTTTCTGTCATCAAATCATCGATGATAATCAAGTGTCGCATACTCGAATCTAAAATATCGATATCGGGTAGTCCTTGTATAAATTCTACAGCGTCCACGGTACCATAAAGCATTTGGTATTCGCCGTAACCATAAAATTCGATCAGGAAAAGGGCACATCATATGGTGCATATTAGCCACGAATCGTTTGACAAAGACCGATTTCCCACTTTCCGTAGAACCTGCAATTAAACTGGTAAACGGATGGTAGGATTAAAATAGTAAGGTTCTTGTTGCTGCTCAAGGAATGGGGTTTGCTGATGTTTAACATGATGTGTTAAATCGGAAGGCCACTCGGTATTCATGTCGTCGGTTTGAGTGCTGGATGTATACTGGGATATTTGCTGTGTAATGATGTCAAACACAAATGAAACAGTTTCATATTTTATTTTACATTTTTTCAAAATCTACATCAGTCAATGTTTTGAGTTCTGGTTCTTTCTCTTCAAGTAAAGGTGTGATCTTCAGTTCTTTCCATTCGAAGGTGTTCAAGCCGATTCCTCTCTTTGTTCGACGGTAGGTCCATTCTCCGCGGAGTATAAAGTGCTTTCTTATCTTAATCGTTGGGTGTGGGGCTCTGACGGTGACGAATATATAGTCCCCAATGTGATATCTCCAGTCCACTGGTTCTTTATCCTTTACTCTGCCGATCAAATCATCCAGAACATCGGTTGTCTCGCATAAAGCTTTCCATTGTATCAAACAAGCTTTCTCCGTTCTTGGTGGGCACCGTGTCGCTTTCCCAACATCTCAAATACACTCTCTTGCAACATTTCCATACTGTCAGCTCTACATTCGTTCCTTTACTCAGTAGTACTTTCAAAGGAACATTGGAAGCTGTAATAGCATCTTGGACGATATCGCTCTTGGTCTTGTCTTTGCTTTTCTTTTCTTTACGTGACATATTGGCTGACTGTAGTCTGATTCTTCTTGCTGGTCTATTTATATATCGGAGCCTTCGTGAAGATTGACTGGATTTGTTCTTCTATTATGAAACGTGAAAAATGATTGACTATCTTTCCGACATCGTGATTGGTTAACTTCTTGCGCTCCGATTGATTGAAAATCTGGCATTTTCATTGGTCAATTCTAATCGTTTCGATAGATCAACATAATGGTACACTGTCCAAATATGCGCCCAATCAAGAAATTCCTCACAATAGGTACGAGTAAACACCGACAATACGACCAGGCTCTTGGTTCACCACACCGTCTTCGAACATGGCAGAGAATTCTCTCGTATACTTGTGCAGGGTACATCGTACGAATGACTTCTCTGACTATATTCACTTCCTTTTATACACGAGGCTAATCTGCATTGACAGGCTGGGAACTGTCTATATATATATATATATATATATATATATATATATAGGCTGCATTAACCTTTTTAATTTTTTTAAAATTTTTTGTTTTTTTATTTTATTTTTTGTTTGATATCGGTCACCAGATGACTCGAAAAGAGTGGTCTGTTCATACAGCAAATGAAAAGCTTTCCCACTACAATTATATAATGTACATATGTACAATCGATTCGGTAAGCCGTTCATCCAATCAAATATCTAAGGGTGTCGTTTTGGGTAAAAGTATGAAAAGCCAGCTCGCTCTTGCGGTCTTGATGGTCTACAGAACGAAACCCTCTGTTGGTTCCGGAGCCAGAGTTCTTTGACAGGAGAACATCCATGTATTTCTCTTTGTTAATGTCGTTGGTTCTATTGTTGACAGCGAAACTTTGTTTCGTCTCCAAAGCAAAAGTACGTCTTGCTACACAGGGCAATCATCCCGTCATTACAGAATTCTGTCTTAAACAGTCCTGGAGTCCTCTTGTCCCAAGCAGCCAGTTGTGGTGTGTCAGTACGGGGAAACCAATTCTTCTCTGCTTCGAAGCACCAACCCAACTCCGGTTTGATTACTTGCTCTCAACTATCACCTGAGAGAGCCGTGTAGGCACTGTCTATGTCCATTGCACAATACTGAAAATCACGGCGATCGACAAAGACGTCCATAATCGTAATAAAATTCAAACATCCGAAGCTTGGCGTACTGGTTAACGAAACAGCCAATGTGCATGGGCAGGTCAAAGTGTATGGTCTTACTCATTTCCACTTCGAAAGTTTTGTCGCTCAGTTGGTTGCACCGGCGGAAAGAGGGATCTACTAGGTAGCGACTGATCTGGTGTTCCTGGCAGTAAATAACATCTGCGTGCCTTTCCTTGTTGGTCACCGTCTTGCCGTAGCTGGAATTTCCCCTAGTTTCTCGTTATTATCTTCTTATTTGGGTCGGCATCTCCGGCTCGCCTGGCATTACTGACTTGATCTCCGAAGGGTCTGAAACACGCCGATGGCGTGTACTTCACCACCTTGTAAATCTTGGTGACTTTCAGTCCGTGGTTGACGTACCATTTCAGCAACGGAGATATTACCATGATCTTCTCTCCAAACATGCTGCCGATTAAAGACTTTCTAGGCTTCTGCATGAATCCTATTTCTTCTGCATATAACTTCATGTGGTCCCCAATGTCGTTCCTGGACACGTCCACGTTCCTAAAGACTGGAGGCATTTCTGCAAATTTTGACTTAGTCGTCAGGTACGTGCGGATCCACTTCCAAGGCACCAAACAACTTGTCCTCCATCACGGCTATCATGATGTCGTCTTCGGTCATCGTGGCGAAACGACCGCAGGGTCTCTGCCTCTGAGACACGAAGGTCATGATTCCTTGGTCTTCTTTCTTTAACCGGTCCCATTCACACTCCCACATTGTTTCACTTGGTAGTCGTTTTCTGTGATGTACTCTATTTTTTCTTGGGTAGTCTTGTATCATTCGTCTAGGCTCTTTCCACGAGTCAGGTGACAACAATAAAACTCGTAAACTGTATTAGTATCCTTACAATAGCCGTCCACGGAAGGCGCCGACGTTCGATCAGTTTTTCCGTGTCGTTCCCCTGGTGACGTATGTGGTGTCCTGTCTCCTTGGTCTCCCATTCCAACCACTCGATAGCCATGCGTTCGTACCTTCGAGGTGTCTGTCTTTTAAAATCGTCCTGGCTCTCGCGACCCGTTGGCATAGCCTGCATGATGCTCCGCAAGTACAAGGCATTGGCGTCCACAACGTAGATCTTCTTGCATGGTTTTATCTTCGTATTCAGCAGGACGAATGAAGTTCTGGTCTTTCTCGTGGTATCTGGAAGACGATCCTAGCTCCACCCAGTATGTTTTCTTTGTACAACTCGTACAGATCTTTGTTCTTTTCGTCCGGAACGGTAAAATAATCGGACAGACCATCGAACATGGTTTTCAGTGTGTCCCGGGACGCTGATGCCGTGTTTAAACATGTCCACCTTCAATCCTTTGTAATACACAAACATCTTCTCGATGGCTTCCAGCACGGGCTCCACGTCTTTGTTGTTGTACCATACCAGGAACTCTTTCATGTTCTCCTGTCAGACGTCCCGATACAGCTGGTACTTTTCGGGTGCAATGTTCTCGTTTTTCAGTGTACTGAAAAACGCCAGGTGTGGTGGTAACTCCGTCACTGCCAATATGTCTAAACCGGTCATCCACTCGTATGGAAAAAAAACCCTTTCTCTTTCGTACAGTCCACCACACAGCCCTCTTTCTATCGCTATTCAGGAGCGCTCTTTCATTTGATATTAAATGTCAGATAAGCTTGTATTATCTAAATACTTGTCACTTTCAATTAAATATATTATTGTTTTCAATTATTATCTGTAAAAAGTTAAACTATGTGCAAAATGGTATGGTGTGTGTAATATGACTCCCAACAATGTAAACACTACCGGTCTTGTCAAAGATGGAGATTTCACTTGATGAAAAATTTAGAGAGATAGTAGAAAAATAAGTATTTTCATGATTATTAATTTTTCACAAATGGTAAAAATATAAAATTGATATAATTAATTATAAAGTTTAGAATAAAGGCCTGAATAATATTAATATTCTATTACGGATCAAAATTTATTACATTTATGAAGTGACTGAAAAATATGTTAATTATAATTAATTTCTATTCTGACTAAACTTGTTTGGAGGATGGGTAATGATTTTTTTTAAACTTTAAAATAAATCTACTGTGCATGCTTTAACTTCTAAACATTAATACTGGTGTTCAATATTTCTGATTAGAAATTGGACAATATTTCTATTGTTTTAGAACTGAGAGTTTAGGATAAAACATGTTTGAAAATGTCCCTTACTCCAGGAATTATCAACTAAGCTTTTTTCCAAGAACAGGTTTACTTGGATATCTCTTACGGACATTCTCCAATTTCTTAGAAAACATCATAATATTACAGATCATATTAAAGAAATCAAGCGATTCAATATTTTGAAAGAATTTAAGGGACACAAGTTTGACGTTTTGGAAAAAGAAAGTGAACCATATATAAATGTTACATCTTTCCTTCGATACTTCTTTAACCACTGTGACCAGCTTCAGATATGCAGTGAGACTGTGCTTCAAATATACTTCTTTAACCACTGTGACCAGCTTCAGATATGCAGTGAAATTGTGCTTCAAATACAGAGTAAGCTTACACAAAAACGAGCAGAATTTTGTGTACAATATACACAAGACTTGTACAAAATCACTGCTTCAAAAAATTTTACTTATTCAAAATTACAGGATGTTGTTTACAATGAAATATCAATAGATAAAATATCTTCACTGCATAAACAATATAAACCTGATTTTACTAAAGATGAGTGGATTAAAATTTGCTTCTTTGAGAACCATTTTTTACTAGTGTCATAATGGAAATCTTTATCTAAAAGTAATTAACTATTTAATCTATAGCCGTCATTAATAATTAGCCTTGAAATAAATGTTATGGCTGTATTTCATGCAGTACTGAGACATTGACCAAAGTCAATTAGATTAACATTTGCAGCTGTGTTTTGGTTTCTACTCTCCCTATGTTACCGTTAAATTTTATGATGTATGTGTTTACAGAATGTCAAAGTTTGTTGATGTGTCTGAGAATGAATGAAGGGCCCTAGTTTGTAAGTGTGGGAAAGTTTAGCTGAATGTCAGTTTTAGTATGAACGTTTATATAGTTCAGATGTGTTTCCATATTCTTGTAATATTGTGAATAATATCATTTGTATATAAAGAAACTGTACGTAATAAATATGTATATATGAAAACATGAGTTTATCAACCAGTGCCTAGGAAGACCCTCGTCACACTTGAGTATGAAGAAGCTGAATATGCAGAGTTTGAGGAACAACTTGCAGCAAAATATAAATTTCTTCAAAACATAGATACTGTTAAAGAGATAACAAAATCTATAAGTCAGACCTCAAAAAGAACTATAAAATCAAGACAAAAGAGACAAAACACTGCTTCTGAAAATGAAGAAATTCAGTTATAGTCTGAAAAAGTTCACATTATCAAGAAAGTAGAGTTTGATTTATTTGAAAATGAGATTGAGAAAGTTGTTCTGTCAAATTGTATCAACAAATTTAGACACGAATTCTCCTGTCATGTCTTTGCTGAGTTGAAGAATGAGCATTGTTTGAATACTGAAGAATTGATTCAGACTATTCAGCTGCACTTAAACCGGAAGCATGACCTTAAATGTGTTTGATTCTGTTATTACAACCAGGCACATTTGCCTCTTTCCTAACAAATAATGGGAAAATAGCTCGCTTTAAATTCTTAGAAGAGTTCCAACAAACGGGTCTTCCAGAAAGCATCATGTTTGCTTACAGACTACCTGATCTGGCAACAAAACCAGATATTGATATTCCGGAAAATATTCCACAATGTGACATTAGTGACAATAAACCATCAGTTTCATTGCATTGGAAAAATTTCAATTTGTTACAAGAATGGTCACTTGATGTACCATTGTCAGTACAAATATTACTTGAACCTTTTGTCAACCAGAAAAGCTTAGACAGGTCATCTGAATTATAAAATTTTGTAAAGACAAAACTTTTGAAGCATTATAGTATATATGATACACTCTTGAATCTTACTTATAGAAACTACTGTGGAGTTTTACAAGATCTAAATACACAAGAACTTGCCATGAATTACCAATCAGTGGGTACTGTGTTCAGCATTTCATCAAGTACTGGTGCTGCTCTTAGTCTGAATTCTGCAGAAAAGAAATTAAAACAGAAAGCTGCAGATGACATATGCAACTACAATACCTATATCCGGAGGTACCCCATGAAATACCAAACACGGGCAGGAATGAGAAACAATCTGGTATCTTTACAGGAGTGTTTGATTGTTGTAATGATGGACAACTTGGTGCGGCTGAAGTATCATTCAGACCCCAATCCGGGTGAAAATAGATCAATGCAGCTATGCACACTGCCTATTACTATAAAAGGTGTTGAGATATAAGAAAAATAACATGATCAAAATATCTGTGACCAATCTAACTGTTGTCCATGCAAAATTGACCAAATACTCACAAAAGAAGATTTTAACTACAGAATTCTATCACTTTTACCAGAGGAAGAAAACTGTTTGACACGATTCAGAAATACTCGTATGATGACATGGACATTATTTGATGTTTGGAAAAAGACAGCTGAAGGTTGGTATAAATTTCAAAATAAACTTGTAGATTTGCAACCTCAATCCCATTTTAAGGAATGGTGGGGTGTACTTGAAACAAATATGCAAATGCTGGAATCTTTCGAAGCCCATGTCTCATAAAATATTATGATGTAAAATTGTAACTAGTTTTAAAAATACAACACTTTCTACGTATGGATAAACCAAAATGACAAATCATAAAAAAGTTTCTGTCCAGCAATTCAGAGAAAGGTAATACATTTCATCACAAAAACAATACTAGCTTCACATGACTGACGTGAACATTGTACCATAACACGTGGATCACTTGGTATACATTCTGTTATTTAAGCCAACTTGGCCACTGCTATCACTTAGACTGAATTTATAATTCCAAACCCATTCATGCTAAAGAGCATGCAGTTGTTTATAGTAGTACTTATTCAAAATGCATGAAACGGTAAAAATCCCTGCAAGTTTTTTTTATTTCTAATATCCTGTTTTTATTTCCAGTGATTTCAAATTTCCCTTCTTGCTTTATCATTCTGACTGTTTAAGCTAAATACAGTAAAACCAATAAAAAAAAAGAGAATTATTTTAAAAGTCTTCATTTTAACTCTAAATTTTAGATGGCGATGACTTTCTACAGCTAGGTGATTTGGAAAGAAAAGTTTGTGAAAATGATACATTTGAGAGATCTTTTGCAGCATTGGATATTGAGGTAATTTCATGCTACATAAAAAAACTTGGGGAAAAACGGCCTTTAAGACGTATTTTATCGTTGATTGATTGATTGATTGAATATTGTTTTACGCCGAGCTGGCGATATTTCAGCCAATATCACGGCGAGAACTAATCTAAACGGAGCTGGTTAAAATTGAACACAATTAAAACCAATTGACTATTTACAAATAAAAATTAATGACAATATAAACAATAAAACAAATATTAGACAAAACATTTCGAAACATTTTATAATATCACAGACTTGAAAAATATCACAGAAACGCTACAAGAAAATATAATCAATAAAATAACACGAGTCAATACATATAACAATTTAAAATTCTGGATAAGGACTATAACCAGGAATACAGTCAGACAGACTATATTCTCGAGTATAGTCCTACGTCCTTCAAATATTGTACAATACGGCTGCCAGCAACCTTTGTAAATAAATCTTTCATATTGTTGACTGTGTAGTACCGACAAATAATGTCGGATTTATCTACACAGTCAATTAAAAGATGTCTAATACTGTGTCGACATTGGCAAGGTATACACTCAGGGGGCGGCTCACTCTCTAAAATAAAAGAGTGAGTCGTCCTGGTGTGGCCAATGCGACATCTAGTTAAAACAACTTGATCTCTTCGGCTTTTGCCAGAGAAACAAACATTCTTGCCAACAATTGGCTCAATTGAATGTAATTTATTGTCTGTGAGCAGATCCCACTGGGACTGCCACAGACGTAAAATATACTTAAAAATCAAAGGTTTAAAATCAGTATATGGCACTGACACATTTGTAATGGGGTCGTATAAAGCATCCTTCGCTATCCTATCTACAACTGTGTTTCCTCTTATACCAGTATGACTTGGTACCCAGAAAAAGATTATTTGTTTACCCATATGGACAAGCCTTTTATAGAATTCAATAATATGGGAAATTAAAGGGTTTTTATACTTTTGACTTTCTATAGCTAATAAACATGAAAGCGAATCTGAACAAATTAGAAAGTTTTGTTTATCAGAAGATCTAATGAATTTCAAGGCAAGAATAATAGCTCTTGCTTCAGCTGTAAATATAGAACTGGAAGATGGAAGACGGAGGGTTGCTGCTCGTTCTCCATAGACCGCAGCAGCAGCTACTTTATCTCCGTCTTTCGATCCATCAGTATAAACTGTATCAAACCCTTGAAAATGTGATTTAATTTCAGCAAACTGTTGCTGAATTTCAATGGGATTAGTTTCCGACTTTTTATGTTTTCTGATGTCAAAAATAAATTTGGGTTTGGGCACAAGCCAAGGCGGCGATTGCGGTATATCGACAGGAGCTATTTCATCAAGGTTGATGTTACAACCCAAAATATGCGGTTTCATCCGAATACCGAATGGAGGAATTTTATTTTCATGTTGTTCAAATATATCCTCATAGAGAGGATTGAAAACACAGTCGTATGCAGGATTTGATGGATATGCTTTTAGCTTGGTTACGTATTGTAAACCAAGTTTTATCCTACGGTTATAAAGAGACGGCTCGTTCGCCTCTACATATAAACTCTCCACAGGAGATGTTCTGAACGCCCCCAAGGCCAAACGTAGACCTTGGTGGTGAACAGTATCTAAAATTTTTATATAGGATTTGCGAGCAGATCCATATATAATGGAACCGTAATCAAGTTTAGATCGTACAAGTGATCGATATAGATTTATCAAAATGTTTTTGTCAGCACCCCAGTCAGTGCTGGAAACAACTTTTAAAATATCCAATGCCTTCAAGCATTTAGCTTTAAGCATTTTGATATGGGGTAGAAAGGTAAGTTTGTTGTCAAACAGAATACCAAGAAATTTGGTTTCTTTGACGACCTTAATGGGGGAATTATAAATTTTAAGTTCGGGGTCTAAATGTAGTTTTCGTTTATTACAAAAATGCATACACACTGTTTTGGAGTTGGAAAATTTAAAACCATTTTCCATAGCCCATTTTTCAATTTTATTCAAAGATAATTGTAGTTGTCTTTCTATGTTGTTCATATTTTTACCTCTATAGCATATAAGAAAATCATCAACATAAAGCGAGCCTTCAACATTCGTTTGTAATGTTTTAGCCAAACTATTTATTTTAATACTGAATAGAGTAACCGAGAGGATACTCCCCTGAGGGACACCCATCTCTTGTTCAAAAGGGTCAGACATAGTAGTATTAACCTTGACTTTAAACTGTCTGTCTGACAAAAAGTTATCAATAAATGAGGGTAATCTACCTTTCAACCCCATATCATTTAAATCTTTTAAAATTCCATATTTCCAGGTGGTGTCGTATGCTTTTTCAAGGTCGAAAAACACCGACACCACATGTTCACCTTTAGCAAACCCGTTGCGTATGAAAGACTCGAAGCGAACAAGATGATCCAACGTGCTTCTGCCCTGCCGGAATCCACACTGTATATTGGACAGGAGACCATTGGTCTCAAGGAACCAGACAAGGCGGTCGTTGATCATCCGCTCCATTGTCTTGCATACGCAGCTTGTGAGGGCAATTGGCCGATAATTCGACGATTCAAAATGATCTTTCCCAGGTTTTGGAATAGGGATAACTGTAGCTTGCTTCCAGATGGAAGGCAAGTTACCAGATACCCATACTTTATTGAGGAGATCCAAAAGAGTTTCTAAAGAGGTATGTGGAAGGTGTTTCAGAAGTTTATAATGAATATCATCCGGGCCACATGCTGTGTCATGGGCCTTTGCCAGAGAATTTTTGAGTTCATCAAGAGAGAAAGGACGGTTGTAGTCTTCTGAATTATTTGATCGAAAGTTGAGTTTAGTTTTTTCGGTTCGGGTTTTAATACGTTGAAATTCCTGAGAGTAATTTTGAGAAGAAGAATTTTTAGAGAAAGTTTCACCAAGTTTTTGAGAGATCTCATTTTCTGATGTTAGAAGTGTCTGGCCATCTTTTAGATGATGAAGATTGGCTTTCCTGTTTTTACCGTCAATTTTTTGTATAAAGTTCCAAACTTTGTTCATTGGTGTATGAGAATTTAATTTTGAGACGAAGTTTTGCCAAGACTTCCGTCTCTTTTGTTTGAATGTTCTGCGTGCTTTTGCACGGAATATACGAATGTTACTTAAATTATCTTGGGTTGGGTGCATATTGAATCGTCGTTCGGCCTTCTTCCTATTTTTCTTCGCCTCCTCACATTCATCGTCAAACCATGGTTTGCTAGGTTGTTTTGGATTTGTCGAGGTTTTAGGAATGGTTCTCTCAGCTATCGATACTAAAATCTCGTTAAATTTAAGGACTGGATCACTAACATTGTAGAAAAGCTCATTTGTAAGTTCGTCCCGACAGAGCTGCTCAAACAAAGGCCAGTTTGCCTTATCAAATTTCCAGCGAGCAGCTCTCTCAGATGACGAGGAAAACAAATTTTCCAAAATAATTGGAAAGTGATCACTTCCGCAAAGATCATCATGGACCCGCCATGAGTAATCAAGCAAAAGAGAAGGGTCACAAATAGTTAAATCGATAGCCGAGTAAGAACCATTTCCCGGATGAAGGTAAGTATCTGTACCATCATTAAATATACACAATCCTTCCTGGTTTAAAATATCTTCAATTTTTTTGCCTTTATCATTTACTGAGTTACTACCCCAAATTGGATTATGAGCATTGAAATCACCCATAATTAAAAATGGGGCTGGTAATTGATCTATTAAATGTCTAAGCTGACACATTTCTAAATTTGTATTGGGAGGAATATAAATAGAGCATAGCGTGATAGTTTTATCAAGAGAAAGACGTACAGCGACTGCTTGAAGATCTGTATTTAATGTTATTCTACTGTGAATAATGTTATTTTTAACTAGGATCGAGGAGCCGCCCGCAGCTCTTTCGTCGTTTGCAACATGCGTAGTATATAAAGAATAGTTCTTTACGTTAATACAATCATTTTCTTTTAAATGAGTTTCTTGAAGGCAAAATGCAACAGGAAGGATTGTCTGTATAAGTAACGATAGTTCAATGAGATTAATTTTCAAACCCCGACAATTCCACTGAATGATACTGTTCATTTTCGAGGTGGTCGGATGGGGGATAATTTCGCATTCCGCCGTTCACGCGGGGAATGACTGCGATTCCTCCCACCAACAACCTTCCAGGTGGTATTTGAGGGAGGTGAATCCTTATCCAAAGGATCACCCCAGATTGTAGATTCACAATCATTTGACGATTCCACATCCATTTCGTCATGATCACTAGTATCGTCAAATTCTGCTTTTAGAACATTAAATTTGATCAATTTTTTTTCCGCTTTAGGGAGGCGACTTGATAACTGTCTGTTATTGGTTTTGCCGACTGATGATGCTTTCTGTGATGACGAGGAAGTCTGTTGTAAATTTTTGTTAGAATTTTGTTGTGGTTTGGAAGTCTGTTTGTTGCGGGGAGAATTTAAAGGTAAAGATGACCCAGATGTCTGTGATGAATTTGATGACTTAGACGGTTTGGATGATGAATTTGTATCCTTAGAAGAACTTAAATCACAAGTACGGATAGGAAGTTCAGTATTGTTTGGCCAAGTGTATTCTGTTTGTGTTTGAAAAGATCTAGTGGAAGATGACACTTTTACTTTGTCTGCGTATGTTGTGGAAGATGAGTTATTTGAACCAGAGACAATTTTTCGAGCTTCTTGATAACTAATTTTATTTTCAGATTTTATTTTTTGAATTTCGAATTCTTTTTTATAATATTCACAAATTCTAGAATTTGCCAAATGATCTAAACCACAATTTGCACATTTAATTTGGCCTTCACATTCAAAGCTTGAATGTGGCCCTCTGCAGAACATTTGACACATCTTTCCGTACCTCTACAAGAACTCCTACCGTGTCCAAATTTCTGACATTTGAAACAACGAGTAGGGTTCGGTACGTAAGTGTCAATTCTTATTCTGTAGGGTCCAAGGTAAATGTGACTGGGTACAACTGAAAGGTCAAAAGTTAGAAGGTAAGTATTTAATTTAATGATATTGCCATCAGATTTTTTTGTAAACCTTTTGATTTTCGAAACGTATTGTGATTTAAGTTCTTCAAGGATTTCATCATCAGAAAGTTCAGCCAAATCACGATCACGGTCTCTGATTATTCCTTGACACGAATTTAATGTCCTGTGAGGAGTAACGGCGATCTGGATATTGCCAATTGTAGTCAAAGAGAGCAGATTTTTTGACTGTTGTTGCCTGAAACATTCGATCAGGACACTTCCATTTTTCATTTTAGAAACTTTTTGCACGGTGCCTGCACAACCTTGTATTGACTTTTGGAGAACGAAAGGTGAAATTTTGGTTAGTGGTTTTTCCGGATGTAAACTTGTCAAGACTAAATATTTTGAAAATGTATCTGATGAAGTATTTGGAGATTTAGTGGTGTGTTCCTCGTCATCACTGGATTCTAATTTCCGTTTTGAACATGTTGGTGTTTGGGGGTTTTGTAGAGAAGCCATGGTAATTTATATTGTTTCGTTGCCCTTGTTCCCCGCCCGCCTCGGAGCAGCACCAATACGATGTATACCTGCCGCATTTGCGACAGGCACTAGGGCTACAAGGGCAAGATACTCGCATAGAGTACTTTTATATAGACACAAGCTTCGTGCCGGGGGTTACCCGACGAAACAACTGTCCAAAGTTGCGTCTACACGATTGACCCATAAGCCACCGCCTTCTTGAACTCAACCTACATAAATGGTACTATTGTTGTACATTTTGGAAACAGGTCAAGTTCAAGGGCTTGGCGTGACCAGCCGATTGATCAGGACCGGGCCCATCCGACCGCCCGTTTAAGATAAAGTAAGGGCCAAAGTGGCGTGTTTCAGCCACCAGGATCCCGTCCTCTATCCTTACGGGTATCCACACACGGCAAACGTGTGGCCTCATTAAGCCGAGGAAGCCTTACCCCATTGGCCACCGCCTTCTCCACTGATTCCGTCAGTGGTTATCTTCAAAGACCCCAGAACCGAAAAATCAACCTCGTACGATACATGCATACCACCCTAACCCGACCCATTGTATCGAGGCGTCATAAAAGGTTCATTTGGGTCTTTTCAGAGAACCACGAGAAAACAGCAGAGGGCAAGACATGACCAGTTTTGGCTGGACCGGGGTAATCCAGCCATTCATGAGCTGGGTGTGTAAAATAGGTGTATGAATAAACCAAATGGAAAAAATCAAATCTATTGGAATTGAACAAAAGGTAATCATAATAAAAGGATTAGCTAAATAGTAAGATAGTAGAAAAATAATAAATAAACAAATAACCGAAATAAATAATAATTTTGAGCCTGTTGAATTTTGTGACCCTTAAGCCAACACCAATCCATAAATCAGTAATTTGGAATTTTAACCATATTAAGCAGGAGAAAAAACAAAAACAAAAACAAAAAACAAAAACATTATATAGTGATGTGAAGGAATGGTGTGACCAGCCGATTGACCGAATCGGGTCTATCCGGCCTCCCGTCTAGGTAAAGATTGTGCCCCAGATGGAGATCGGAACCGTTTATCCGGCCATCCAGGAACACTCCCTATTACCGACACGGGTTTGCGACACACGGCAAACATGTCGCCTCTTTAGGGGCCTCTTACGCCAAGCCGAGGAGCTGTGGGCCTATTCTATTGTGTCCCCGGGACCCACACGGGGGTATTTTATCGTTGAAAAAATATCTTTGGGCAACAGTGCCTGTAATACACAATTTAATATATAAGTTTGTTGAATGCATTGCATCTGCAGGATATGTTAGGTAATACACACATCTACAAGTGGTGACATGTCATTTCTATATTGAAGAAAATGCATACGAAAAAATGATTTTTTAACAGATTAAAGTGAGAAAAAAAATATAGGGTTGAGTAGGCAGTATTCAATCACTTAAGCTTTATTCTTAAAAATCTCAAAGAAAATGGATAAGTGGCAAACAACTGTTTTTTTTTTTTTAAATTAAGGACGAGCAGGACATTACGTCACGTGATGTTTTGATTTGTCACATGATTGTCATCATAAAAATAGAACCGGAACCGCGCCTGTGAAAATCCGGCGGTAAACAAACATGGCAGACGACAAATATTCCCACCGTGTTCGAGGAAAGATGGCAAGTGCCGGTAGGAGTAAGAGGGCGGACCGTATGAGGCAAATGAACCAGAAGAATACAATGGTCGGCGAAGACATTAATTACTGTGCTGTTTTGAGGGAAGGACCTGTTAATGCAACTGATTTGCAAGTTGGGGAAAACGTCGAACTTGGACCCTCCAAACCTTGGTTCCAAGGACGACGTGTTGTGGAGTTAGACGTACTAGCCAGGTCCATGAATTGTGAAAAATGCAATTCATGGCTCCGATTGTCTGACATAAAGGATGAGATTATTTATGGGATGGCAAGCTTTTTGTATATCTCGTGCCCAAACAATGCTTGCCAGCATATTAGTCTGGTACTGTTGTGATGTTGAATTATCTTTGTGGAATAAATCATAACGAAGATAGTTAACACTTACTATATTTATTCACAGAATCGTACAATCGTGTCATCTCTCCTTTACCTCTAAATTGCCCCAAACTTTTTACAATTCAAATTCGCTTTATATACTAAAACGTTTCTCCGTTAACTCAGGTGCACGAAATCACATTGTTCATTAAACAATAGAAACACAATTCGTTAACTCCGGTGCATGAAATTACATTGTTCATTTAAACAATAGAAATACAATGAAAGGAGTATATTATACAATAAACGGAGATACATTATATAACTTTATATACGGAGTAAAATTACTATTAATGGAACATACAAATAATGGAGTCTATTTAAATCAAAGCGAAAGTCCATAATATTTAGCAATTCATGACACTCCCCACACGAAAGGAAAATAATTAAGAGTTAATCTAAGAACTGTTCATATGAATCTTGTTGGTATTGGTAATCACTATAGTGTATTTGTCCATCAACATGTGTAACTGTCCTTCTAAAGGTGAGTATCACAGTCTGTAAAGTCCTCCTGAAATTTGCACTTGGAATCACAGATCTTTCCTCATTTTCGTCTTCGTCACTGATAACAATATAATTAACACTGTTAGCAACATTGTCACTATCATCAACGTCACCACCAACACTATAACCGTTGTTAACATCATCACCGTCCTCGCTATCGCAATTATTTTCGTCATTACCACCGTTGTAACCATCATCACCATCGTCGCTTTCACTAGCACCAACATCACCATCATCACCATCGTCGCTTTCACTATCACCAACATCATTATCACCGTCACTAGCACCAACATAACCATTACCTTTGCCATCGTCGCTTTCACTATCACCAACATCATTATCACCGTCACTAGCACCAACATAACCATTACCTTTGCCATCGTCGCTTTCACTATCACCAACATCATTATCACCGTCACTAGCACCAACATAACCATTACCTTTGCCATCGTCGCTTTCACTATCACCAACATCATTATCACCGTCACTAGCACCAACATAACCATTACCTTTGCCATCGTCCATCTGCTTGTTGTGGTCTATCTCCATTTCAACACCAACGGCATCCAAAAGCGTGTCTGCATCCATAGTTTCGTCCACTTCCATGTTTGTCGCTTCCTGGATGAGATCCAAAATTGTATCGTCATCACTGACATCTTCGTAAATATTATTGTTGTTTCTATCTATTGGATCGTTTCTGTTTGCTTGGATAGCTGCAGCTCTGGCAACAACAACATCAATTTTGTGAATATTCGTCAGGTGTTTATACAGGTAGCCCCTTCTGATGAATGTGCTCTTGCATCCCTTCTGGGTACAGCTGTAAGACTCTAAGTTAGAGTGCTTCTCTTTCAGATGTCTCTTTAAGTTTCTCTCATAGTGGTATTCCTTATCACAAATCAAACAAACGTACATCATCTTGACGGTCAAACTGTATGAATGATTTAACATTAGCACAGGCTGATTTATATACAAGAATGAAACTAAAGTGCATGACATGCACGTGAATTTAATAGCTCCGTTGAACAATTCGCTCCGTTGTTACAAAAGTATTTACAAATTAACTGCTTCGTTAATCACAATAATATAAATAGCACCATTCAAAGTACGCTCCGTTGAACACAATATACTAAACAGGTAAACTCGACTCGAATGATAAGAAAGACGTCTAAAAATAAAACTTTAAACACGTTAATCACAATATCCAATCCTTGATATTCTTTTTGGCTTTTTCAGCTGCTTTTCGAACAGGTCGTTTGAATATTTCACAATCCTTTAAATCACAAACACTTTTCCCATCACTATGATCTATAATTCTTTGATTTTCATTATCTATTTCTAAAGGATATAACAGATTTATTGGCCGACCAATTATCTTTCCTGTTGCAATTTGTACTTTAGCAGTTCTCAACTGACCATCACTACTTGGTATCAATTCTACTATCCTCCCCATTTTCCACATTCCTCTTGGTAAGTCGTCCTTAATTATTACAACGTTTCAAACACTTGGAATCATGGATGATTTTATTCGTCCAGACTTTAACTCGGTCTGCTTTCTCTCTCTTAGACTAAGTAAGTAATCTTCACGCCAGATTTTCCAGAAGGAATTTAAAAGATTTTGACCCTTTCTCCACAGCTTAATAATCTTTTCACTAGAAGTTTCATACATTGTGTATGTAGGGTCGTGAAGATCATAGTTGATTTCCGGAATTCCATTTTGAGAATTTATACATAGAAAATGGTTTGGTGATAATATTTCATTGGAGTTCAAATCTTCATCAATATACACTTGGGGTCTCGAATTGAGAACAGCTTCAATTTCTTTTATCAAAGTCGAAAGTTGAACATCGGTAATACACCGTTTTCCTAAGGTTTTTCTAAGACAGCGTTTGACAAGTCCAACTAAACGCTCATAAAATCCACCCATCCATGGAGCTAGTTCCGTATTGAATTTCCATCGAATTCCAGAATTTGACACATAACTTTGCACACCTTCACTTTTCAAAATATTTTTCCAAACTAAATGAATTGTATCACACCCCAACTTGAATTGACTTGCGTTATCACTTATGAATTCATTCGGTGTTCCTCTTGTAGAAATGAATCTTCTTAATGCACACATAAATTCGTCCGTTGTCATGTCATTTACTATTTCCAAATGGATTGCTCTAGTAACCAAACATGTAAATAAACAAATCCATCTTTTCTTCTTTTCACCATCACCTTTTACGTAAACTGGGCCAAGGTAATCGAGACCAGTCCCTTGAAAAGGCAAGGCTTTTGTAACCCTTGTCTTTGGAAATGGAGCCATACTTGGCAATTTAAATGGACCGCCTTCAAATCTTTTACATCTTGTGCAGTGACGGAGAATTTGTCGAACAGTTGCTCTTCCTTGTGGAATCCAATATTTCTTTCTTATCTTACACAATGTTTGATTAACACCACTATGCATCAATTCCTTGTGAATTTTTTGAACTAGAAGTTGAGTATACTCCCCTTTTGGTAGAAGAATAGGATACTTAGCACATTCACTCAATTCGGCATTCTCTAATCTGCCTTTGCAACGGAGTAGGTTATCATCATCAATAAAAAGTCCTAGTTGACTTTTCAAATTGTTCTTTTCACCACTTACTACAGAATTAAATACATCAGCAAAGTTATTTCTCTGAACACAATATATCCATTTTTTCTCAGCCTTGCAAAGTTCTTCTGAAGAAAGAAAGTTTTCACTATTTGAAGGTAGTTTTCTCAGCTTTGATACAAATCTATCAATCCAGGCGGTCACTCGAATCAACTTGATGTATGATGAGAATCTTTTAATGTCTATTCCATATGGTAATTTTTCACTTTCCTTACTATTTCCTTTTTCACAAAACAATGAATTTTCACTGGTTTTCTCACTGAATTTCACGACACTTTTCACATTTTCTTTCACATGTTGATTATCATCCTCCACCGTTACAATTTTCCAGGAATTCGCATCATTTTGAAGCCACTTTGGACCATGCCACCACATTTGATCTGATCTAAGTTTATTTACTGAAGTTCCTCGTGACGCAATGTCGGCTGGGTTTTCCTTCGTGGAAATATACAAAAAGTTCACATCTTTGTGACCTTTGATTTCCTGGATCCTGTTTTTCACAAACACTTCCATACTTTTTCTCGTTGAAAGCCATTTTAACACGCACTGAGAATCTGTCCACAGGTATGTCTTATCAATCACTAGCTTTAGTTCTGTTTTAACAAATTCCAAACTTCTAACACCAATTAGAGTTGCCATCAACTCCAATCTTGGTATTGTCATGCCTTTTAAAGGAGCTAACCGTGATTTTGAGAAAATCATATCACATCTGATTTGATCTCCGCATGTCTGGTGCAGGTATATCACAGTTGAATAAGCTCTGGCTGAAGCATCACAAAAGCACAACAGTTGATACTTGACACGATTAACACAATTGACTTTGGTATACAATCCTATACATCTAGGAATTAACACATCTGAAATTCTTTTCAATTCGGCACTAATCTCAGCCCACTTCATTTTATCTTCAACACACAATTCATCATCCCACTTAACATTTTGTTTCCATAATTCCTGCAGAAATATTTTACCTCTAACAATAATTGGGGAAAAGAATCCTAATGGGTCGAACGTTTCTGCTAATTCCGTCAAGGTTTTCCGCTTTGTTGAATTTTCAGAATAAATAGAAGTGTTTGCTGGTTTCACAGATAATACATCTAAGTCTGTATTCCAAATATGACCTAGAACTTTGGTTTCACTCACATCAGTTCTATCGTTACAAGGCAGTAGTTCATTAACAGAATTGCTGTTAGAAATCCATTCTCTCAGATTCATTGATGCATCCTTAAAGATGTCTTTAGCCTCTTTGTAAAATTCCATTGTCTCTGTAACGGAGTTACATCCAGAAATCAAATTATCAACATAAATATTGTCTTTCATTTTCTCAGCTATAGGTGTATGATATAAGTCTATATGGTTCTCTACTGTTGCTGCCAAAAGAAATGGACTTGATATGATCCCAAAAGGTATTCTGCAAAACCGATATTCCTGAACATTGTTTTCGGAAACGACTGGATTGTTGTAGTTTTTGAGCCATAGAAATCTGGTCACATCACGGTCGCTTTCCTGTAACCCCACTTGAAGGAAAGCCTTTTCTATGTCTGCAACTATTCCGATCTTGTGTAATCGAAACCGTATGAATATACCAATTAAATTCCTTAGAAATACTGGTCCACGATGTAGACACTCATTCAGACTATTGAAATCATTATTTGGTTTTGCCGATGCATCGTATACTATCCTCAGTTTCGTAGTCGTCTTTTGAGGTGTTATGACAGCATGATGTGGCATGTAATGCTTCATTCCAATTCCATCTGACTGTTTACCATCTACTTTCTCCACTATCCCTTTATCCAGCTGTTCCTGAATGACGGAATCATACTTTCCTAACAGCTCTGGATTTTTCTTCATTTTTGCAACACAAGACTTTAAAGAGTTCATTGATAGCTCTCTGCTCACTGGTAACAGGGAACTTTCTTCTTTCCATGGCCATTTAACAAAGTATCGTCCTTCTGAATATATTAATGTATCTTTGAAAAATTGCATGGCTCTGGAATCGTCTGATGTTTTCACTTGATCGGTTATCCCTATGGATTCTAAATTCCAAAAATCTGTCACATCAGGTATAGAATTCAAACATGAATCATTTTTGGACACACTTGTAGTAGAATTCAAACTACTAGTGGTATGTGAGATTATAAGGAAGTCACTTTCTTTGTGTACATCTTCATCAATTTCCTTTGCTCTCCCTGTAATTATCCATCCTAACTTGGAAGCAAGCAAATATAATCCGGGTTGTATTTCTAGACGTTGTCCCAAGATGAAATCGGAAGTAATGATCGTTTCCAATGAGTAAATCTACTGTAGATGACTCACATCTAATTGGAAGGTCATCTGCCAATTCAACATCTTTCACATATTGTCTCACATTTTTAATTGACGAAACATCAAGCCTTCTTCGATGAACACTACCACTGATGACAGGTACTATATTTGCTGTGATCTTGAAGAATTTTCCATCATTCATTTTAACACATACTTTAGTACACGTCGTTTTCACAGTTTTTGGTTTGTCACTTCCGAATGTTACTACTGTGATTTGTTCTTCTTTCTCCGGTTTCAGTTTCAACTTTGAAGCTAGATCTTGTGAAATATATGACCTCTGCGATCCTGAATCAAACATTAATCTTGTTGTTTGTTCAACTGGTTCGATTGGATTCTTTACTTCAATTTTGGCTGTTTGCATGAGAACAATCTCACTGGAAGACATCATCATATTTTCGGTTGGATTTTCACTCAATTCTGGCTGAATATCATCACTATTTACATCAACTTCACTGGAAGGATAACTTTGCTCTTCGCTTAACAAATGCGCATTTCCTGCATTTCCTATTCTTGTTCTAAACTTCTTGGGACACAGACTTCTGTGATGTGTATTTTGCTCACCACAATGTATACACATTTTACCTTTCTGGCAATCACGTGATTTGTGTCCCGGTCTCAGGCACATGAAACAATTCTTCAGTTGTGATTTCCTTTCTTCGATTGTTTTGTATTTAGGGCATTCATCGCTCCAATGTTTTTCCTTGCAATATCTGCACTTGTCAAAGTACAACAAATTATTTCTCTGGTCATTCCCTGAAGCAACAAGTGCTTCCGCTGAACTTGTGTTATGACCCCGATGTGGTCCATTCTTGAAATTGACACTTCTATCATTAAACTGTCTTTGCCTATGGAATAAATTTACACTGGTTCCATTTGAATTACTTCTTTGATCATTTTGATAATCTTTTTTCGCTTGTTTTTTGTCTGCTTTTGCTCTAGCAACAACATAATCCTTTAACTTTTCACACAACTTTTGAACACTCCATTTTTCCTTTGACCCCTTTTGAATCTCCAGTTGTAGCACAACTTCTTCTGGCAATTTCGAACGAATCATTGACACAAATATATCCTGGTCTGCACTTTGGTGCAACACTTCAAGACTCCTCAAATGGCGAATCACCTTATCAACGAATACTCTCAATGAAGACGTTTTGTTCGAAGGGCATTGCAAATTTATCATTTCACAGTAAAGAAGATCAATAACATCCTGTGGGTTTCCAAACCTTTCCTTTAGAATATCTACTGCTACTCTGTAGTTCTCATTCGACACATTCAAACCAGATATCGCGTATTTTGCGTCACCACCTAACTTGTTTTTTAAATAATTGAATTTATCAATATCGGAGAGTTTTTTGTTTTTGTCAATCATGGATTCGAACGAATCCCAAAACTCGTTCCATTTCCTCTTATCACCATGAAAGGAAATTATATCAACTTTAGGTAATTTAACATTTGGCTCGACACATTCATCCTTTTTTTGACCCTTGAGTAATTGCTCTTGTTGTTTTAACTGAAGTTGAAGTATATCTTTCGTATCGCTTTGAAGCTGAATTACATCTATTGGCCTAAGTTTTTCTACACTTTCTTCAGATGTATTTTTTACTAATTGAACTAACCTTTCTTTGTAGTTTTCCATTTCTAAATAACAATCTGTCGCTTCCGCACATAGTCTTCTTCTGCTATGTTTTCCGCTATCTCAGCTTGATTCTCTTCAAGGGAACTGGCAACTTTGCTGCTTTGAATCTCCAATTTATTTATGTACACTTTCAATTTTTCCACACTTTTTGAACACTTAATCACATATTCCTGATGTTGCGGACTTGATATATCAGCGTTTAGAATGGCATTTCCTTCACGAATTTCTGCAAACAAGGTATTTCTGTATTTGGTTCTCACACCTTTCATGTAACTTATAGCTGACATTTCGTAGTTGTATAAATTTCACTTAATTATTTCACTGAATTATCCACTTGAATTTATTCCTGGGTTCCGGCACCAATAAATGTTGTGATGTTGAATTATCTTTGTGGAATAAATCATAACGAAGATAGTTAACACTTACTATATTTATTCACAGAATCGTACAATCGTGTCATCTCTCCTTTACCTCTAAATTGCCCCAAACTTTTTACAATTCAAATTCGCTTTATATACTAAAACGTTTCTCCGTTAACTCAGGTGCACGAAATCACATTGTTCATTTCAACAATAGAAATACAATGAAATGAGTATATTATACAATAAACGGAGATACATTATATAACTTTATATACGGAGTAAAATTACTATTAATGGAACATACAAATAATGGAGTCTATTTAAATCAAAGCGAAAGTCCATAATATTTAGCAATTCATGACATAAATTCAATAAATAGAAGTGTTTGCTGGTTTCACAGATAATACATCTAAGTCTGTATTCCAAATATGACCTAGAACTTTGGTTTCACTCACATCAGTTCTATCGTTACAAGGCAGTAGTTCATTAACAGAATTGCTGTTAGAAATCCATTCTCTCAGATTCATTGATGCATCCTTAAAGATGTCTTTAGCCTCTTTGTAAAATTCCATTGTCTCTGTAACGGAGTTACATCCAGAAATCAAATTATCAACATAAATATTGTCTTTCATTTTCTCAGCTATAGGTGTATGATATAAGTCTATATGGTTCTCTACTGTTGCTGCCAAAAGAAATGGACTTGATATGATCCCAAAAGGTATTCTGCAAAACCGATATTCCTGAACATTGTTTTCGGAAACGACTGGATTGTTGTAGTTTTTGAGCCATAGAAATCTGGTCACATCACGGTCGCTTTCCTGTAACCCCACTTGAAGGAAAGCCTTTTCTATGTCTGCAACTATTCCGATCTTGTGTAATCGAAACCGTATGAATATACCAATTAAATTCATTAGAAGTACTGGTCCACGATGTAGACACTCATTCAGACTATTGAAATCATTATTTGGTTTTGCCGATGCATCGTATACTATCCTCAGTTTCGTAGTCGTCTTTTGAGGTGTTATGACAGCATGATGTGGCATGTAATGCTTCATTCCAATTCCATCTGACTGTTTACCATCTACTTTCTCCACTATCCCTTTATCCAGCTGTTCCTGAATGACAGAATCATACTTTCCTAACAGCTCTGGATTTTTCTTAATTTTTGCAACACAAGACTTTAAACGGTTCATTGATAGCTCTCTGTTCACTGGTAACAGGGAACTTTCTTCTTTCCATGGCCATTTAACAAAGTATCGTCCTTCTGAATATATTAATGTATCTTTGAAAAATTGCATGGCTCTGGAATCGTCTGATGTTTTCACTTGATCGGTTATCCTCAACAGGGAAGAGGAGCAACACCAAAGGCTTTGATATAAACTACAAAGTTTGTTTAGGTAATATACATTGTAAACAATAGAATAGGAATGAAAGTGGTGAATGTGTCAAAGAGACAAGTACATAACCAGGATCAGGGGAAAATACTAAAATTTTCCATTTTAGGGACCCAACTTAGCAACTACCAAAGTATGAAAGATAAGAATAAGACTTATGGTAATTTTCAGCCAATATGTGGATGTGCCTACTATAGCACCATTTTGATTCAACAAATTTTATAGGAGATATGGGACTTAGAATGGTGGTGCACATACGGCTTTGTGTAGCATTGTTGATATTTGGTATGTCACAATGTGGATGTATTATGCTACATGTATTTGGTTTCCCACACCATACTGACTATTGACCTATGACCTGAAGGTCAAACAATTAGATTTTTAAGATTTTTTTTGTCTTATTAATTTCGAAGAGGACATTTATATGTATATGTTTTAGTGTACAAAATCAATTCTTCCTAGTTGTACACATGTAAAATATTTCATAAAATATTATTTACATACATGCTACTGTACACGAGTATAGCTTTAGACTAGATCGAAAGTTGATAAACAATGCATCTCTGATTTCACTTTGTAATATGTACAGTAGGACTTAAATGTGATTCAAAGTATTTTAATCTTTCATTTTTCAGCCATGATTAATGCAGGTATGGGACCCAGCCATGTGAACAACTTCCTGACAGGATGCAACATTCCTCCAGTAGATGCCTCTACATTACGTAAAAAACAGAAGGAACTTGCCCCTGTTATTATTGAAGCAGCAGAAGCATCATGTCAAAAAGCACAGACAGAGGAGCTGGAATGTTCAGAGTCCAGTGAATTAGAGGGAAGCTTTGATGCTGGATGGCAGAAGAGAGGTTCTGGTTGGTCTTACAACAGTCACACAGGTAAATTATATTATTGTGATACAGAGTATTTCCATTGTGCATATTTTCTATGTCATCCCTTACGAATAAGCCTATGTTAAACACAATGCATCTTGTCCTAAATCAGCAACATATAGACTTTGTTAGTCTTGTATGTTTTTTTACCTTTTGGTTTGTGTTTCGAAGTGTAGAGTGGCATCAATTTTCTTGATCTAGTATACATTAGGGTTTCGGGGCCTGCTCAAGACCACCCCTGGCTAGGGATTTTTGTGAATGTTCCCTTTAAAAACCTGGATAATACTTTAGATTACAGTGAATAATATTCATTGTTTTTTTTCCTTTTTTTTTCATGTGTATGGCTCATATTTTTTTTTTTAGTTTTCTTACAGCAGATTATTTTTTTTCTTCAAAAATTGATATTGTGCTTTATGAGAAATATTCCCTTTCAGATTATTTTTAGGGCCCACATTGGGGATGCAGATGTCCTATAATTTTCCCTTGGTCCGTCTGTCTGTCCATCAACAATTGTTTGTCAATGCTAAAACTCAGAAAGTATATAATGTACAGTAAGGAAATTTTACACTGTTGTTTATAATCATATGAGGATATGGATATTTTTTTCCTACTCTTCCTTGACATATCATTTTTTTTCTACAAATTTGGCTTCAAATTATTTTCCCCCGTGTGGGTCCCGGGGACACAATAGAATAGGCCCACAGCTCCTCGGCTTGGCGTAAAAGGCCCCTAAAGAGGCGACATGTTTGCCGTGTGTCGCAAACCCGTGTCGGTAATAGGGAGTGTTCCTGGATGGCCGGAAAAACGGTTCCGATCACCATCTGGGGCACAATCTTTACCTAGACGGGAGGCCGGATGGACCCGATTCGGTCAATCGGCTGGTCACACCATTCCTTAACCTCGTTATATAATGTATTTTTTTTTTTTCCTGCAAAATATGTTTAAATTCCAAATTGTTGATTTATGGATTGGTGTAGGCTGAAGGGTCACAAAATTCAACAGGCTCAAAATTATTATTTATTTCGGTTATTTGTTTATTTATTATTTTTCTACTATTTTCTCGGATACACTTCATTCCATTCCATTTATTTACGACTTGTTCAATTGGTATTTCTCCTTTTGTTTGGATTTGGTTTGATATTATTATCTTCAATTTAATGTACACCCGGCTCAAAAGTGGCTGGATGGTCCCGGTTCAGCCAAAAACTGGTCATGTCGTGCCCTCTGCTGTTTTCTCGTGGTTATCTGAAAAGACCCAGATGAACCCTCAATGATACTGAGATGCAATGGGTGGGTTGGGGTTGGTTTGCATGTATCGTTGTAGGTTGATGTTTGGGTTCTGGGGTCTTGGATGGTAGCCACTGACGGAAGCGCAGAGAAGGCGGTGGCTCATGGGACAAGGCTTCCTCGGCTTAATGAGGCCACATGTTTGCCGTGTGTGGATACCCGTAAGGATAGAGGACGGGATCCTGGTGGTTGAAACACACCACTTTGGCCCTTACTTTATCTTAAACGGGCGGTCGGATGGGCCCGGTCCTGATCAATCGGCTGGTCACGCCAAGCCCTTGAACTTGACCTGTTTCCAAAATGTACAACAATAGTACCATTTATATAGGTTGGGTTCAAGAAGGCGGTGGCTCATGGGTCAATCGTGTAGATGATACTTTAGGCGGTTGAATCGTCAGGTAACCCCTGACACGAGGCATCCGCCTGTTGAAAAGAAATCTATGCGAGTATCCTGTCCTTGTAGCCCTAGTGTCTGTTGCATATGCGGCAGGCATACATCGTTTTGGTGCTGCTCCGAGGTGGGCGGGGAGCAAGGGCAGCGAAACATTATACATCAACCATGGAGATTCAAAATGAAACCACCAAACCACCCAATTCAACCAAAAGAAAGTTACAAATATCTAGTGATGATGAGGACATTCCGAACAAAATTTTGAATACAAACTCAGACATTTTTCCCAGGTATATCGTTTTGAACAGTTTAGATCCACAAAAACCATTAAACAAATTATCCCCTTTTGTCTTACAAAAAAAAATACAATCAGTTGCTGGTACGGTTAAAAAAGTCACCAAAATGAAAAATGGAGGTCTGCTTGTTGAGTGCACGAGACAGCAACAGTCCAGAAATCTTTTGTCTATGACGGCAATCATGGATGTTGCTATCTCCGCTACTCCTCATAGAACTCTCAACTATTGTCAGGGTGTTATCCGAGACAGAGATCATGATTTGATTGACATGACAGAGGAAGACATTTGTTCTGAACTAAAAGCCCAACATATCACAAAAGTAAAACGTTTTACTAAAAGATCGGAAACCAAAATCATAAAACTTAATACCTATCTTTTAACATTTGAACTGCCAAAAATCCCCGAACATATCTACATAGGACCTTACAGAATACGAGTTGACCCTTTCGTTCCTAACCCTACCCGATGTTTCAAATGTCAGAAGTTTGGACACGGGAAGAGTTCTTGTAGGGGGACTGAAAGGTGTGTCAAGTGTTCTGTTGAGGGCCACTCCAGTTTTGAGTGTGAAGGGGAAACCAAATGTACTAACTGTGGTGGTAACCACATGTCAAATTCAAGAATTTGCGAAATTTACAAACGAGAACTTGATATTCAAAAAATTAAAGTGGATAAAAATTTGAGCTACCAAGAAGCTAGAAAATTGGTCTCTGCCTCGGATAATGTGCCTCCAAATACTTCTTACGCTGAAAAGGTTAAAGGTCCCCCAACCACAAAATCAATAAGTATTCAAACAGTATTTACGTGGCCACATGGTTCTGAAATTCCAAAACTAATCTCTGAATTCACTTCATCCCAGTCGTCTAGTTCTTCGCAAACAGCAGATTCATCTCTTCCATTCAACCACTTTGAGATGGCTGACATCTATCTCAACTCGAATGTAGACAGACAGATGCGCGAAGATCTAGGAAGAAAACTCAAAACATCAAACAAAGCTGCAAATACTGCTCAAAATACTAAATCTCAGTCCTCAACACCAACGTCTTCAACTTCCGTTAAGAAACCGTCATCCCCTAAGACCTCCAGTAAACAATCTTCACCTCAAAAACCAAATAAACAGTCCTCATCATCACAACAGAAACACACTCGTTCCTCTTCAATTGAAAAGAAATTAAAACAGAACACCGGTCGATTGAAAAAGGCAGAAAAACATCTAGTTAAATTTCAAACGCTGTCATCAGAATATGCCGATGATGACAGCCAAATGGATGTAACCCCAGATGATTCATCTGAATCAGTCTGGGGCGATCCCATTACAGATATCTCTGTGCGGAGGAATAGGAGCTCGTCTCCACAGGCGCGGCGTAGTTCCAAATTCTCTCCTATTCGTCCGCCCAAAAATGAGTAATATAATTCAATGGAATTGTCGGGGTTTAAAAACTAACCTTATTGAACTATCGTTACTTATACAAACATTCCTTCCTGTTGCCTTTTGCCTTCAAGAAACTCACTTAAAAGAAAATGATTCTATAATTGTTAAAAACTATAATTTATATAGTACTTATGTTGGAAAGGATGAAAGAGCTGCAGGCGGTTCTTCCATCCTTGTTAAAAATAACATCATTCACAGTCAGATAAATCTAACAACAAATCTACAAGCTGTTGCTGTCAGACTTTCTCTTGAAAAAACTGTAACTATATGTTCAGTATATATTCCCCCAAATTCGGTCTTGGACTCTCAACAACTGAGATCTTTAATCAATCAATTACCTTCTCCTTTTCTTCTTGTAGGAGATTTTAATGCTCACAACCCTATTTGGGGTAGCAATATGCAAAATGACAAAGGCAAGAAAATAGAAGATTTCCTAAATCAGGAGGGATTGTGTATATTTAACGATGGTTCTGATACCTATCTCCATCCCGGGAATGGTTCATACTCAGCTATCGATTTATCTATCTGTGATCCTTCTTTATTACTGGATTACTCGTGGCGGGTTCATGACGACTTATGCGGAAGTGATCATTTTCCAATTATTTTGGAAAATCTGTTCCCCTCGTCTTCTAAGAGAGTTGCTCGCTGGAAATTTGACAAAGCCAATTGGTCTTTGTTCGAGCAACTCTGTCGCGATGAACTTAGAACAGATAATTTCTGTAATGTTAGCGACCCAATCCTTAAATTTACTGAAAAGCTGGCATCGATAGCTGAGAGAACCATTCCTAAAACCTCGACAAATCCAAAACAACCAAGCAAACCCTGGTTTGACAACGACTGTGAGGAAGCAAAGAAAAACAGGAAAAAGGCCGAACGACGGTTCAACCTGAATCCAACGTCTGATAATTTAAGTAATGTCCGTATATTTCGTGCAAAAGCACGAAGAACATTTAAACAAAAGAGACGTAAATCTTGGCAAAACTTCGTCTCTAAAATAAATTCACATACACCTATGAATAAAGTTTGGAATTTTATACAAAACATTAACGGCAAAAACAGAAAGGCCAATCTTCACCATCTAAAAGATGGCCAAACCCTTTTGACATCGGAAAGTGATATCTCTAATAAACTCGGAGAAACTTTCTCAAGACATTCTTCTTCTCAAAATTATTCTCAAGAATTCCAACAAATTAAAAACCGCACTGAAAAAACTAAACTGAACTTTAAATCAAATAATTTAGAAGACTACAATCTTCCTTTCGCTTTGGATGAACTAAAAACCTCTTTGGCCAAAGCTCATGATACAGCCTCAGGACCTGATGATATTCATTATCAGCTCCTCAAACATCTTCCTGAAGCCTCTCTTCAAGTACTCTTGGATCTACTTAATAATGTATGGAAAACTGGTGATTTGCCTTCTATTTGGAAGCTAGCCACCATCATCCCTATCCCTAAACCTGGGAAGGATCATTTTGAACCGTCGAACTATCGGCCAATCGCCCTCACAAGTTGCATTTGTAAAACCATGGAACGGATGATTAACGACCGCCTTGTGTGGTTCCTAGAGACCAATGGTCTCCTGTCCAATATACAGTGTGGATTCCGGCAAGGCAGAAGCACGTTGGATCATCTCGTTCGATTTGAAACTTTTGTTCGTAACGGGTTTGCTAAAGGTGAACATGTGGTGTCGGTCTTCTTTGATCTAGAAAAGGCTTACGACACCACCTGGAAATATGGTATTTTAAAAGACTTAAACGATATGGGGTTGAAAGGTAAACTACCTACCTTTATTGATAATTTTTTGTCAGACAGGCAGTTCAAGGTTAAGGTCAATACAACTATGTCTGACCCATTTGAACAGCAGATGGGTGTTCCCCAGGGAAGCATCCTCTCTGTTACCTTATTTAGCATTAAAATAAATAGTTTGGCCAAAACCCTACAAAAGAGTGTTGAAGGCTCTCTTTATGTTGATGATTTTTTAATATGTTATAGAGCTAAAAATATGAACAATATTGAAAGACAATTACAATTGTCTTTAAATAAAATTGAAAAATGGGCTACGGAAAACGGTTTCAAATTTTCCAACTCCAAAACAGTATGTATGCATTTTTGTAATAAACGGAAATTGCATTTAGACCCCGAACTGACACTTTATAATTCTCCAATTAAAGTGGTCAAAGAAACCAAATTCCTTGGACTGCTGTTTGACAGTAAACTTACCTTTCTACCCCATATCAAAATGCTTAAAGCTAAATGCTTGAAAGCATTGGACATTTTAAAAGTTGTTTCCAGCACTGACTGGGGTGCTGATAAAAATATTTTATTAAATTTATATCGATCTTTAGTTAGATCAAAACTTGATTATGGTTCAATTATATATGGATCTGCTCGCAAATCCTACATACAAATTTTAGATTCTGTTCACCATCAAGGCCTACGTTTAGCCTTGGGGGCGTTCAGAACATCTCCTGTGGAGAGTTTGTATGTAGAGGCGAATGAACCGTCTCTTTATAACCGTAGGATAAAACTTGGTTTACAATACTTAACCAAGCTAAAAGCATATCCTTCAAATCCTGCTTACGACTGTGTTTTCAATCCTCTCTATGAGGATATATTTGAACAACATGAAAATAAAATTTCTCCATTTGGTATTCGGATGAAACCACATATTTCTGGTTCTAACTTAAACCTTGATGAAATAGCCCCTATTAATATACCCCAATCACCACCTTGGCTCGTACCCAAACCTAAATTTATTTTTGACCTCAGAAAACATAAAAAGTCTGAAACAAACCCAATTATAATTCAGCAACATTTTGCTGAAATCAAATCAAAATTTGAATTTCATGACTCTATTTATACTGATGGATCGAAAGACGGGGACAAAGTGGCTGCCGCTGCTGTCTATGGGCAGCAAGCAGCAACTCTCCGTCTTCCATCCTCCAGTTCAATTTTTACTGCTGAGGCAAGAGCCATAATTCTTGCTCTTAAGTTTGCAAGAACATCTAAAAAACTGAAATTTCTTATTTGTTCTGATTCTCTTTCTTGTTTATTGGCTATAGAAAGTCAGAAATATAAAAACCCTTTAATTGCCCATATTATTGAATTCTATAAAAGACTTGTACAAATGGGCAAAGAAATAGTTTTTATCTGGATACCAAGTCATATTGGTATCCGAGGAAACACAGTCGTAGATGGTATAGCGAAGGATGCTTTAGATGACCCAATTACTAATATGTCAGTGCCTTATACGGATTTTAAACTTGTGATTTATAAATATGTTTTACGTCTGTGGCAGTCCCAGTGGGATCTGCTGACAGAAAATAAACTACATGCCGTTGAGCCAACTGTTGGCAAAAATGTGTTTTCCTTCGGCAGAAGCCGAAGAGAACAAGTGGTTTTAACTAGATGTCGCATTGGCCACACCAGGACGACTCATTCTTTTATTTTAGAAAATGAGCCGCCTCCTGAGTGTATCCCGTGCCAATGTCGACACACTGTGAAACACCTTTTAATAGACTGTGTGGATAAATCCGACATAATTCGTCGGTACTACACAGTCAACAATATGAAAGATTTATTTACAGTGGTCGCTGGCGACCGTCTTTTACAATATTTGAAAGACGTAGGACTATACTCTAGAATATAGACTATTTTACTATGTTCTTGAGTATAGTCATTAGTCATTATCTTATTAACTTTGTTATTGTTAATTGACGTGTTTTATATAAGATAATTTTTACTTAATTTATGTATATTGACATTGATGAATAGTATATCTGTGATATTATTAGTGTATCTGTGATATTATTTTTAAAAAAAAAAGTTCGACTGTGATATCAGTTTTACTGTTTATTCTGCCCTAAATATATTATTTGTAAATATTCTATTGATTTTAGGTATTGTTTGACATTTTAATCAGTTCGGGTCTAATTAGTTCTCGCCGTGATATTGGCTGCAATATCGCCAGCACGGCGTTAAACAACAATCAATCAATCAATCAAATTATTTTTTTTAGAAGGTGTGTCATGAATAAGAACTGAATGTTTAGGGGCATGTACAAAGTCTCAAACCTAGAAAAACTTGAGATACCTTGTGGTGAATGTAATACAGTAACGTGGGGGTGGGGGGTTGTATTCTTTTTTATTAAATGATAAAAAAATTTGTTTCTTTCTGATTGGCCAAAAGAGCATTGTCTCAACTTTACCAAAGTGTGAGTACACCTCATGTGCAGAGAGTAGATCTCTCATGAGGTATACTCGTCTTTTCATACTGACTAATCAAAGACAAGATGTCATAGTTTGGTATTTCGGAAATGTAAACAAACATGGCTAACACACTGAGAAGGTCATCTGTCGTATTTGTTTAAAGAGAAATGACTCTGTAACTTATGGGATGAAGTATGTAAAGGGACGAATTGATGCCTTCTGAAAGAAAAAGTTGTCAGACAGTTTCCCTCCCCATTCTCAATTTTCCCACGCAGTGGGAAGTGTTGACGAGTTTGATAAATGTCTTTGTAACCCTTTAAAGATGACTTGAAAGTGCTGTTTGTTTTAAAAAGATGTAGAATGTTATCATATTTAGATAGTTATTTAGATAAAAATTCAACACCTTTGACTGAAATATCATGTAATAAAAGGTAAAGGGATGTTGACAGTTACATATCTTAACTTTCATGTTCCCCATGTTTATGTTTACTGTAATACAATAGTAAATTCCTGCACAATTAAATTATAACCTCTTTGTTTGCTTGATCTGGGAAAAGTTAGGAATAACTTCCAAGGACAGAATTTTTATTTATTTTTTAATGAAATAAAAACAGTGAACACAAAAAAATTAAAAAATCCTTATCATTTAATAAATCAGTAATTGACTCTTTACTCAGGTCTGTATAGTCCTTGAGTACACCTCAAGAAAAGTCGATAACTGTATAGTGTACCTCTAATTTGTCCCCCCGTGTGGGTCCCGGGGACACAATAGAATAGGCCCACAGCTCCTCGGCTTGGCGTAAGAGGCCCCTAAAGAGGCGACATGTTTGCCGTGTGTCGCAAACCCGTGTCGGTAATAGAGAGTGTTCCTGGATGGCCGGAAAAACGGTTCCGATCACCATCTGGGGCACAATCTTTACCTAGACGGGAGGCCGGATGGACCCGATTCGGTCAATCGGCTGGTCACATCAATCTCCTTACAATAATTTATTTATGTTTTTACTGTTTCTAAAATGAGTTATCTAAATTCTAAATTGCTGATATATGGGATTGGTGTTGGCTTATGGGTCGCAAAATTCAGCAGGTTTAATTATTCACTTTTCAATTTGACATTGCATTTTGTTATTGTTGTTGTTTTTTATTTATTATTTCTGAATATTTAATTCCAAAGAATAGTATTAACCATTTCTTTATTCAAAATATTATTCACGATATTTCCCCCTTCAATTATTTGTGTTACATACTTTGTTTGGACCTTTATTTTGGCAAAATTTAATTATTTGTTCACCCGGTTCCAAAAATGGCTCGATGGTCCCGGTCCAGCCATTTAATGGTCATGTCTTGCCCTCTGTGTTTTCTCGTGCTTGTCTGAAGAGACCCAAAGGAACCCTTAATGAAACTGAGGTACAATGGGATGGGATGGGTGGTATGCATGTACCGATGTAGGTTGATGTTTGGGTTCTGGGGTCTTGGATGATAACACTGACGGAGGCACAGAGAAGGCGGTGGCTGATGGGGCAAGGCTTCCTCGGCTTAATGAGGCCACATGTTTGCCGTGTGTGGATACCCGTAAGGATAGAGGACGGGATCCTGGTGGTTGAAACACGCCACTTTGGCCCTTACTTTATCTAAAACGGGCGGTCGGATGGGCCCGGTCCTGATCAATCGGGTGGTCACGCCAAGCCCTTGAACTTGACCTGTTTCCAAAATGTACAACACTAGTACCACTAATATAGGTTCGGTTCAAGAAGGCGGTGGCTCATGGGTCAATCGAGTAGATGAAACTTTAGGCGGTTGAATCGCCAGGTAACCCCTGGCACGAGGCATGCGCCTGTTGAAAAGTACTCTATTCGAGTATCCTGTCTTTGTAGCCCTAGTGTCTGTCACATATGCGGCAGGCATACATCGTTTTGGTGCTGCTCCGAGGTGGGCGGGGAGCAAGGGCAGCGAAACATATACATTAACCATGGTACTTCAAAACGAAAACCCAAAACCAACCAGTACAATAAATAAAAGAAAATTACAACAAGATTCAAGTGATGACGAAGACATTCCAAATAAAATTTTAAACACAAATTCAGATATTTTCCCTAAATTCATTGTCTTGAGCAGTACGAACAAAGAAATGCCTTTAACTAAATTGTCCCCCTTCATTATACAGAAAAAAATCCAATCAGTCGCCGGTACCTTAAAAAGGGTAACAAAAATGAAAAGTGGATGTCTGCTCGTTGAATGCACGAGACAGCAGCAGTCCAAAAATCTTTTGTCTATGACGACAATTATGGACCTTGCTGTCTCTGCGACTCCACACAGAACTCTCAACTATTGTCAAGGTATTATCAGAGATCGAGACCGTGATCTAATTGAAATGTCAGAGGAAGAAATTTGCGACGAACTGAAATCTCAACACGTATCAAAAGTTAAGCGCTTCACTAAAAGATCTGAAAACACAATGATTAAACTGAATACATATCTTTTACAATTTGAACTTCCGAAAACCCCAGATCATATATACATAGGACCTTACAGAATACGAGTTGACCCTTTCGTTCCTAACCCGACCCGTTGTTTCAAATGCCAAAAGTTTGGACACGGGAAGAGTTCTTGTAGGGGAACAGAAAGGTGTGTTAAGTGTTCTGTTGAGGGACATTCCAGTTTTGAATGTGAAGGGGAAACAAAATGTACAAACTGTGGTGGTAATCACATGGCCAATTCCAGAACTTGTGACGTTTACAAAAAGGAGCTTGAAATCCAAAAAATCAAAGTTGATAAAAATCTGAGTTATCAAGAAGCTCGCAAAATGTTCTCCATCTCTGATAATACAACTCCAAATACTTCCTACGCTGACAAAGTTAAAGGTCCTACAACATCCAGAACACAGAGTGTTCAAACAGTATTTACATGGCCGCACGGCAATGAACTTCCAATCCTTATGTCTACCTTAACTTCATCCAAATCAAGTTCTAAAACTACATTGCAATCCACCAGCTCTTCGCAAACAGAAGCTTCATCTCTTACATTCAACCATTCTGAGATGGCTGACATACACCTCAACTCGCACGTTGAGAAAAAGATGCGCGAAGAGCTCGGGAGAAAACTCGAAACAACCTCTAACAAATCTGCGAATGCTGCTTCAAATGCAAAAACTCAATCCTCAAAACAACAGCCTTCAACTTCCTCTAATAAACAGTCGTCGTCTCAGAAGTCTGCCAATAAACAGTCTTCACCTAAAAAGTCAAACAAACAGTCTTCGTCATCACAACAACAAAGTAAACGTTCGTCTTCAGCTGAAACCAAATACTACAATATTTGAAGGACGTTGGACTATACTCGAGAATATAGTCTGTCTGACTGTATTCGTGATTATAGTCCTTATCCAGAATTTTAATTTGTTATATGTTATAATTTTATTTCACTGTTTGTATTACCTGATAGCGTTTCTGTGATATTATTCAAGTCTGTGATATTGTAAATTTTTTGTAACGTTTTGTCTGACATTTTTATTGTTTATACTGCCATATCTTACTTGTAAATAGTCTATTTGTTTTACATATTGTGTTAAATTTTAACCACTTCCATTGAAATTAGTTCTCGCCGTGATATTGGCTGCAATATCGCCAGCTCGGCGTTAAAAAATATTCAATCAATCAATCAATCAGCTGAAAAATTCAAGCAGAACACTGGCCGCTTAAAAAAAGCTGAAAAACACTTAGTAAAGTTTCAGACGCTGTCATCAGAATATTGTGATGATGACAGCCAAATGGAAGTAACCCCAGATGATTATTCTGAATCAGTCTGGGGTGACCCCATTTCAGATGTCTCTGTGCGGAGGAATAGGAGCTCTTCCCCACAGGCGGGGCATAGTTCCAAATTTTCTCCTATTCGTCCGCCCAGAAAATGAGTAACATAATTCAATGGAATTGTCGGGGTTTAAAAACTAACCTTATTGAGCTATCGTTGCTAGTACAGGCATTCCTTCCTGTTGCCTTTTGTCTTCAGGAAACTCACTTAAAAGAAAACGATTCTATAAATGTTAAAAACTATAGTCTATACAGTAGTTATGTTGGAAAGGACGAAAGAGCCGCAGGCGGCTCTTCGATCCTTGTTAGAAATAACATCATACACAGTCAAGTTAATCTAACAACAAATCTGCAAGCCGTCGCTGTCCGAGCTTCTCTTGGAAAAACTGTTACCATATGTTCAATATATATTCCTCCAAATTCTGCCTTCGATTCTCAAGAACTCAGATCTTTAATCAGTCAGTTGCCAACTCCTTTTCTCCTGCTCGGAGATTTTAATGCTCACAACCCCATTTGGGGTAGCCATTTGCAAAATGATAAAGGCAAGAAAATTGAAGATTTACTAAATCAGGAAGGATTGTGTGTATTCAACGATGGCTCTGATACTTACCTTCATCCGGGGAATGATTGTTACTCGGCTATTGATTTAACAATCTGTGACCCTTCGTTATTGCTGGACTACTCATGGCGCGTCCATGATGATTTATGTGGAAGTGACCACTTTCCAATTATACTTGAAGATATGTTTCCTACTTCATCCGAGAGAGTTGCTCGCTGGAAATTTGACAAAGCCAACTGGCCTTTGTTCGAGCAACTCGAGATGAACTTAAAACAGGTGATTTCGATAAGGTTGGTATCGATAGCCGAGAGAACCATTCCTAAAACCTCGACAAGTCCAAAACAACCCAGCAAACCGTGGTTTGATGATGATTGTGAGGAAGTGAAGAAAAACAGGAAGAAGGCCGAACGACGATTCAATCTACATCCAACCCAGGATAATTTAAGTAGTTTCCGAATATTCCGTGCGAAAGCACGCCGAACATTTAAACAAAAGAGACGAAAGTGTTGGCAAAATTTTGTCTCAAAAATAAATTCTCATACTCCTATGAACAAAGTTTGGAATTTTATACAAAAAATTAATGGAAAAAACAAGAAAACCAATCTTCACCATCTGAAAGATGGTCAGACTCTTTTAACGTCAGAAAATGATATCTCCCAAAAACTTGGAGAAACCTTTTCAAAAAATTCTTCTTCTACAAATTACTCTCAGGAATTTCAACGTATTAAAAACCGAACCGAAAAAACCAAACTTAACTTTAGATCGAACAATTCAGAAGACTACAACCGCCCTTTCTCTATGGATGAACTAAACAATTCTTTGGCAAAAGCTCATGATACAGCTTGTGGCCCTGATGACATACATTATAAACTTCTTAAACATCTTCCTGATACATCATTACAGACACTTTTGGTGATACTTAATAACATTTGGGAAACTGGTGACTTGCCCTCTTTATGGAAGCTGGCCACAGTTGTCCCTATTCCGAAACCTGGGAAGGATCATTTTGAAGCGTCGAATTATCGGCCAATTGCCCTCACAAGTTGCGTATGCAAGACTATGGAGCGGATGATCAACGACCGCCTTGTCTGGTTCCTTGAGACGAATGGTCTCCTGTCCAATATACAGTGTGGGTTCCGGCAGGGCAGAAGCACGTTAGATCATCTTGTTCGCTTTGAGTCTTTCATACGCAACGGGTTTGCTAAAGGTGAACACGTGGTGTCGGTCTTTTTCGACCTAGAAAAAGCATACGACACCACTTGGAAATATGGAATTTTAAAAGACTTAAATGATATGGGGTTGAAAGGCAGATTGCCCTCATTTATTGATAACTTCTTGTCAGACAGACAGTTTAGAGTCAAGGTTAATACAACAATGTCTGACCCTTTTGAACAAGAGATGGGTGTCCCGCAGGGGAGTATCCTCTCTGTTACTCTATTCAGTATTAAAATAAATAGTTTGGCTAAAACATTACAAACGAATGTTGAGGGCTCGCTTTATGTTGATGATTTTCTTATATGCTATAGAGGTAAAAATATGGACAACATAGAAAGACAACTACAATTATCTTTGAATAAAATTGAAAAATGGGCTATGGAAAATGGTTTTAAATTTTCCAACTCCAAAACAGTATGTATGCATTTTTCCAATAAACGAAAACTGCATTTGGACCCCGAACTAAAAATTTATAATTCTCCGATTAAAGTCGTCAAAGAAACAAAATTTCTAGGTATTCTGTTTGACAATAAACTTACCTTTCTACCCCATATCAAAATGCTTAAAGCTAAATGCTTGAAAGCATTGGATATTTTAAAAGTTGTTTCCAGCACTGACTGGGGAGCTGATAAAAACATATTGTTAAATTTATATCGATCACTTGTACGATCAAAACTTGATTATGGATCAATTATATATGGATCTGCTCGCAAATCCTACATACAAATTTTAGATACTGTTCACCACCAAGGCCTACGTTTGGCCTTGGGGGCGTTCAGAACGTCTCCTGTGGAGAGTTTATATGTAGAGGCGAACGAACCGTCTCTTTATAATCGTCGGATAAAACTTGGTTTACAATACTTAACCAAGCTAAAAGCATATCCTTCAAATCCTGCCTACGACTGTGTTTTCAAACCTCTCTATGAGGACATATTTGAACAACATGAAAATAAAATTCCTCCATTTGGTATTCGGATGAAACCACATATTTCTGGTTCTAACTTAAACCTTGATGAAATAGCCCCTATCAATATACCTCAATCGCCACCTTGGCTTGTACCCAAACCTAAATTTATTTTTAACCTCAAAAAACATAAAAAGTGTGAAACAAACCCAATTATAATTCAGCAACATTTTGCTGAAATAAAATCAAAATTTGCATTTCATGACTCAATTTATACTGATGGATCCAAGGACGGGGACAAAGTGGCTGCCGCAGCAGTCCATGGGCAGCAGGCAGCAACTCTCCGTCTTCCATCTTCCAGTTCAATATTTACAGCAGAAGCTAGAGCTATCATCCTTGCTTTGAAATTTGTCAGAACGTCTGATAAACTGAAATTCCTTATATGCTCAGATTCTCTTTCATGTTTATTGGCTATAGAAGGTCAGAAATATAAAAACCTTTTAATTGCCCATATTATTGAATTCTATAAAAGACTTGTACAAATGGGCAAAGAAATAGTTTTTATCTGGATACCAAGTCATATTGGTATCCGAGGAAACACAGTCGTAGATAGTATAGCGAAGGATGCTTTAGATGACCCAATTACTAATATGTCAGTGCCTTATACGGATTTTAAACTTTTGATTTATAAATATGTTTTACGTCTGTGGCAGTCCCAGTGGGATCTGCTGACAGAAAATAAATTACATGCTATTGAGCCAACTGTTGGCAAAAATGTTTTTTAGTTCGGCAGAAGCCGAAGAGAACAAGTGATTTTAATTAGATGTCGCATTGGCCACACCAGGACGACTCATTCTTTTATTTTAGAGAATGAGCCACCTCCTGAGTGTATTCCGTGCCAATGTCGACACACTGTGAAACACCTTTTAATAGACTGTGTGGATAAATCCGACATAATTTGTCGGTACTACACAGTCAATAATATGAAAGATTTATTTACAGTGGTCGCTAGCGACCGTCTTTTACAATATTTGAAAGACGTAGGACTGTACTCCAGAATATAGACTATTTTACTATGTTCTTGAGTATAGTCATTGGTCATCATCTTAAACTTTGTTATTGTTAATTGACGTGTTTTTATATAAGATGATATCTTTTACTGAATATTTTATGTATATTGACTTTGATGAATAGCGTATCTGTGATATTATTAGTGTATCTGTGATATTATTTCTAAATGGAAGTTCGACTGTGATATCAGTTTTACTGTTTATTCTGCCCTCAATATTTTATTTGTAAATATTCTATTGATTTTAGGTATTGTTTGACATTTTAATCAGTTCGAGTCTAATTAGTTCTCGCCGTGATATTGGCTGCAATATCGCCAGCACGGCGTTAAACAACAACCAATCAATCAATCAATCTAATTTGTCAACAGTTGTGCACAGTATTATAAATTATTGGACGCAATAACTTTATTTTTCTTTTGTATTGCAGGATCAAGCAAAGGAATGGAGCCAGACATGGCATGTTCAATGATTCAAAGGCTTGCTGAGGATGGCTATACTGTTGGAACTTTACATGCTGATAATGACGCTACCTCGATCAATAATAAAAAAAAAGATGATAAAACACATGTGAAGAAAAATCTCTCCAAACGTCTCTATGATCTTTCAAAAAACAACAAACAGTTAAAGTCAGCAAAAGTCATCCCCTACATAGTGAGGTGTTTTATGTATGCTATTTCAAGACACCAAAATTGTAAACATTCCATGAAGGCAGAACTCGCCACTATAGTGCCACATATTTTTGGACACCATGAACAGTGCAGTCCAACCTGGTGTACATATATTAAAGATCCATCTAAATTCAGGTAATTTATACCATGCCATTGATCCCTGATGAAGTGATCAATTTAATGTTTCAATGCTACCATGTTTGCTGCATAAAAACAATCAATTTTAACAAGTTCTAATTTTCTAGATTAAAGCAAAATGTGTATAATCGACACAATTTTAGGGCCAAGTGAACTATTGTCATCACTACGTATTAATCATCTGTCCATCGTTATCTTCGTCCATATGTAAACTTTCAAAACTTCATTTCTTCTAAAGTACTGTGTGGAATGCAAACAAACTTTAATGTTAAGAATTTTTCACATTTGATCACATGTCATATTAATATTTACTGCAGTTAGATGTGTTCAGAACAAAGAAGATCACTAAACTGAAATGACCTTTTCAGAATTTTGCTACATGTATAAGTGCAGAACAAAACCCAGTGCAATCTCATTCTCTATTTGATTATGTTACAGATTCAAACATTTACCCAATGGGAAAGCCCTTTCTGGAGACAAGCTGAGGGAAGATCTGGACAAGTTGGCACAAAGTTATATTGAAAGAGCAGATAGGCTGCTAAACCTAGGATCAACACAGTCGAACGAAAGTTTCAACAACAGTGTTGCTAGTTTTGCCCCAAAAAACAGGTATGCGTTACATTAGTTTAGGGTTTTTTTTTTTGGTTAAAGGCCATATCTCAGCAACTGTAAAAAAAAAAATAAACTAGAGGCTCTCAAGAGCCTGTATGGCTCACCTGGAATTAACTTTTCTCCTTGAGATGACCTAAAAATTGTTGCAGTCAATTTGGCTGGTTTTTCTATAGGATTCTATGTTAAACTAATTTCAGCTGTGGCAGTCATCTTGGTTGACAGTCCAGGTCAACGGATACATTTCTATTTCTAAAAGAGAACCATCTAAGGCTAATTCTGCTAAGTCTTGTTCCAACTGGCTAAGCGGTTTCAGACAAGAAGAATTTTAAATGAATTTTCCTATAGGGTCCAATATTTAACAAAGTTCGGTGTGGCAGCCATCTTGTTCACAATCCGGGTGATTGGACACATTTCTGAAAGAGGACCTCCTAAGGACCAATGCTGCCAAGTCTGGCTCCAATATGTCAAGTGGTTTCAGACAAGAAGATTTTTCAATGAATTTTTCCATAGGGCCCTTTGTTAAACTAAGTCCGGGTGTGGCAGCCATCTTGGTAGACAGTCCGGGTCATTGGGCATATTTCTGAAAGAGAACCTCCTAAGAACCATTACTGCCAACTTTGGTTCCAACTGGGCTTGTAGTTTCGTATAAGAAGATTTTTAAAATTCACCCCCCCTTTTTTTTCTATTTTTAGTAACAGCAGCCATATCGGTTGGAAGTAGGGGATGCCAGACATAATTTTGGAAGGGGGCCACCCAAGGTCCATTCCACTAAAGTTTGGTCTCAATTGGCCCAGTGGTTTGAGATGAAAAGATCTTTAAAGGAAAGTTTATGCTGGATGGCGTCTTTAAAGGGCAAAAACTCCTATAAGGGGTCAATCAATGATTTAGGTCATGTTGACTTATTTGTAGATCTTACTTTGTTGAACATTTTTGCTATTTACAATTTGTCTTTATCTATAATAACATTCAAGATAATAACCTAAAACTGCAAAATGTCCTTAAAATTAACAATTCAGGGGCAATAACCCAACAAAGGCTTGACCAATTTCGTCTGAAAATTTCATGGCAGGTAGATCTTGACCTGATGAACATTTTTAGCCTATGTCAGTTGTGCTCTAATTGCTTTAGTTTTTGAGATATAAGACAAAAACTGCAGTTTACCCCTATGTTCTATTTTAGCCATGTCGGCCATTTTGGTTGGCAGGCGGGGTCATCAGACACAATTTTTAAACTAGATACCCTAATGATGCTTGTGGCGAAGTTTGGTTCAATTTGGCCCAGTAGTTTCAGAGAAGAAGATTTTTGTAAAAATTAACGGACGACGACGGACGCCAAGTGATGAGAATAGCTCACTTGACCCTTTGGGTCAGGTGAGATAAAAAGAAGTCTGTGTTTGCACAAATATTTCATAGCTTCAATGTTGTAATTTAAAACATTCAAAATAAAACAATTAAGTATTTTAAACAGATATTTTTGTAGGACAAATCAAAATTGACAGTCACACCCTCTGGTATTCAAATAATGTGCGGTTATTGTGATTTCAATGCAATCTGTGGTGTTTAATGTCTAACTTTGCCATTAAAAATGGAAAACAAATAAATAAAAATTCTGTGAAATGATGTCAATGTCTTTGATGTTGAAAATCGTGGCAGAGCTCTGCATTCAAGCTCATCTTAATTCCGTGACCATTTTATGCATATGCCCCCACTGACTTTGCCAATTTCCACAGACATGATTTTTTTCCGATTTAAATCGGAAATCCGACTTTTGCTTCGTGGTGATCCGACGTTCATAATGAAATTCCGACTTTTTAACAAAAATCGGCAAATCCGGAATTTCCGATCATCTCCGACTTTGGTTTTAATACTAGTCACTGTCAATGGATGCAAAACTTGCTTTGATTGGAGGAATCGGTATTACTACCAGTAAAGACGAAATACGATTGGTTGAAGTGTTACAACATCTTTTTCCGGTGCAGAATGTTGAAGTTCTGAAACATGAGTTCTCGTGTTGTTGAGAGAGAGTCTTGCAAGAATTTAGATGTTGACAAGGGAGTGAAAAATGGATGGCGTTGGGAATGGCTTGAGAAAAGTGTAGATGGTCATCTTGTGTGCGAATTCATCAGGAAAATTGACGAAAAGGGGGTAGCTAGATGCCTAGCTTGCAACAAGGACATCAACTATGGTTCTGCTGGATGGAAATGCCTTGAGCGACATTTGAAGAAAAAAGTACACATAGACAATCGGAAATTGAGGACAACCAACTATAGCCTTTCTGGTATGTATTTAATGTTCTGTTTATGATTTTATTTCTTTGATCTGTCTTTGTTGGCGAAGGGGATGTCCTCTTTAGAATAAGGGAGGACTGTCCATCCTCTTAGTCACTCTATTCTTTGTCCAAACTTTTTGGTCTGGGATATGAGGTTAGGGGGGAATGTAAAAGTCAAATATCTAGGGGCTATGCTGCCCAATTTTTTTTCAGGTTTGGACTTTAGTTTTTCAGTACCATGGATGCAATGAAGGTTTTAGGCGAGGGGTATGAAAGTCACTCATCTAGGGGCTATTCTGATTATTTTTTTTGAAAGCATATAGAGTATTTTTTCAAGTTCCTCTAGTGTCATATCTCTTATAAGTTTTGCATTTAAAGTCCAGACATCTTTTCTGCCATACAGAAATTCAGAACTTCTGAGTAATTGATTAGAGTCATTATACAATTTTGAGCTTACCATATCTATCAAGTAAACATTTTTATGGTCTGAAAATGAATGAAATAATTACATCTAAAGTTGGTATATTTCCCATTACCTGTGACAAAATACCCGAATAGACATCTGTTTTCGTTTGTTTACTTTTATTCACTCTCTGATTGGTTAGTTACACCACTACAAAATGATGTTTTAAACTCAATAGGATATTAAATTTCTTTGGAAAATACATATTATGAATTGTTTTTTCTTACAGGTGCTTTTGGAAAAATGCCTCAGGAACCATTCATCCCATGTTTAAAAAGGCAACTGAAGTTCAGGAACCTGCACCTATACCCATAACACTGATAAATCACAGAATTTTGAATTCAGAAGCCATGGTTTTAGCATTTGCTGCAGAACACAGTCAGTCATTTTCCATAGTTCCAGATCTGATTGATCTTGCCAAGGCATTGGCAGCTGACCATAAGGCATTGGATTCGCTTTCCATGAACAGGACAACAGCATCATATAAAACACAGTTCGGTATAGGGAAAAACTTCCAAGAACAATTAGTCTCCACATTAAGATCCACAAAATTTTCTCTAAATATGGACGAGAGCACAAGCTCAAACTTCCAGAAAGTTCTCACAATACTTGTCAGCTACTATTGTGTGGAGCAGAAGCAAGTAGTGGTCAAACACTTAAGTTCCATGTCATGTATCAGAGTTAATAGTGAAACATTATATAACAAATTAGTTGACTTAATGGAGACAAACAACATACCGTGGACCAATTTAATGTCCATATTAATGGATTCCTGGAATGTGATGAGAGGATCAAAAACTGGATTAGAAATACGAATCCGTCAACAGAAAGCACCACACCTTTTAGATATTGACGGTGATGTTTGTCATCACGTGCACAATGCTGCCAAAGCATTTTGTAAACCTTTCAAATATTTCATTGAACAGATGTATAATGACCTATTTAATGACTTTAAATGGTCCCCTGATCTTAGAGAGATGCTGCAAGAAATATGTGAAATGTGTGGGATAAAATACACGATGCCACAAAGATATGTGAGCCACAGATGGCTTTCGGTTCATGATGTTACACTAGATACCCTTAGACTTCTTGATTGTCTCACTCTATTTTACTTTCCATATGTAGAAGAAAAATCCAGGTCATTATTTCTGCCAGCCATTGTTGAAATATATCACAGACTAAAGGTATCAGAACAGTCCAGGGAGAGAATCCTAGAAATTAGAAAGGTAAATATTTTGGAAATAATGCATGATTTGCTTTTGTGTTGATTTTTTGTTTGTTGTCATGTTGTTTTCATCAGATTAAATAAGTCGAGAAAAAACTGAAGAGTCAGACAAAACGGATAGTCCAGGGACACAGACATTAAACTTAAGTAATAACCATACTGTATAAATCCTAAAATACATTTTGGTTATTACTATTCTAATGCAATCCCTATAAATAGTGATTAAAATCAATTATCAATAGTACTGGGTGTATGCTTAATTGCTTTGCATCTGCACCATCAGGTTCTTACGGTAAACCTTGGATTTTACTGCCTGAAAATTTGAACGCTATCCAATCAAAATCAGTGTTAGAAACAGGATTGCATTAGAATTGTTGTTCATTGCATGTTAAGAGATAACACTGGTTATTACGTTTGATATTTTCTTTAAGAGATATCCTGTATTGAGTAAAATTGGTAAGCTTTTTTGCAATAAAACCTGGAGGTCATATCAAAATTTTCTCTTGTTAACATTTTATACCATTCATGTTATTCTGTCGAACTTTCATCAAAAAATTAAGTTTACTTGGAAAATGTACAAACATGTATGATGACATACTAATAATGAGATTTATCTGTAAATTGATGCAGGATATGTAGATGAGGCCATATAAAATTAATCTTTAGATTCTCAGGCAATTTTTTTCAAGAACAGATGAGGAAGGGAGCCTTTTTTTACCTTTTTATTGAACTAAAAAGTAGATGAGGCAGCTCTTTATATTGTAAAAACTCTCAAAAATAAATGAGGGAGGGCAATAAAAAGGGTCAATGAGGCACTTAAAAACGGACGAGGGAGCCCTGAGAACCCAATAATTAATTTTTTATGGCTTTATTAGATTATTTTGTTCTTTTTAATGTTTTTTGCATGATGTTTGCATTTTTAATTTCAGTCAGTTTTGCACCAAACACACATGCTGTTCCAATGCTATTTTTTGCATCTTGTTTAAGTTTTGAAAACTAATGTGGTATGTATACTTTCATAAAGGTATCAATTTCAGTTTTATGTCTCTATATTGATAGAATGTTATAGTGCTTGAAAAGACACCAAAACAACATGTAATGCACATTTTGGAAAAACAAAAAAATACTAAAACAGAAAGTCATTTAACTACAAGTACGAGTAAGTTAGGAATTGCTCAGGAGAAAAGAAGAGATACAGTACACATTCAGTTATAAATCACTCTGATCTGACTACAGTGTACCACTGACATTGAGGGTGTAAGTCTGTGGAAAATGTCAGACCTAAGTGTTTTGTAACTGAATGTCCCTGTCAGTACTGTACATATTTATACTTTCTGGCTTATAAAAATAAAAAGAATGATACATTAAAAACACAATATGTACTTTGATATCTTGTGATTTGTGGGATTCACATACATGATATATAAACATGGTAAAATTAAAACAATTTCTGTATTTTTAAGGTCCTGGTGTCAAAGAAGCTGACAAAAGATGGACAGGAGAGAAAAAATAGAATTGTTGAGCGACTTTTTCATCAAAGAAAGCAATCAAAAATGATAATGGGACTGTACTCTTCTGTTCTTCCAATGCTAAAAGAATTTGTAGTCCTGTTTGAAATGAAAGCACCTATGATCCACGAGTTACATGAAAAGCAGGTACATACTAACACAAATTTATGGACTTATAATTTTGGAATCATGAGGACAAAGTGCAAATGAGGTTAACATGTAGACAAAAAAAACCAAAATACCGATATTACAGAAAATTTAGATTTGATAAATGATGTGTTACAGATCAATTAACTCATTTACTTATTTTTTTCTATTGTCATTTTCAATATTATGTGTGCCTTTGTTGAATAATAAGGGATATGGAGTAAATGAACATGAGACAAGATCACTGTAAATACAAGGTAAAAATCAACAACTGCATAAATTAGAATATGCAGCACAGAAATTTGCAATGTTATTTGAATGAACATTGGATTTTTTGTTCTTAGTCGTTGTTTGATTCTTTGTATATGTTTAAATAAATTACAATTTATTATTTTCTTATTTAAGGTGCAGCTGTTCAAAGACTTTTTAGGATGCTATGTTAAACCAGAAGTAATAAATGGGGCAACTTCCTCACTGAAATTGAAGAGATTAGACATTATGAAAAAAGAAAATCTCCTTAAACCAGAAAGTATGTTTGTTGGTGCAAAGGCTATGAGGGTAATAAGAAACTGTACAACAAAGGATCACATAGTCAAAGAATTCAAAACCAAGGTAAGGCCAAATATAATATGATTTCTGTGTGCTTTATTGGTTACATCTTGGAAGAAATGAATTCATTAGCTTTGTAGCAATTTTAGTTAATGGGATAGATACAGCTTTAGATCTGATATTGACAGATAATTACAGTGTGTGGAGTATCTAGTACCATATTTTGTTTAAAAAAACTAGAATGCTTTGGCTGAGCAGCCTTCAAATGCCTTTATTGTTAGAGAGAAATTATATTTTCCTCCAAAGGTAAAGAGTTTAAAAAAGAGGTAACAGGAAATATTTACTATGACAGAAACCCCAGTCAAAGCACCACCCACCAATCAAAAACCAACAGTCTCTCAAAAACATAAAGACAAAAAATAAACATAGATAACTATAGTAACTCAGGATAGCTGTACTTGGTACCAAACTTATTAAAAAGTTTAGAACGAATTGATTGTTTAATACAAATCTGTGTTCAGATTATTCTTAATAATGTTGTTGTTTTTTTTAAGGTTAATGATGCTTTTGTCAGCTGTGGAAGAACTTTACAAGAAAAATTGTCCATCAGCAACCCCTTTCTGAAAGCAGCTGCATCAATACATCCCGATGCAAGAGGACATTCAGTTACACTAGCTTTCCTGCAAAAGTTGCCTGGATACATTCCACATGTATTGAGTGAGGAGGGAATGGAGAACTTTGAAATAGAAGTGAGAAAATACCAGACTGCCTCTTTGCCAGATTTTGAGGATGATATGAGGATTGATCAGTGGTGGGGAAAAGTGGAAGTAGCTGACAAATATCCATGTCTAACTAGCATTGTCCATGCTCTTTTAAGCTGCTTTCATGGTCCCCAGGTTGAGGCCTCCTTCAATCTAATGAATGATATTCTTGACAATAAATCCGGAAGAATGAATATGCAAACGTACAATGCAATTCAAATAGTGAAATACACTTTGAAGGCTTCAGAGAAAACAAGTATTCAGTACTTCCTGAAGAAAGATTTCCTTCATGAACGAGTAGATCATAGTTTAATAAATAATATGAAAACTTCGTGCAAACAATACAAACAAGTTCTTGATAAGAAAAGGGAAGAACAAAATGAAAGGAAAGCAAAACTTAACATTGATAAGAGAAAAACACTGGTCACAAAGAGGAAGGCAAAGAAAATTTGCTTCAAAGCTGCCAAAAAAGCAAGACTTACTCACTGTGACAAAGTTTTATTGAGAAAAAAGAATGAATAAATTTAATAGGATGAAATTTTGTTTCTTGCCATCATATGTATAGGATAGAATTTTTATGCTTTTTGACATATATTTGAAATTATCTCTTAGAAAATACAACTTTTTCAAAGTCAATTTAAGAGCCAGGAAATGGGCCTTAAGCGGCCCCCAGACCCCCGGCCGCAATCCACTACTTTTATATTTCCTACTTTTTATTTCAACCCTAAAATCATGTCTGATTTCCAGGACAAGCTGCAACAGAGGAGACATATTTCTGTGTTTTAATTTTGTTGAGCATCTCCCATTTTGTTTGTATGTTGAACATTTATGGGATTTTTTTCAGGTTTTATGGGGGGACTAAATCATTAAAAGCTAGAGTGTCTTCAGCTGTGATGCAAAAGAACGAAGGCTATGGTTGGTTAAGTAAGGTAAATGTATTTAGAGGCTTTATTTTTATGTATGCTGTTGATGGAGGTGTTACATATTAACATATTCTCTACATATTTTACTTGAGATAATTGTGAGAGATGCAAATCTAGATTTTTATTCACAGATTTTGCCAAATTAACATTTTTCAAATGACAACATGAAAAATATTTCAGATATGTGTCCATAAAACCCCCAAACATTGTTGCAGTCAATACCAATAAATAAATAATGCAAACAGACTTAAATAATATGAATATATTAATTGCAATAATTCTTTAAAATTTCAAGGCCTCAGTTTCTATATGCCCGTCAAAATTTTGATGGGACGTATAATGGTATACAAATGTCCGGCGTCCATCCGTCGGTCTGTCCGTCAGAGACATTTCGCTCGGTAACTTTAGAACGACTCGTCCAAATTTCACGAAACTTAACATAGTTAAACGATCTGTATACTTTTTGGTGAAAATAAGATTAAAACTTTTTGAGTTACGGGACTTTGTAACTAAAACAAAAGTGTGTTTTTTTTCACACGTCTCACCGTATCTCAAAAACAATTTATGATTATTGCTTTAAACTTTATACACTTTTTGGTTATATTAATCTAAAGATCTGTATACTTTTTGGTGATGATTCAAAATTTTATTTTAGAGTTTTTTGTATAAAAAAAGGAGGGGGATCTACATGTTGCGCCGTATCTCAAAAACGATTTATGATTATTGCATAAAACTTTACACACTTCTTAGCTAAATTAATCTGAAGATCTCTATACTTTTTCTTGATGATTATTTTATTTTTGAGTTCTTGAATTTTTATTGAGCTTTTTGATAAAAAAGGTAGTCTTTTTTGGTCACATTTCGCACCGTATCTCTATTGCTTAAAAGTTTACACGCTTATGTTTTGCTGGGTTTCCATATACATTCCACCAGCAGCTCCACTAAATAAAGGAGGATTCCAAAAACATTTATTATGTTTTTTTCACAAGACGACGGGCGTATCATGCGCTCGTGGCGCAGTTGTTTATTATATTTTGTTGGGTTACTGGTCAGCAGACACATTCTTCTTTTATTCAAAAATATTTCTTCTTGCAGACCTGGAAAAAATCTAGAACAGTTTTAACAATTTTAATGTAAAATCTATATTTAAATCTTTAGTGAGATATTAATTTTTCAGATCTGTGCTTTTTTCTCTGTATTCTGAATTTCTCTGAAAAGTAAATGAAGTATTCAAAATAATTTAAGACACAACATTACATGCAGTCTCATCTTTATTCTTTTCAGGTGAATAAGAACTATTTACTCTCTCCTGGACATTTGACCATACTTCATGGAATGAGAAAGGATCGAAGGCGCAAACAGATCAGGAAAATACAGTCAACAACTAATTTCAAAAGAAAAAGACTCACAATAAAGGTGGGCCTTTTTCGATAGTAGTCATCCCAGTCAGACAAAGTATTGCTAATATAAAAGCAATAAATAGAAACTCAGAGGAGGATCAAGTCATTTTGTACTTTGATCCTAGCAATGCAAATATGGCAAATATACAGCCCAGGATGACCCGTGTGACTTCAATGAACAGTGAGGAATCCTCACATCCAGGGGTAGCCTGTAGCCTTCAAGTATATTAACAATACAGTTGAAAACCCACAAATTTTTAAAAAAATCTTCTCTGAAACTTGGGTGAAACTCTGCCACAATAAACACAGAGAGGGGGGATTCTCTGGCTCTTACATGTAATTATGATTGGAAGGGGAGACATTTGTTTTAATGTACTAATGTTTTACCTTAATTGTTTCAATATAGAATAGCAATTGTTCTAAAGATCCCACTGTACAGTTGCATCTGAATCACTTCTTCCATAATTGTTCTTAATTTGTTTTTGTATTGTTTCTAGTCTAAGAAATTGAAGGATAATCAGCGAGAATTGGTGAAAGAGGGAGACACCTATGGAGGAGAAATAGAAGTGCAAGAACATATTGACACAGAAACCATTCCATCTAAGATGAAGTTTGATGGAGAAGAGTCGGTAGTAGTTTTTGATTTAGAAACAGCAGGTAGTGTAAAAAAAATTTAATCATAGATATCAGGCTAAAAAAATTGGCACGCCAGACGCGCATTTCGTCTACATAAGACTCATCAGTGACGCTCTAATCAAAAATGTGAAAAAAAATAGATGCCTGTGGCCTTAAAGCTTACCTTGATATTGTAAGTAGTTGAAATAAATAAAAGACGTATTGACCATTTGATAATTGTATTACAAAGCCTATAGCAACACGTCAAGGTGACGTGACATTAAATAAAGCGCAGTACATTGTATACATCCAGTATGCGGTATTTACGACATTTGTATTGGCAATACTTCAATGATAGTTTTGGAATACAAGTGTTTGTTGGGAGTTATGCCCCTTCGATCATGAAAAAAAATTTGACATGGAGTAATTTGACAGCATTCCCTATAGGTTAGGGTTTTTTCGGCGAGAATTTAAGTGTTGCTATATTCGTGAGGAACTTGATAAAGTAAAAATTAAGTTACACGAAAATTAAATCACAATATAATTTTCATGCGAAAATAGGGTGAATGCTTAAATTTGAACCTGCAAAATTGAAACACCCTGTTTTTCTCATAAATCAAGAAATTTGACTCCCATGAAAATAACTACTAATATGGTATGGATGCGCAAAGTGGCCACCATTTCAAACTTGCTGCCGCTCAAATTTGAAAATTGAATATGACAAAAACTGTGTAGCAGAATTTAACCAAACTTGGTATAGAAGGAGACATTTCGCATTTCGGGAAACATAAACTTTTAATTTTTTATGTAATTGTTGTTTATTTTTGTTCCAGGATTAGCAAGGAAGTCAGATATTACTCAGCTAGCTGCATTTGATGGTACAAATATATTCAACCAATATGTATCACCTAGGGAGATAATATCATCCAAAGTATCAGAAATAACAGGATTGACTTTCGATTTTACCTGTGGCCAGATGTACCACCATGGTAAACCAGTTGACAGCAAAGATATACAAATTGTTTTACTAGAATTCATTGATTTCATCAGCAAAAAGAAGAAACACATTCTATTCGGGCATAACATTGCTGCATATGACATTCCTATATTGCTGAATAAATTACGTCAACACAGTTTGCTGTCAGAATTCATGTTGCATATCTATGGTTGCATTGATACCATCAAATTGGCTAGAAGGAAATTCAAGGCGAAAGACATAGGAAACCATAAAGAACAAACCTTGGTCTCAAAATTGCTTGGCATAGAATATGATGCCCACAATGCATGTGCTGATGTAACAAGTCTGTTCCAACTTCTTAAGCACTTTCAATATACAGAAAAGGATGTTTTTCCATTCAATGCAGCTTTGTTAACAGATTCTTTCAATCCGTTGATAAGAGCATCACATATAACCAAACTAACAGCTAGACGATTAGCACAGAGTGGACTTTGTCTGAAACATCTTCAGTTAGCATTCAACTGAGACAGTGAAAATGGCCTCAAATCTATTTTGTCAGAGCATGGATTTAATGCCAAAACAGTCACATCTATTGCAAAATATTTTACATGTACTGAGGAATAACTTGTTATAGGAGTGCAATCTAATTAAAAACCGATCTCTCATCGCTCCCGTTTTCTGATATGTCGCATGGGAGATCTAACGAAACCCGCTTTGAGGTCACATGTGAGTGACCTCGTAGGTGTGTCCTGTTCGACCAATGATATTGCGGCTTAGGCGATCTTGTAAGTTGATTGTGTGGTAAAGGGATGTAACTCATTTTATTAACGAAGAAATCGTCAGTCCCCAGAATTCATAAACTTTTTTGATTGGCTTACTGATAGGAAGCCAACTCATTTGCATGTCATTATAAATTCATATGTTCCAGTTCACTCATATGTGACCTCAAAACGGATTTTGTTAGATCTCCCACGCGACATATCAGAAAACGGGAGCGATGAGAGATCGGTTTTTAATTAGATTGATAGGAGTGGGGATTACTAAGCAGAATAACTTCAAATTTTGCCAGCACCTTAATAGTGATGAGTTGTAAGGTGTAATCACTTTTTGGGTCTGTCCGATACCTACTTCCTAATTGCTGATACTTTGAAATTTCAATATGTGTTGTTTAGGTTGAATAATTTTTTGTCACAGTTTTCTCAGAAAATACTGGGCAGAATGACTTCATATTTTGCCAACACCCTAACAGTGATAAGTTGTAATGTGTAGTTACTTTTTGGGTCTGTCCGATACCTACTTCCTAATTGCTGTTACTTTGAAATTTCAATATATATATGTATTGTTTAGGTCGAATAATTTTTCGTCACAGTTTTCTCAGAAAATGCGGGGCAGAATGCCTATGTCCGGTGTTATTGCTGCAAAAATCGTTAATTTTGACCTTAAGGTCTTTGTTCAAGGTCAGCAAGACTATGGTCACCAACCATGGTACGCGACACATCTTCTTGAATTGATATACCTTCATACAAAATATCAAAAGCCTACACCAAAAGAAAAAAGTTACAGTTCTGACACAAATTTCTCATGCAAAAAATCATTAAATTGACCTTGAGGTCAAAGTTCAAGGTCAAAGGTCACAATCTATGGTACGTAACACAACCTCTTCAGTTGATCTACCCTTATATCAAATATCAATAGCCTACATCAAAAGACAAAAAAGTTACAACCAGAATATGATTTGTTATTGGTGGACTGACGGACAGACTGATAACAAAGGGCATCCGCTACTTTTCATGGCGGGCCCCTGATAAGGTTTTGTTTTTTTAGAATGACTGTCAGGACAAAATCCATTTACTTTATTAATTTCAGCAAAATTTAATTACTAATTTATGACATTTTGTCTATTAAATGTCATTTTAAGTCAATTTTTCAATTTTTACCACTTTACTTAAATTATTATTATAAGATATAGACAAAAAGTAGGCAAGAAATGTATGTTCATATTATCATGAAACAATGCTTAGATAAAGACCTTCAAAATATTTGTATCTAAAAAAAATCTATTGATTGGTTTTTTGTACAGGGTCACCTAATGAGCTTAATTGGCTCCTACAGAAGTGCTTATTTTCGTCAAAATGTGTTATTTTTACCCTGTTCACAGATCACTGAAAGCAAAGCACAAATTCAACTATTATTCTATGAAAGAGATGTATTTTTTATAATTATGAAGAAAAAAAATGTTTTTAATATAAAAAATTTAAAAAATACCATGAAATTAGTATTTTATTGGAAAATTGTGGAAATCACCATTAGCTGGGGTAACTCATGGTGGGTTATCTCCCTTATATACTAAGAAAGTGGTCATAATACTTTAATATTTTGCTGAGGACACCCCAATCTTACAAAATGGATAAATAAAGTAAAAATCTATTGGGAGATTATTTTTTATTAAAACACCCTTATCCACCTTAAAACTTCATATAAATACAATTGTTCAACAAAATTATTTTGACCATACATACATTTATTTAGGGGGCAATCATTAACTCATTATATGCCCATGTTGGGGCAGTATTCGTGCGCTTTATTTTTTTTTTTTAAAAAAATGCCCACACCACAATGTTTTCTGTTGATGTGGGTCAAAGCGCTGTTAGGAGCAGTATATTCTTTATCACATGAGCATTTGTACACTAATTGATAGTTCTTCATATAAAACCGCATCAAAGACGATGGAGGCATCTCCCCGAGTGAAATTGAATCAAATTTTCCTTTTTCCCGGCCTTGCTCATATTTTATATCGTACTGGCAACGCATTTGGTAGCTACAATTCATGCTACATAAAAAAAACTTGGGGGGAAAAAACGGCCTTTAAGACGTATTTTATCTTTGAAAAATTATCTTTAGGCAACAGTGCCTGTAATACATAATTTAATATATAAGTTTGTTGAATGCATTGCATCTGCAGGATATGTTAGGTAATACACACATCTACAAGTGGTGACATGTCATTTCTATATTGAAGAAAATGCATACGAAAAAATGATTTTTTAACAGATTAAAGTGAGAAAAAAAATACATAAAGTACAATGTAACAATATTGTTTAAGATTTATTGATTGCTGTTTCCTAGGAAGATTAGAGAGGCTTTGAAAGGGTGAAATGGTAGTTTATTACAATAAGTCATGTTTAGAAAGCCAGTTCTGTCTTGTGACAGAGAGTTATAAAAAGAAAGATACATTTTAAACAGTCAACAATTTGTTTCAGATTCAAGAAGAACTAGCACAAGCAACAGATTCTGAAGGTAGTGACAGTTCATCATCTGAAAATTATGAAGACAAAACAATTGATTATGAAGTATGTTTTAAGTGAAGAAGCATCAACAGCAGAATAGATAGATATTGAAGAAGAAATCTACTTGCAGAACATTCTTGAAGATGTAGAGATCAAAATAACATCTGACACAGAATTAGACAATTTGGGCTCTTATATTAAACCATTGGATCAATCCACCGATGCTACTATACAAAAGTCTGTCGAATCAGAAAATGAAGATGAAAAAGTACATAGTACAGATGAAGTGGTAACAAGCCCAAGGTCAACAATTGACCACGACCTTGTTGCAGGGAGATTTAGATTTAGGCAACATCAATCACCTCCGATGTTAACAAGACACCCACCCCCTGCAACAGGCAGAGATGATTTACAGACACTGAGGAAGGTACTTGACATAATGACGAAGGTTAATTCCAATGATGCTGCACAAGGTGGTTTGAAAATACTATTTGCTCCTGCCAACAAAATAGGCAGTAAGTTTTTAAAACTCTTGTCTTCATTCAAAAAATATCAAATTTTTCTTCCCAAATTTCCAATACCTTTTGCATTTCTTAATGGTTCTACGTCATATGCAGCCTATGCAGTTAATCTTATTACACTTACATTACAAATCTGGTCAATTTTATCCAACTGTGAAGGCTGGTTTGTTTACAACAGCACATCAGAAAAGTCCGTACAATTTTGGTTTGCACACCCAGAGAGAACTAGACCACAAAGATGTTCTAACGAGTTTTAGATCTGAAGCAACAATGTCATCTGTTGTGCCAAGAATGGCTTTAATAGACTCTTTGAATGAAGCCCATGATGCAGGCAATAGTGCAAAAACTTTTAATGAGACTAGAGATGAAATAAGTAGTGCTCATAAGCAGAACAATTTACTTGGTCTTTCATTAACCCAAACTGACATTAACTATATCCTTAGAATTGCACGTTTGATCCTACGACAGAATGCCCTATCAACAGACGAGGACATTAAAGTAATAAATGTTTATTCAGTGCCAACGAATATTTTGCCCGAGACAATGCTTGATTCGGCAACATATGAAGCAGGAAAGTAGTTAAAACAAAATATGTTGCATCCTTTGGATTGTTTGAATACCAGAAGTGTGACATCCCAGATGTTGTGACAATTGAAGGTCCTAAAGGACTGATGAAAAAACTTAAGGTTACGAAAGATGTAACTATCAGAAGGACTGGTACGAAGCAAGAATCACTGATCAAAAGTGAAAGAGATGTTAAAGAAAGTAAGCGTAAAAAGACAGTAACCCGGCAAAATAAAATAGTGGATAGTTTAAGGTCAGAAATGAATGCGTGCCAGGCGTTTATGAATTCTGATTGCTCAAAACCGAAAGTTCAGAAGTCAACTGGAATTCAAAAAGCCTTACTGGATGAAATAAAACAGTTTATCTATGATTAACAAAAACTCCATTGAAAATAATGCTCACCTGAATGATTTTTTGCTACTTGGACGAACTGCTTTACGTAGTTCATTGTTTTCAACAGCAACTTATGCAACCGTCGAGTTTGCTGGTGTGAAGTTTAAGACACGCTCTGTAGATGGGAAACTCTACTTAGAATATGTTGAAAAATCTATTATCAACAAGATCTTAAATATGACCCCTTCACTCCAACGTTTAGTAGTGTGTGAGGAAAAATATACCTTTACACCAGATGAGTTTAAAGCTGCAACAAGGTCCCAAAGGCAGAAGACACAGACATATCCAATTTCACATTTGAAAATAAAAGAAGAAATTCTAAGCGCAACCAAATTTGACAAGACAACAAAAATAACAACAACTGAGGGTAAACGTTTGATAAGTACTTATTTGGCAAGTAATGCAGCAGACCTGAAGTTCCAGAGAAATATAGTATTTGATTTTGATAGTGAGCTCCATTTGTCACAGTGTAACTGCATTTCTGAAGAATGCCAATGCAAAAAGATATACTAGCCCCATTCAGTATAACTTTAGTCTTTTGGGAGAATCATCAATACAGACATTAGAAGATATAAAACAGTGCAAAGGGAAAGCAGAGATGGCGCAAGTAGATTGGCTACTCCAATACCTTCCTGATTTAAAACCTGGCAAGTCTTGTGTGAGTTTTCTGTCATCAGGCGACATTGATGCTATCACAATTCACATGTTTACACTTTCATATATGTGGCCCCGATCAGTTGATGGAAAATATCTTCATCCTGTGCATATAGTTGTACAAAAACCTGGATCTGTAATGGATTTATACAATATAACATAAATCCCCCAGATTCTTGAACAGGCCTGGAATGACCCTTACATTGGAATCAAAATGTCAATTTTTTGTCACTTGGTGGAAATGACTTTCTCCCAAAATTTTATGGGATATCCCATTCAAATGTCTTGCAGACTATTATGAAAAAGCAAAATTTGCGAGAAAACTTAGTTAAAGTACACCACAACAACAATAGAATTGAAGTTGAATTCAACTCTAATTTGTATGTAGAATTGATGAAGATTTTGTACTGTTCCAAGGCTTATAACTACTCTGAACTATCATTTGAGGAACTAAGGCAAATTACTATTAAAGTTCCAACTATTAAAAACAACAACCAAAACAGGAATCCGAAATTGTGGCTACCAGCATCTTCTGTGTTAACAAGATTGTCTTTAAATGTGATCTGCGATATTAAATATTTAATGACTGCAGGAACAGCTGATACTAACTTGCCTGATTTTTTATCGGACGGTTGTCTTACAAAATCTTTTTCTGGTGAAATTGAATACGATTTAGGAGAAGACGCTCCTGTTGAAGATGTAAATAGTGTGATATTAGTTCCCTCAAACGTTTTGTTGGAAAAAAATTTGATCAAACAAAAGAAAAAAAAAGCATCAAAACGGAAGCAGAATGAAACACCCCAGAAAGGAAGACGCAAAAAAAATTCAAAATAGGACATCAACTCCAAGAAAGATTTGAGACAGTAACCACTCGATGTGACTAAGAGTAGTAAAGTAATGGGTGGAAATGTAGTAAAACTTCCTTTCTAAGCTATGTCTGCCACCATTTAAATTCAGGACAACAGATGCATTTAAATTATAAATACACCCAAAACTCACCCAAAACTTATTTATAATTCAAATCTGACAAATAAAATAATCATGTTACTGTAACATCAGCTTAGTTCACACACACTGATGAAAACTTATTAAGGGGCCAACTACAGCCTGTTTCAGGGTGACAATTCCTTCAGATTTTTGCATGTCCTTTAGCTGCTGTCGAATCTTTTGCCACGTTTTCGGCGACTGCAATATTTGAAGGGGGCTGGGTTATCTCTCCAATAGCATTAACCCAAACTACCTTTTTATTAATTTTGTCTGACAGCCTCATCAGGCATAAAGCCACAAGAGAATTCCCAATCTGGGATCACTGGAGCAAATTTTAACTGTTTACAATCACTGGAAGTAATATCCTGAAATTAAATTTTTTACCTTGCTAAGAATAAACTACTGGAGAGATACCCAGCCTCCTTCCGCGTGAAATGAAATATTCCACTAAGAAATTAGTATTCTTTGGAAGGAAGTCAGGCATCAAAACAAAAATCAAAACGTGCTGTTTTACTAAAATAATAAAAGGAAAATGGCAAAATCACATATACCAACGGCTCTAACATGACAATCCAAAATAAAGGAGGTACAAGAACAAAATTTCTGACCAAGAACTTAATCTACAGACAGTACAAATAAGCTAAACCAGCCAAAAACCTGCATGAAATTCAACTGGAAATGAACCATATTACACCGTGGAAACAGGCAGACAAACAAAAGTAAAACTATCAATCATCTTTACAACAAAAGATAAAAAAATAAACACGATTCAAAAGAAAATAACATATCCGGCAATTGTCATGTCAAAAATTTACAAGTAAAAAATTACTTCTAACTTAAAATAAGATATAATTTCCAAACATTGAGCCCACGCAAACAGAATAATTACAATAAATATCTACCTTAAAAATTATCCGGTAGTTCCTTAGGCATAGACAAATCGAGTAACCCGCCAAATCCATCACGTGGAATCAACAAATCGTTTTCAAACATTCCAAGACCAAGTTATTACTGGGTGTTAAACGCAGAATCCCAGAAATATATATATAAGCAGCCTCAACTTGATAAAATACACCCTAAACTATCAAATAATTTCCCGAACAAAACTCACTAATTAAATAAACCTCGAAATGTAGGGGTAAACTCTTCGTGTCACTCATTCAATTTCACAGCCAAAAGAAAAGAAAACTAAACGCTCGTCAGAGTTTTCAAATAAAAACTTACTATCATCAAAACACAGCTAGCAAAGTGGCTAAATTTAAAAACTTGCACGTGGCAGTTGCACCAAAACTATTAACTTGAAAAAGTTACAATAAAAACTCGGAAAATGCCACACATGGCAAAAAATAAAGCCACACATGGCTGTAAACAAAGAACAGCTCACGCGAAGTTAAAAAACTTACTGAAAATCTAAAGTCACACATGACTAAAAAAACTCAGAAAAATGCATACACAAGGCAAAAATCACAAGAAATTTTCTCAATATCTCTTAAACTAAAAGAAAATAAATACTAACCTTGTAATGTAATTCCCGGGTAACGTAATATCTAACCGCGTGTTAAACAGACTGAGAGTGAGAAAGACCACGTGCTAAGTAAGAGGAGGGAAAATCGAGACGACCTGCTCGCTCGATAACTGCGACCAGAATGACAACTCTAGTCAAATCACGTGATGTTTACTTAAGATAATGCATTATCAACAGTGTTTTCTTTATATAATGACAAATGTTTTGCTTATCTGACATGCTGATTTTACTTCAATTTTAGTCTTTGACAAACAGGTTATTGTACTTTTTTTACATTTTATATAACACTGAAATCTTAATCATGGGATTTTGTGTCTGTACGTTGTGATTCAAACAATGGGAGGTGGTTGGTTCCCAAGTCAAGAAAAAAAAAGATTGGTATTTGCTGCTTCTCTGCTAAGGACAAAGCATTTACCAGTAACTGCAAAGACTATTGAAAGAATAATGTTTCTAATATAACTAAATCATAAAATAACAATTGCATTTGTCCTGATTATCAAATGAGGGGGATTCTGCTATAGCCTTAATGTAATTTTTTAAAGGAATTACCGTTAATTGTGAATCCTTATATTTATGGATATTTAATCATTTGTACCATTTAAATGAAATTTTATTTTAATTTTTCATCCCCCTTTATGTGCTTCAGAGTAGTTTGAAATGTGTGATGAGTACCAAATAACTGACAAGATGAACTTGGAAAATGCAAATGTCATACAGATGTGAAAAATATGCATGTTCAGTTATAAAATTCTATCTTGCTTATAAAATTAACTTATTTATTGTACACAACTAGTTTACATGTTTATATCAAACAGTTACTTTCTGTTGATTTGTTTCATCTCTTTAAGATAAAGGGTCATGAAATGATTTAGTCTTTTATGCATTATATTATGTGTAATTCTATTTCAAGTTTTGCACAAAAACAATGCCATCCATATGTACACAATAGTTTAATCACAAAGGATGCAGAAATTATCACTGTAGCACCTGTGTCGTGTTACTTTTACTTAAAACATTACAAATTTGATAAATGTCATTATTAAATGAATGCCGACAGCCATTTAAGTTTTATGTTGTTTTTATCTCAACAGTAGTTGTGTACAACTTTTCAATTTGAGGGCTGTGGGTAGGACTGCGTACAGCCGTAGGCTTTCAAAAACCGGGAGTAACTAAATCCGGGAGCCAGGTAGTTGGTGATGTCCAAAAATTTCAACTTCTCCGTCTTTATATACATGAAATTGTTATTGCGCTTCACCGTATACTTTATCTTGTGATTTTCCACCAGACGAGTGAAGAAATCTATTATTTCCCGGTGTTGAAGCCAATCACCGTTAATTCCTGGAGATGTCGTTCCAGTTGCTGTTTCAACTTGTAGAGGTGACGTTTCTTTTCCTGGCGCTCTCGCTCTTCGTCGTCTTGGTATTCTTCTGGGTCCCGGACACTTGCCTACCTTGGCATCAGTAAGCCAAAGGCTTTATCACTGATTTCTGTCAAATGAATCAAACACGAATCCACGGTTTCACTGCTATCGCCTTCGGACACGAAACAAACTGGCTGTGTAAACTCCGGTACGTTGGAACACATGGAGACGCTGATCAAAACGTGCTGGCTGGTCCATTTCAATTTATCCGACCTTGGTTTTTCTGTAGGTTGAAGCATCGCCTATATATCATAAGTGGCTCTGTACGGGTAATATCTGTCTTCTACCGGAACTTGGATACCTTCGTCCTCAACACGTTCAAACACGGTCTGCTGTGTATGGTACACGCCGCCGGGATAATTGTAGAGTACGTCACCGGTACAGGTTCTCTCGTGTCTGTGTAAATGCTCTACATGCTTCCACATCTGGTCACATTTGGAACATATGTAACTTTGACTATATTCTCCATGTCGCTGACATAACTGAAATGTTTGTTGTACAAATTCAGGTTCATGGTGTCCTGGAAACTGTAAGGAGAACGTCGTACCTATGTCCCCACCTTCTGTCTCTTGCAAATCGTACACTCAGATGTTGACTTTGAACTGGGGGTTCGATGTACCCCTAATCGTCTAAACTTGTACATTTGAAATCAGCGCCAGACATTTCTGTTTTCTGCAAATATTGTCGATGGTAGGTCTTGGCAGGTACTTCTACGTCTTTCACGTGAGGTCCACGGTGAACGACCGAACAAAGGAAAAAACACAGGTTGTCATATGGTCCATTGCATCCAGCAACAAGTTTTGCAAAATGAATTCTGGTAACATGACTCTGGCTCCTATCGGCTGTTCCACCAACTTGACATAAAATGTGGCATTTGTCAGTAAATGCACCACCGACTAGGTATCGGGTCTCTGCAGCCAAATAAACTCAAAAATGTCGTGACGGCTCAATTCTTCCCAAAACTTCTCTAGGTCTTCTTCGTTCCTAATCAGGTGTGGTACGTTGAAAAATCGGGCGTTGTTCTGGCTGGAATTGACGTATATTAGTTCTCGACGTTCCTCAGTACAAATCAAACGACACTTTGATCTTGAAGGCTGTGGTCTGAAGTTCGAAAATGTGGCGAATCCTGTCAGGAAAGGTGGCGGTTGTAATGAATTCTGGTAACATGACTCTAGCTCCTATCGGCTGTTCCACCAACTTGACATAAAATGTGGCATTGGTCAGTAAATGCACCACCGACTAGGTATCGGGTCTCTGCAGCCAAATAAACTCAAAAATGTCGTGACGGCTCAATTCTTCCCAAAACTTCTCTAGGTCTTCTTCGTTCCTAATCAGGTGTGGTACGTTGAAAAATCGGGCGTTGTTCTGGCTGGAATTGACGTATATTTGTTCTCGACGTTCCTCAGTACAAATCAAACGACACTTTGATCTTGAAGGCTGTGGTCTGAAGTTCGAAAATGTGGCGAATCGTGTCAGGAAAGGTGGCGGTTGTAATCTCGTTCAACGTAAAGTTGAACTTATCCTGGACACGGTTGCCGGTATTTTCTTCTGTCCGGATGGTCTGCCAGTGTCTCGGGTACAAAACCCTTGTATCGGGATCTTCTGGCAAAACGTATGGCTGAAGGTTGAGGGATACTCTTAAAGCTCTTACCGCACTTCTCGCAAGAGAACATGGTCGTTACCTTTTGAAAGGTTCAAGGCGAAGTGAGAGGTTGTGCAATATATATATAGTCAGAACGCGGACTTCAAAGAGAGCACTAGTGTCTTCGCTCACGGCCGCGTCCACCGACATGTTCCATCCGTTTTCTATAGAAAATTTCCATGACGTCACATTAACGGTATTGCGTAATCCAACATGGATGACTCCACGAATGCAGACCTGTAAGTGAGCATCACCTCCGGAAACGACCAAATATTTACGAAGAGTGAAAAATTGTTCCGAAGACGTCTAAATGGTTCCGAATGTTGGCGAAAAGCCAGAAAATGCTTAAGAATTATTAGAATAATTATAAATTGTTGACTAAATGCTTCCAAAGACGTACAAATACTTCAGAAGGTACTTCAGAATAATTAAAATAATACGAAAGTGTTTACTAAATGGTTCCAAAAGCCAAAAAAGGAATTCAAATTAATGAAAAATTAGGAAAAAATAAAAATTATATGAAAATATATTACGACTTTTAAAAAATTAATTAAAAAAAAAATGAAAGAAATTAAAAATTATGTAAATTTATTTAAGTTTTTTTAAGTTAGAAAGAAAATATAATATATGGAAGAGAGGAAAGTTTGGGGAAATAATCTCTCCCTTGTATTGATGTCACTTCCGGCACCTCCTCCACAAATACGACTTGAACTGTCCCCATATACTACTTACAAATAATGTATACATCCCATATTTTGAATGGACTTGAGTAAAAATGTAAAAAGAGATGTGAATTCAATACAAAACTGTTAGAAAGGGGAGATAATTGATTGATTAGCAATATAATTTACTGTTATTTTTAGAAAAGATCTTTGAGTTTCACATGCCAATAAATAAATATCAATTCTATTCTTGTCAATTGTTATTCAAGCAATTTCAAAACTATAAAAATAAGTGTTTTTTTTTAAAATCATAATCACGATATTCTTAAGAGTTTCGGGCTTTAATTGATAAATAAAAAACATTTTTATATGTATTTCAAAGGATTTTGAGCATTTTTAATATAAATACAGTAATAACACAATGAAAATGAGCAATATGCAAAATATAAAACAAACAAAAAAAAAACAAAAACAAAAACATGACAAAAATAAAAACTGATTTGAGAACAATTGAAGGTCTTTCCACCTCAATTGCACGTATGTTGATAAAAAAATTGAGGTTTAAAAATTAATTGTTGGTTTTATGACATAGTGAAGCTTTCCGCGATTGCAAAAACGTATGGTTCTATATACTTTTGATTAAAATAAGGGAGGTATTATGCTACTTCCCGTATTACAAATATCACTTCTGGTTTGATATGAGAGGTTATTTCACAATTGTTCAAAAAATATATGGACTGCTAGTTTGAATAACTAAGTGATAATAAATGTTTCTGATGAATTATACTGTTTTGCACTATAAATATCAAAAACGTCATTTTCATGACCTTAGAAATTGACAATTGTAGACGTTTTCATGGGTTGTAACATTGTCACATTAATATTCTAATATATTCAAAACGTCTACAGAAATAACAACGTTGTCACACATGATGTCATCAAAAGGATTGCCTGACTTTTTGCTTTAAAAATCCGAAAAAAAACTTGAAAAGTGAAAAATGCAAAATACGTAATCTAGGTCATGACCTTGACCTGTGATCTTGTGACCTATTTCAAGGTCTGGTCGCTGAGGTCACTGCAGAAGACCCCATGCCGTTGTTATGTACCATCGTCGTTATAAACGAAAACCTCAAGTTTGAACGTTCTAGGGGCAATAACTCCCAAAAAACGGCATACAATCTTAACTCAAATGTAACAAAGTTGCACATCAATGTACTTAACATTTCCTTGGCTATCTACAACCATTCAAATGTTACAAAGCTATGTCTTAACGTCCTTAACATTTTCTCCATTACATTTTATCAACTATCTTTTACCATTTCAGAGGAGAAGCGATAACGAGCAAAAGTCAAAATTTAGAACGTGACCTTAACCTATCACCTTGACCTCATTTTACATATTAGTGGTCATGGACGCTAAATACAAAATTTAATATTTCAACTCTAAATAACAAATATAATAAATATATATCAAATAACAAGACATTGTATAAACATGTAGATATATATACATGTAAATATATATAAAATAAAACAAATAAACAATAAGTATTCTAATGACCCACTTTAAAAATTTAAACAAACAAAAATTCGTCAACACTTTCTTTATGTTTATAGTACAATAAACCTTTTACTTATGAAATGCTATTTTAAGAACAGAACAGTATATATATTTTAAAAAAACCCAACAGAATAAATGTTTACTCGTATAATAAATACTATGAAAACTGACTAAATAAGTTGTAAAAATAAACTATAGTGAAAGTAAACATTTATATATATGGAGAAGAGCTATATAATTAAATCAATCTAACAAATCTCTAAAACAATAAGAAAATTGAAAAAAAATAATTTCAAAGTAAACAGTATATTTGAGGAGCTGTTTCATCCATGACAAAGGTATTGTGACACATCTCTCAAAGCCTGTATGCAAATAAACTTAATAAAGACAGACAAGTTGTATAAATCATGATTATTAAACAAATTTTAAAAAATCAACATTTTAATATCAGATTGAAGAAATCTTATACAAAGTCTCGAAACATTTCTTAAAGCATGTTCATTATTTTTGAAAAAAAATCTGACTTTTTCACTTAAAAATAATGTAGAAAACAATCAAATAGACAACTCCTCCTGTTCTAGAAACAGTTCTGCTTCTTCTAGTGCCTTCCCTTTGAGGCATCCTGCTTTTAACAATATTTTCAGACTTTGAAGATTTCTTTTTGGAAGGTCACTTAATGGGAAGGATAAATCAGTTATTAGAGGGATGCCCTCCTCTGGTGTAAAAGCATCCCCACACATTGACCATTAAGTGTTCTGTGCAAATGTAGGGCCTGTTTCAATGCACTACATTTACTTCTTTTTTTCTGTTTTGTAATCGTTTTTTTTTCTTTTTGTTTTGCGTCTGCCCACACCGATTTACATAGCTCTTTTTTCTGTTGCATTTCTTTTTCCCATTGATTTAATTTTAATTTCATCCGAGTTGTTCTCAATTTATTATTAAATTCATGCATACTCTGCATGCCATCCTCCAAATAGGAACAAGGAATCATGAGATTCTAAAGTTGAATCTATATTCTCAACATTTGTTAGTTAAGTGGATAACAGATTGCAGTTGTTTTAATATTGAAGTGTCAGTTGGTTTTGGCAAGTAGTTTGATTTCAGCATGTGTCCTACACAGGCTTGATTATCCGACAGAAGGAATGTATACTTTTTTCCACTGCATTTTTTAAATTTGTTACCTCATATTGGCGAGACCTTTTCACAATAAAGGCCTTACGGAACTGCTGGATGTTTGGATAATAAGGATAGCAACTACTGTAAAACCTTGGTATTGCTCTATTGTAAAAAAAATGCCTGTTTGTCTGGTAGGGTTTTCTATCCACCCCAATGCTGAATTTTCCCATGGTTTTTGCATCTGATTGCTACATTCTGGTATATCTGTATCAGCTGAACCTGAGTATAAAATTTTATGAGGGCGCGAAGCGCCCGAAATGAAATATAGATTATATGATAAAATCAAAGTGAGATCTAATAATGCATTCCCTTTCAATTCAGTAAAAATAACAGCTCTTCAAAGTAAAAACACCCCTAAAAATAAAATAGACCAACCACTCAAGATACCTATGCGCATGCACATAGGTGTTGTGGTAAAACAAGGACCGCTCAACAATGACTTTCAAAGCGAGCAAATATTCAACAAATTAAGCATAAATAATGTACATGTACACCAAATCATAAAAATCAATCCTCTTTCGCCAATAAAGCAAACTGAGCTGACAGGAAGAAAATATTTTAAACATGTCCTTATCGATGTTATTTGGTTTATAATTGTATGCTCTTCATATTTAATATTTTGTTTGGTATTTTCAACTTTTTGGTAAGAGCGCCTCTGATGAGACTTGAATTGACGCAACGCGCATCCGCCTGGAACTTTGATGTATTTTTTGGTTCTTACATTAAATACATCTAAGTTTTGACAGATAACAGGTGACCTAAACAAGACCATGACAAATTATAGTCCACGACTGCAAAATTGACAAGTTTGAAGTATAAAACATTAACCAGTATATCATTTTAGTAAATCACATAAGCAAGGGCCAATGTACAGTTTTTTCTTTGCATCCTCCACGAAAAGATTGTAGATAACAGTCTAAACCCGATAACACCAAAACGGAAAGTCCTCCCGAAATCGAAATCTGTTACTAGTAATGTACGTATAAGGAAATAGTCCCCATGTAAGTCCACAAAACGGTCGAAACTCCTGACAGGTGGAATCCCTCTGCCTCCAAACTACCAACTAAGCTCAGCCTTGCTGCAAAATACAAAAATATAAATTAAAATCTTTTAAGACCTCAATAAAATTACTCAACATTAACTATTAAGATATTTAAAATTGTTAATATTATACTATCATAATACACGGGGGCTCAACCCATAGAGCTGTCTAGCGCGTCCCCAGGTGGCGGATAGGGGAGACCCTCTCTTGGAGGGTTGTCAGGTCATAATACGGAAAGCCTGACCGCGGACCATGGTGGGTAACGTGTTTGGAGAATGCCACACTCCCTGCACGCTAAAGACCCCTTCTGTAGTTTTCGAAAAAGAGTAGGCTGATGGCCGCTACAGAAGGCTAAATTATCCGACCCTACCCAACCATCCTCCTTTTACAGTGGCAGTCAGAATTGGTTCCCCTTTGTGTCCCATCCCACCCCTAATTGAATTGTTTGATAAATTGAACTGGTTCTCGTCCTGAAGAAGCATGAAATATTTGCCAATGGACGTTAAGCAACAATCAATCAATCAATCAACTATCATAAAACTATTATTATATACAGATTATGGGATAGGGAGGCAGGGAAATGCATTATTAGATCTGACATTGATTTTATCATATAATCTATAATTCATTTCGGGCGCTTCGCGCCCTCATAAAATCTTCAATTATATTTCTACAATCTCTGTGAGATCTAATAATACATGTTTAAAGCCAAAAAAAAAAAAAAAAAACAAATATATTTACCAACTCTAAAACCTTTTTGGAAAAACTTGCTGTTAAAACTGGCTTATTGTAAAAACTTTTGAATGTTCTAGCATTAGACCAATCTGCCATGTTCAAGATTTCATCTAGACTAACTCCAGACTGCATGGCTTTAGATGTAGCAGACATTCTGCAAGAATGAGGTTTGAAAGTGTTCGTGACAATACCAGCTTCATTCATAATATCCCTTATCCAATGTGAAACCGTTTGACTCGAAACCCCTTTGTATGGCTTTCGTGTTGCTCTTAATAAAGGGTCAGGATTTGACTTTTGTTTCGGACGTGTATGAACAGTTTTTGCTTCATAATCGAAAATACAACTTACTGCACATAGTTTTTTCTTGAAAGTGACATAATTGTAATTTTTTTCTATATTTATAAAAGACATGCATCATTTCTCGGAAAATAAAATGAAAACACAAAGCAACTACATGTATCTTTTTTTTCATTGACAATTAATCAGGTATACATGTTTGTATTGTATACGAGTAGCCAGCAATGTAAGCATATGATCTGTTGGTTTTTGATGCACATTGGTTATATATTAATTCTTACATTAACTGATTATGTTTTGAATGGTAGGTTGTCACATTTTTAATATGTAAAATAAAATACTGAAAGTTTTTTTTTCTGTACAATTGGTGCATGTACAGTATAAACAGTTGACTGTAACATTTGTGCGAGAAATTTTATCTGAATAGTAATTAAAACGACATATAAAATTTACAAAGGGTTTCGTCCCTGCCAAGGGTACTCATCAGGTGGCTTTTATATCTACATGTTAAAATAATTGGACATGTATACATGTAGGCTGTCATGAGTCTTTAATAATCACTTTGATTGCCGGTGTATTCTTAAAATGAAATTTGTTCATGCTATTTAACATTCAATTTAATAATGTGACAGTTGTCTGATGAATTATACCTACATGTACCTATTTTAATAGGCTATTAGATTGCTTACATCTACAACTTTTGTCTTGGGTGGAGAGATGTCTCATGAACAATCATATTTAATACATCTTTCTATATAAACAAAGACAATAGCTTATGGTTTATTTGTCAATATAAAAATTTTAATTTTGACTTATTTTATAGTTTAATTAGAATTTTCACTTTTAAGGAATTCAAAGTACCAAAATGACTTGAAAACTGTTATAAACTAACTACAAGATGTCAGAATTTAAAATAGTAAATTAATGTTTTTAACAACTTAATTTCATACGGAGCAGGAACTGCTTACCCTTCCGGAGCACCTGGGTTCACTCATGGTTTTTATACGAGTTCGTGTTCATTGTTTTTTAGTTTTATGTGTTTATTTGTTGTGCTTGTGGTTCTTCATTTGTCTTCCCGGGTTTGTCTGTCCAATGGATTACGTTTTTTCATTGCTCTTAGGTATATTTGTCCTTTTTTACAAACTTGATTTCAGTCTTGAGCTTTTACCTTATTTGTCAAATGACAATTTTCAATAACCAACTTTTTGCTAGTTTAAAAGATATACTAAGTATAAGATATAAAAAAAAATCACCAGTTATGTTGACTGTGCTCATTCAGTAATGTTTGATGACGAACATCATTTATTTTCAATTGCAAAATGGTTGGAGTAAACATTTTTCTTTACCGTTCAGTAATATTGATTATGAAAATTTAAAATACCCTAATTTCAGACACTTCATACTGTGCAAACATTTTTTTACTACAACTGATAACTTTTGATAAGAGACGTATAACTGAAAGCTTCATTTACTAACTCAAGACACCTTGAGGTACAATAACAAAAAAGTACGGGACCAAGTCTCTGTATACGTTATGCTAATTGATACAAGTATATGTTTATAGCCACTTACCCATTTGGGTTAAAGATGATCGCTGGTCTAATAGGAAATAAATAGGATTTGAAATTGGTGTTTTAGTTTGAGAGAACATATGAATAGTAAACAACTAAGCAAGAAAAAAATATAGGTTCATGTGCTCATTTTAGAGCAATAAGGCCTTGAAAATTTGCAGAAAATGAGTTTTCTCTGGATTTTTCATGGTCTTTGCATTACAACTTCAGTCTCTCAAAAATGTATGAAAAAATGAATGAAAAATGAAAAAAAGATTTCATAAAATTTTGTCATTCATTTTAAGGTATATATGAATGAATTATAAAAGAAAAAGTAGGGGTTCATGGGCAAAAAAATTCATGTTTCATAAATGGATAAAAACCGAGGATTCCGAAAATCTGACAAAAAGACCAAAACATGACCGGCGATCATCCTTAAAGTAAAAGAACTTATTATGAGTTACAATATTAAAAATTACCGATTTCAGATTATACACTTACATATTGTATAATCTATAAATGATAATAGTTTTATTTTAAGCATTAAAAAGTCTTGCTTATTTCAATCCTTGACTTCATCTTTTTGAAATTCAACAATAAAATTGTAAACCATATCATACAAAATGCTTCAATGTATAATAGTAATACTTTTAAGATATACTGACTTTTCAAAAGATAACTTTGTGGGCTTAGCAGTTGTATATTAATTTATTTGCAAGGTTTTATGATATGAAATCTTATGTATATAATATATACTGTAAATACTTGTAGATGAGGTAAAGAGTTTCAAAGAAATTCCTGACATGCCATCGACAAATTAACTGTACTAAATGTAAGCCCTATTGAAAACAGCAATGGAAAGAGTAAATTCTATGCCATATTGGCAGATGAAACTAGAGCGATATCGGCAACAATATACAATGACAAACATCATGATAAATTTATAGTAGATTTTGGTGTCACAATGCTGAATATACTCTGCAAGAGTTCTTTCATTGGTGTAACTGTCCGGACTGAAATGGCAATGTGCCAGGCAGTACCAGTTCCAGATGACATTTCAAGACAAGTGCACCAAAACTGCTTGGCAATGCAGTTCACAGTATTGAAGACGCCCTGGCATCCCCAGAAAAATCTGTTATATCAGTCAAAGGGAAAGTAATTAAGGTAAAAATAGTTTTGTCTTAACAATTCGAGTGAAGTCTATCTATACGTTCTAGTACCAATGTAACTGAATGAAAGTTAACACTAAAAAAGTAAGTTCACTGATAGCGAAAAAATAAGGAATATGTCTAATGAATAAAAATTTTATGAATTTTTTTATATTGAAATGAATTACAGAATTTATACAACACACTCATAATACAAACAACATTCAATTTGCTAAAAAGATGCATGGGAAACAGTTTGAAAAGGCATAAAATTGTTATTATTCCTATATTAAATTAAACTATACTATACTTATTTAATGCAAATTGCAAATATTTTTTATTCAGGTTACTTCTCCATTGAGGAAAATGGTTAGAGACGGTGAAATGCCCTTCCAAGACATAACTTTAAAAGACAAGACGGGATGAATTAGTGGGAAATGTACAGAAAGGGCAAATAGTTGACATGGCCAAATGCAGAGTAAAACTGTTTAGGGGGAAGAAACTATCTACAACAGATGTTAGTAACACAAGTCTTATTCACATAATATTCTAATGAGCCTTACTTGTGATAGGTGACAATTAGTATAATAACTGAAGTAAAACATTCTTTTTTTATGGAATATATTAGCCATAATTTTAATTGGAACAGCAATCAACCCAATTTTCAATTACTGTTGTTTTGGTTTTCTTATTTGTGTATTGAGTGCAACTGAGATAATTGCAGCTAGTTGGTCTAGCAATATATTCTAATGTTCACGTATTGTCGTCTTTTTAAAAAAAAGCAACTTCTTGTTGTGTCAGATAAATACACCAGGCGTGGGATAAATCTAAACAACAGCAGTATCTATTCAAAACAAAAACTACATGAAAACTAAATATACTACGAATGCAATGATATAAAAAGCAATATGATTGGGTAATCGGGAGGGTGGGTTAAGATGACAAAATTTAACAAATTCAAGGGTTGTTCAATAATTAGCCAAAAGTAAAATTGATCAACTTATCCCGGCCAAGCAATTTACCGCAATGATCAGCAATGCTGCTGGCCGCCAAAAATAGTTATAAATTTACACATGCTTCACAAGCCAATCAAAATGCAGAAAAAAAACCATGCAATAGCAATTTATTTTACATTCATAAAGTAAATTCTGTTATTGCAGACTAATATAAACCAAACAAATATGAACTATATTTATATATTTATAATATCTATTTAAGTTCGCATTTATTTTGGCCACGGCAAATGTACAATAAAAATGATGAAACAACATCAATTAACAATAATCCAATTCAAGCGACCCTGTGAGCAGCGGTGGAATGAATTATAACTGAAAATGTCCACTAAATGAAATTTAGCTGTTCGAAATTTATTATTTCATTCCACCCTGTGAGCAGCGATGGGACGTAAAAAATGTCAAATTGGTGCGCGTAAGGCTACCTGTAGCGTTTCTGTTACCGGTTCACCTCCAAAGGTGTGGTAGCCAAATAAGCGCCTACAACAAAGCCGTGTCCAAAACTAAATCATTTGACAAAAATTTAAAAATACATGTCTGGATATACACGTTGCAACCCTCGAGTAATGGATTCAATTCTCCCACTTATAATGTTTAAGCAGATATTAGTGCCCAAGTCTGAAAGATGTACATTGTCGCTCAGAAACAGTTCTGCTCTATCAATTGAAATATCTGGATATTTTATGTGTCCATCATTTAAATTGTCGACTACTACCTTAGCAATATAATTATTAACTCGCCCTAGATCTGTTTATGTCCATGCGTTTGTTAATTTTCCACAATGGACGAGGCAAATTCTGAGACCATACAATTTTTGTAGAAGGAAGTAATTTAATGATAACACTTAAATCCTGTGTGATTTTTTCCCGTAATGTCTTTGGTGAAATGGATTCCAAATCGATTCCACCACAATGAATCAAAAGAATATCTGGTAGATCAGCAATACTCATCAAACGCTTCACTTTTCTAACCATCTCGTGCCACCTTTCCCTTGCCAAAATATGTTCACATTGATACTTTCTTTTAAACCCAAATGCATACCTTCAAGTCTGGAGCGTGCAGCAACGACAGCTCTTTTTATGATGGAGGAACCAATAATCCATATACAAACAGGCGTACCTAAAATACTTAAAACATACTTTAGGATTTGGTAAGTAATTTATTGATTGATTGATTGTTTTTTAACGCCGTGCTGGCGATATTGCAGCCAATATCACGGCGAGAACGAATTAAATTCAAACTGATTAAGATTTCAAACATTATCTAAAATCATAAACTATTTACAAATAATATTGAAATTTGAATAAACAGTAAAACTAAAATCACAGTCGAAAATCATTCAGAAATAATATCACAGATACGCTATTTAATTAACAATGTCAACATATAAAATATTGAGTAAACATAAAATCACGTCAATTAATAATAACAAGGTTTAAGACAATGACCAATAACTATACTCAAGAACATAGTATAATTATCTATATTCTGGAGTACAGTCCTGCGTCTTTCAAATATTGTAAAAGACGGTCGCCAGCGACCACTGTAAATAAATCTTTCATATTGTTGACTCTGTAGTACCGACTAATTATGTCGGATTTATCTACACAGTCAATTAAAAGATGTTTAATACTATGTCGACACTGGCACGGAATACACTCAGGAGGCGGCTCATTCTCTAAAATAAAAGAATGAGTCGTCCTGGTGTGGCCAATGCGACACCTAGTTAAAACAACTTGGTCTCTTCGGGTTTTGCCGAAGAAACAAACATTCTTGCCAACAGTTGGCTCTATAGAATGTAATTTATTGTCTGTAAGCAGATCCCACTGGGACTGCCACAGACGTAAAACATATTTGTATATTAAAGGTTTAAAATCAGAGTAAGGCACTGACATATTAGTTATGGGGTCATCTAAAGCATCCTTTGCTATTCTATCTACGACTGTGTTTCCTTTAATACCAATATGACTTGGTACCCAGAGAAAAATGATTTCTTTGCCCATTTGGACAAGTCTTTTATAAAATTCAATAATATGGGCAATTAAAGGGTTTTTATATTTCTGACCTTCTATGGCCAATAAACACGAAAGGGAATCTGAGCATATCAGGAATTTCTGTTTATCAGACGTTCTGACAAATTTCAAAGCAAGAATGATGGCTCTAGCTTCTGCAGTAAATATTGAACTGGATGATGGAAGACGGAGTGTTGCTGCCTGCTGCCCATGGACAGCTGCGGCAGCCACTTTGTCCCCGTCCTTGGATCCATCGGTATAAATTGAGTCATGAAATGCAAATTTTGATTTGATTTCAGCAAAATTTTGCTGAATGATAATTGGGTTTGTTTCAGACTTTTTATATTTTCTGAGATCAAAAATAAATTTAGGTTTGGGTACAAGCCAAGGTGGCGATTGAGGTATATTAATAGGGGCTATTTCATCAAGGTTCAAGTTAGAACCAGAAATATGTTGTTTCATCCGAATACCAAATGGAGGAATTTTATTTTCATGTTGTTCAAATATATCCTCATAGAGAGGATTGAAAACACAGTCGTAGGCAGGATTTGAAGGATATGCTTTTAGCTTGGTTAAGTATTGTAAACCAAGTTTTATCCTACGGTTATAAAGAGACGGCTCGTTCGCCTCTACATATAAACTTTCCACAGGAGATGTTCTGAACGCCCCCAAGGCCAAACGTAGGCCTTGGTGGTGAACAGTATCTAAAATTTTTATGTAGGATTTGCGAGCAGATCCATATATAATGGAACCATAATCAAGTTTTGATCTAACTAAAGATCGATATATATTTAGTAAAATATTTTTATCAGCACCCCAGTCAGTGCTTGAAACAACTTTTAAAATGTCCAATGCTTTCAAGCATTTAGCTCTAAGCATTTTGATATGGGGTAGAAAGGTGAGTTTGTTATCGAACAGAAGTCCAAGGAATTTGGTTTCTCTGACAACTTTGATAGGTTCATTATAGAGTTTGAGTTCAGGGTCTAGATGTAACTTTCTTTTATTACAGAAATGCATGCAGACAGTTTTTGAGCTAGAAAATTTAAATCCATTTTCCGCAGCCCATTTTTCAATTTTATTAAGAGATAACTGTAGTTGCCGTTCAATAGTGTTCATGTTTTTGGCTCTGTAACAAATCAAAAAATCATCCACATAGAGAGAGCCTTCAACATTATTTTGTAATGTTTTAGCCAAACTATTTATTTTTATGCTGAATAGAGTAACAGAGAGGATACTTCCCTGAGGAACACCCATCTCTTGTTCAAAAGGGTCAGACATGGTGGTATTAACTTTTACTTTGAACTGTCTGTCAGATAAAAAATTGTCAATAAAGGTAGGTAACCTACCTTTCAACCCCATATCGTTTAGATCTTTTAAAATACCATATTTCCAAGTGGTGTCGTATGCCTTTTCAAGATCGAAAAACACCGACACCACGTGTTCACCCTTAGCAAACCCGTTGCGTATGAAAGACTCAAAACGAACAAGATGATCTAACGTGCTTCTGCCCTGCCGGAACCCACACTGTATATTGGACAGGAGACCATTGGTCTCAAGGAACCAGACAAGGCGGTCGTTGATCATCCGTTCCATCGTCTTGCACACGCAACTTGTGAGGGCAATTGGCCGATAATTCGACGGTTCAAAATGATCCTTCCCAGGTTTTGGAATAGGGACAACTGTGGCCAGCTTCCAAATAGAAGGCAGGTCACCAGTTTCCCAAATGTTATTAAGTATATCCAAAACTGTTTGCAATGATGTATCCGGAAGGTGTTTCAGAAGTTTGTAATGAATATCATCAGGACCACATGCTGTATCATGGGCCTTTGCCAGAGAATTTTTGAGTTCATCCAAAGAAAAAGCACAGTTGTAGTCTTCACAATTGTTTGATCGAAAGTTAATTTTAGTTTTTTCCATACGGTTTTTGATGCGTTGAAATTGCTGAGTGTAATTTTGAGAAGAAGAATGTTTTGAAAAAGTCTCTCCCAGTTTATGAGAGATGTCCTTTTCAGATGTCAAAAGATTTTGGCCATCTTTAAGATGGTGAAGATTGGCCTTTTTGTTTTTTCCGTTAATTTTTTGTATAAAATTCCAGACTTTATTCATAGGTGTACGAGAGTTTATTTTAGAAACAAAGTTTTGCCAGGAAGTTCGTCTCTTTTGTTTAAATGTTCTACGTGCTTTCGCACGGAATATACGGAACTTACTCAAGTTGTCAGGAGTTGGATGCATATTGAACCGTCGTTCGGCCTTTTTTCGATTTTTCTTCGCTACCTCACAGTCATCATCAAACCATGGTTTGCTAGGATGTTTAGGATTTGTCGAGGATTTGGGAATGGCTCTCTCAGCTATCGATACTAACGTTTCATTAAATGTAAGGATTGGATCTTCTACATTATGGAAACTATTTGTTGTAAGTTCATCTCGACAGAGTTGCTCGAACAAAGGCCAATTGGCTTTGTCAAATTTCCAGCGAGCAACTCTCTCAGACGAAGAAGGAAACAGATTTTCCAAAATAATTGGAAAATGGTCACTTCCACATAAATCATCATGGACCTGCCATGAGTAGTCCAGTAATAACGAAGGGTCACAAATAGTTAGATCGATAGCCGAGTAAGAACCATTTCCCGGATGGAGATATGTATCTGAGCCATCGTTGAAAATGCACAAGCCTTCCTGGTTTAAAAAGTCTTCAACTTTTTTCCCCTTATCATTTTGGAATTGACTGCCCCATATTGGGTTGTGAGCGTTAAAATCGCCCATAAGGAGAAAAGGCGCTGGTAACTGATTTGTTAAAGATTGAAGTTGATTTATTTCCAATGGTTTATTAGGAGGAAGATAGACGGAACATAAAGTTATAGTTTTCTGAAGAGAAAGTCTGACTGCAACTGCTTGTAATTCAGTATTAAGTTTTATTTGACTATGAATTATATCATTTTTAACAAGTATAGTTGAACCGCCCGCGGCTCTTTCATCCTTTTTAACTTGAGTGCTGTAGATAGAGTAATTTTTAATGTTTACATTATCATTTTCTTTTAGGTGTGTTTCCTGAAGACAAAATGCAACAGGAAGGAAAGCTTGTACAAGTAACGATAGCTCTATTAAGTTAATTTTTAAACCCCGACAATTCCATTGTATTATGTTGTTCATTTAAGAGGCGGTCGGATGGGGGAATAATTTTTGTTAGGTCGTTCATGCGAACAACATCTACGCCTGCCACCCGAAGAACCACCTACTGTGGGATTGGAAACTACTGCCGGATCCAATGGATCCCCCCAGATTGACTCTTCTTGTTCATTAGTCGTTGTGTCCATCTGCTCAGAGTCATCGACATCATCGTCGAACTCTGAGCAGAGATCCCTAAATGTATTAAATTTAAAAACTTTTTCTGCCTTAGTAAGGCGATTAGAAGTCTGTCTGTTTTTTGTTTTGTCAGCTGTAGTAGATCGTGAAGAATTCTGTGATGATGATGGTTTCAAAGGAGATTTCTGAGCGGATGATTTTGAAGACTTTTGTTTACCAGATTGTGTTTGCTTACCGCTAGCAGAATTGGTAGAGGTAAAAGACCCAGATGTTTGTGATGAATTTGACGCTGTAGATTGTCTGGGTTGAGACGTTTTCTCTTTAGAGGAACTTGGTTTTGAAATGAGTACAGGGAATTCTGTTCCCTCGGGCCATGTAAAGTCAGTTTGTGTTTCAAAAGATCTAGTTTTTGGTGGAGATTTAACTTTATCAGCGTAAGAAGTGTTTGCATTTGAGTTATTCGAGGCAGAGACCAGTCGTCGAGCTTCATGGTAACTGATATGATTGTCCACTTTAATTTTCTGTATTTCTAATTCCCTTTTGTAAAGTTCACAATTCCTAGAGTTAGCCAAATGCGATAAACCACAGTTAGAACATTTAGTGTCGTTCTGGCAATCAAAACTTGAATGACCTTCTAATGAGCATTTCACACATGTCTCAGTACCCTTGCAAGAGCTCCTACCGTGTCCAAACTTTTGGCATTTGAAGCAACGGATAGGATTGGGTATATATTTGTCAACTCTTATTCTGTACGGGCCTATGTATATGTGGTCTGGAACATTGGAGAGTTCAAATGTAACTAAGTAAGTGTTCAATTTTAAAATTTTATCTGCAGATTTTTTGGTGAATCGTTTGACCTTGGTAACATGTTGTGGTTTGAGTTCTTGGCAAATTTCTTCCTCAGATAATTCAAAAAGATCATGGTCTCTGTCTCGAATTACTCCCTGGCAAGAATTAAGAGTTCTGTGGGCAGTAACCGAGATTTGGATATCAGAAATTGAAGTTAGGGATAATAGGTTTTTTGATTGTTGTTGTCTGATACATTCTACTAGAAGACTTCCATTTTTCAGTTTTGAAACTTTCCTAACTTGTCCAGCACAAGCCTGAATTGATTTGTTCAACAGGAAAGGTGAAATTTTTGTTATTGGTTTTTCATTGTTCAAACTTGTTATAACTAAAAATTTTGAGAATGTTCCAGAATCAGTATTCGGTAATTTCGTCGCGTGTCCATCATCATCATCACTATCTGTCAATTTTCGTTTAGAAGTGGTTGTGTTTGTTATATTTGGAAAAGCCATGGTGATATATATATGCTTCGTTACTCTTGCTCCCCGCCCACCTCGGAGCAGCATCAACACGATGTATGCCTGCCACATTTGTGACAAGCACCAGGGATACAAGAATAAGATACTCGCATGGAGTACCTCTCAATGGGCGCAAGCCTCGTGCCAGGGGTTGCCTGACGAGACAACCGCCCAAAGTAACATCCACACGATTGACCCATGAGCCACCGCCTTCTTGAACCCAACATATGTAAATGGTACTACTATCGTACAGTTTGGAAACAGGTCAAGTTCAAGGGCTTGGCGTGACCAGCCGATTGGTCGAGACCGGGCCCATCCGACCTCCCGTTTCAGATAAAGTAAGGGCCAAAGTGGCGTGTCTCAGCCACCAGGATCCCGTCCTCTATCCTTACGGGTATCCACACACGGCAAACATGTGGCCTCATTAAGCCGAGGAAGCTTTGTCCCATGAGCCACCGCCTTCTCCGCGCTTCCGTCAGTGGTTATCATCCAAGACCCCAGAACCCAAACATCAACCTACAACGATACATGCAATCCAAACCCAACCCACCCATTGCATCTCAGTATCATTGAGGGTTCGTATGGGTCTTTTCAGACAACCACGAGAAAACAGCAGAGGGCTAGGCATGACCATTTATTGGCTGGACCGGGACCATCCAGCCATTCGTGAGCCTGGTGTACATTACATTGGAGCTAATATGACCAAAACGAAATCCAAAGAATAGGAGAAATCATAAAATGAACGTAAATAGTCTTAAATAAATGGAATGAAGTATATCCGAGAACATAGAAAAATAATAAATAAACAAACAACCGAAATAAATAATAATTTTGAGCCTGTTGAATTTTGTGACCCTTAAGCCAACACCAATCCATAAATCAGTAGTTTGGAATTTTACCACATTTTGCAGGAAAAAAAAAAAAAAAAAAAAAAAAAAAAAAAAAAACATTATATAGTGATGTAAAGGAATGGTGTGACCAGCCGATTGACCGAATCGGGTCCATCCGGCCTCCCGTCTAGGTAAAGATTGTGCCCCAGATGGTGATCGGAACCGTTTTTCCGGCCATCCAGGAACACTCCCTATTACCGACACGGGTTTGCGACACACGGCAAACATGTCGCCTCTTTAGGGGCCTCTTACGCCAAGCCGAGGAGCTGTGGGCCTATTCTATTGTGTCCCCGGGACCCACACGGGGGGGTAAGTAATTTAAGGTTTATACCAGTTTATGTCCAGGAATTATTATGTAGGTCTGAAAAGCCCGAGATTTCCATCTGCCCATAATTTTTATCTGCTCCTCGGATTCGCTTTTAAGATGGTAAAAACTTGCTGCCCTTATGCGAAATGAATGCGATTATAACTTAGTATTGACTCCTAAACATGTCAACACCATAGGCAAAACTGCCGTAAATTGGTATTTTGTTAGTGGTTCATTACCCCCAAGATGACAGAAAAAATGGGCCTCGTACGTGTTGCCTATGCAGATGATATTTGCGTACATTTAGTAAGGGTCACACTTGACAACCTGTTTATGGTATTGTGACAGCGGAAATTCACGTTTCACTTCTTGTTTGAGTTTTTCATGTTTTATTGTATATATTTATGTTTTAATGATTCTTATTTTCATGATATTTATAATAAAAGTTCATTTCCAAGTTTAATAAATTTAAAGTTTAATAACTTTAAAGATATCTGATTTCACATGGAAAGATATAGATTCGTATCTTTAATCTTCATAGCATTGTTTGGTAAAATTACATTATATAAAGAATTTACAAAGAGAATTAACAAATACTTTTTCACAAAAGATAGCAAATAAAGGATTATATAATTTTGTGAAATTTCCTTCTCAGTAATTTAGTTAATCCGTCTCTAAGTGACACATGTGAGTCACATGATTCAGAGCGTTACCTTAAATGACGCCGAGGTACCCCACAGGATTATTTATTTCCCCAAATTAACCTCACCTAAAAACCAAGCTTAAACCTGGACAAGCGGGTCACTTGCATTGGTGACCAGCAAACAATAAACATCTATTTATACAAGCTTGTTGTTCTTCCAGTCGAGTGAAGTTAAACTATTTATTTTTATATTTCTTTATACTAAGATTTTATTACAAAGTTTTCAGACAGAATAAGTAGCATTTTTGTTCATATTATGTATTTAGCATTTTATACTTTCCAGTTCATAAATTACATTATTTTTCTAGATATTGTTGATTGATTGATTAATAATTGTTTAACGCCGAGTTCGCGATATTGCAGCCGATATCACGGCGAGAACTAATTGAAATGGAATTGAGCTGATTAAAATTAAATACAGCATCTAAAACCAATACACTATATACAAATACAATATAAATGACAGTATAAACAATAAAATACATATGTGACAAAACGATACAAAACATTTCCAATATTACAGACTTGCAAAATATCACAGAAACGCTATCGGACAAATACAATCAATAAATTAATACAAGTCAAAACATATAACAAATTAAAATTCTGGATAGGGACTATAATTACAGTCAGACATACTATATTCTAGAGTATAGTCCCACGTCCTTTAAATACTGTAATATGCGGTTGCCAGCAACCTTTGTAAATAAATCTTTCATATTGTTGACTGTGTAGTACCGACTAATAATATCGGATTTATCTACGCAGTCAATTAAAAGATGTTTACTATGCCGACATTGGCATGGTATGCACTCAGGAGGGGGCTCACTCTCTTAAATAAAAGAATTAGTCGTTCTGGTGTGGCCAATGCGACATCTAGTTAAAACAACTTGGTCTCGTCGGCATTTGCCGAAAAAGCAAACATTCTTAACAACAGTTGACTCAATAGAATGTAATTTATTGTCTGTAAGCAGATCCCACTGGGACTGCCACAGACGTAAAACATACTGGTAAATTAAAGATTTAAAATCAGAGTAGGCACTGACATATTAGTAATGGGGTCATCTAAAGCATCCTTCGCTAAACTATCTACGACTGTGTTTCCCTTCATACCAACATGACTTGGTATCCAGAGAAAAATGATTTCTTTGCCCATTTGGACAAGTCTTTTATAAAATTCAATAATATGGGCGATTAAAGGATTTTTATATTTCTGACCTTCTATAGCCAATAAACATGAAAGAGAATCTGAACAAATAAGAAATTTCAGTTTTTCAGATGTCCTGGCAAACGTTAAAGCAAGAATTATGGCTCTGGCTTCAGCAGTAAATATTGAAGTGGAGGATGGAAGGCGTAGAGTTGCTGCTTGCTGTCCATAGACTGCTGCGGCAGCCGCTTTGTCCCCGTCCTTCGATCCATCGGTATAAATAGAGTCATGAAATTCTAATTTCGATTTTATTTCAGCAAAATGTTGCTGAATAATAATAGGGTTTGTTTCGGACTTTTTATGTTTTCTGAGGTCAAAAATAAATTTAGGTTTGGGTACAAGCCAAGGTGGCGATTGAGGTATATTAATAGGGGCTATTTCATTAAGGTTTAAGTTAGAACCAGAAATATGTGGTTTCATCCGAATACCAAATGGAGAAATTTTATTTTCATGTTGTTCAAATATATCCTCATAGAGAAGATTTAAAACAGTCGTAAGCAGGATTTGAAGGATATGCTTTTAGCTTGGTTAAGTATTGTAAACCAAGTTTTATCCGACGGTTATAAAGAGACGGCTCGTTCGCCTCTACATATAAACTCTCCACAGGAGAAGTTCTGAACGCCCCCAAGGCCAAACGTAGGCATTGGTGGTGAACAGTATCTAAAATTTTTATATAGGATTTGCGAGCAGATCCATATACAATGGAACCATAATCAAGTTTTCATTATCAAGTTTTGATCTAACTAAAGGTCGATATAAATTTAGTAAAATATTTTATCAGCACCCCAGTCAGTGCTTGAAACAACTTTTTAAAATGTCCAATGCTTTCAAGCATTTATCTTTAAGCATTTTGATATGGGGTAGAAAGGTGAATTTGTTATCGAACAGAAGTCCAAGGAATTTGGTTTCTTTGACAACTTTGATAGGTACATTATAGAGTTTGAGTTCGGGGTCTAGATGTAACTTTCTTTTATTACAGAAATGCATGCAGACAGTTTTTGAGCTGTAAAGAGAGTAATTTTTTTATATTTAAATTATCGTTTTCCTTTAAGTGAGTTTCTTGGAGACAAAAGGCAACAGGTAGGAAAGCTTGGACAAGTAAAGATATTTAATAAAATTAACTTTTAAACCCCGACAATTCCATTGTACAATGTTGTTCATATTTTAGGCGGACGAATTGGCGAGAATCTGGAGCTCCCCCCTGCCTTCGGTGAACATCTTGTGTTCCTCTCAGCAGAGTCGCTTGGTTTTGGGACACCCGAGATAGATTCAGAAGAATCATCTGGGGTTATATCCATTTGACTGTCATCATCGACATACTCTGATGACAGCGTTTGGAATTTTCAATTTTACTCCTTTCTCAAGTTAAATCTTTGAAATGTCGGCTTTTTGCATTCTAAAATGTCATATATCAAAGCTAGCTTACTACTTTCAATATGACATCCTATTATCTTGACAAACTTCCCTTCATCAGGACTAATTCACCTGCCAGCATCTGGTCATTGCCTTCACTTATTTTCTCTTCTTCTGAAAAGGAAAAACAAACAGATGTCACGAATGAAAAAAAGACAATTTACCGCTGTTTGTTTATCTACAATTTATAGTGTGTTCAGTAAATTTAATCTTAGTTTGTTTATATACAGTTTATATTATGGTTGGTGTTCAGTTAATTTTACTTGTTTGCTTACCTAAAGTTTGAAGGGTGTTTGGTGATCAATATAGTTTTCATCTGTATACAATTTTCAGTTTATAGTGTGGCTCACTTGAAATTGACATACAAACTATTGTGGCCTTTGCTGCATAAATAAAGCAATTCAAGCGACAGAGAACACAGAACCCATAACAATTAGAGAAACGGATACAAAAGCAGATGAACTATGGCTTGACATGGAATACAATCCGGCGGTTGGACTTGCTTCTCCCCTCGAGCCTATGCGAGACAAGGGGTTTTTATTCGGTCGAAGTTCTACAGAACATATTAAAGGACAGAGGATTCCAGATGACCCATATTGACCCACGACACCTGACAGAATTAAATTTGAACGATCTTGCACAGAATATCACAACAGAGGTTCAGAATGTTAGCGAGATGGTGGTTCTTACCATCAGGTTGCAGCAATATATACTTTATATTTGATACAGTAATTATACTTTATATTTGAGACAATAATATAACTTTTAATTATACATTTCAGCAAACAACCAACGGCACCCAGTCATTTCAGTTGTCTGGCCCATAGCCATATATATAATTCAAACAGGTTCTACTGTTCCCCCGTGTCGTCCGCAAGTTATACCAAAGTGCAGTACGAAAAAAGGCCAAGAGATTATGTGGATTTGGAGAGGTCATTGAAGCACAGACCAACATTTACATTCTGCGACACAGTACACCTATTAGCACATCATGTAAGCAAAATTGTAAAGAATTGAAGGCAGGTTGTTTCAATTTTCCGAGGTAAATATACAAAAGGTATTATCTGACAGTCTTCAGTTAAGTGCGAAATTTCTAACCGAAGTAATAGGTTCATTCCGTGAGGATGACCGCAATCCCAAGCTCGTCACAAGATCCAAGGACCATTTTGATATCTTTGATTGGTTTCATCAGTTCAATCGCAAAAGGGAGACAAGGGCGATTTTTATTACCATGTTGCAGCAATAGCGATATCGCCTCGGTGGTGGTAAATTCTCTAATATCAAATTCCTCTCTGGATCATAGCTTTTCAACAGATATGTACGAGATCGAAATTTAAGATATAAAATAAAGATAAATCAAAGAGATTGAGGGTAACCAAAATCTTTGCAAGGTCAATTTTCCTTAGGGGGTTGAAATTCGACTTTTAAATGAATTCCATTATCAACAGACAAAGATATAAATACATTATCTTTATATTCATTCATTGTGGAATATGAGGTTTTCGATGAAACTTTTACAAAGGATCAAAACATATTATAGATTTTTAACTTTTCCAATATTTTTTTTCTAACAATAAAAACAAAAATTCATAAATGGTCAATATAAATATGTTAGTATATCATTTAAGGTGGTTGGGCTGTTGGGTGTTGTCGACATGGAATTGTTTACACCATAAAGAAATGTCTATGCTCCGAAAGCCCAAGAGATTAAGTGGATTTGGAGAGATCATTGAAGGACAGACCAACATTTACATTTTGCGACAGAGAACACCTCATGGGAAACCATGGAAACAAAACTGTAAAGACTTTTTACTACCGAAATAAAGGCAAGTTGTGTAAAGTTTCCGAGGTAAATATTCAAAAAGCAAAATCTGGCAATCTTCAGTTCCGAACCTAAGCAATAGGTTCATTTAGTGGGGAAATTCCATTCCGGGCACTATGCTCTCTGATTGGTTTCATCAGTTCAATTCCAAACAGAACGAAGAAATTTAGAGGCGATGTTCCATTCTTAAGACATTGGGTGGTCTTGTAAATACTCAGGCCGTGGACATTTATTTATTTGTAGCAAGCGAGATATATATTTCGTGAACGACATGACACCAGATAATCACACATTTGTTTTTAGATTACTGTACCATTCAAGAAATGGAAAAAAAACATTACAACGATAAAATACCCAAGTAAAATATTCCCAAAATGTATTAATTTTTTTAAAAAAATGGTCAACTGTGTCAGAATAGTCAAAATAAAGATATAAATAGGACGAATATAGAAAGTACAGAAAACATTGAATGTCCAATGTCGGCCTGGACGATGATGATGTTTTAATTAAACCACCACCATTCACAACCGATGAATCAGAATAACTGGTTTAAATTACATTTCAATCAATACCAGTTTTAACCAATATCGTTCAAGCAACAATGCAGGATTGAGACCAGGTAAGCGAGGAAAAGCGTATTGTTAATGTAAACTGTCGCTATGCTTCTGATTTAATTTTTCTTCAAGCTAACCAAGACTGCAAGACATCAATGCAAGGGAAATACAAACTATTATGGCCTCCACTGCATTAATAATGCAATTCAATAATGCAACTCAAGCAAAGGAGAACACAGAACCCATAATAATTAGAGATTTGTCTGAAGCGGATACAAAAGCAGATGAACTATGGCTTGACATGGAATAAAATTCGGCGGTTGGACTTGCTTCTCCTCTCGAGCCTATTTGATACAAAGAAGATTTTTTTCATCACGTTTTTGCAGCAATAGCGATATCGCCTCGGTAGTGGTAAAATCTCTAATATCAAATTCATCTCTGGATCATAGCTTTTCAACAGATATGTGGAGATCGAAATTTAAGATATAAAATAAAGATAAATCAAATAGATTTAGGGTAATCAAAATCTTTGCAAGGTCAACTTTGCCTGAGGGAGTTGAAATCAGACTTTTAAATGAATTCCATAATCAACAAAGATATAAACGCATTTATCTATATATATTGATTCATTGCGGAATATGAGGTTTTCGATGAACCTTTTACAAAGGATCAAAATATATTACAGATTTTTAACTTTTCGAATATTTTAGATATATATAATAGAAACAACAATTCATAAATCGTCAATATAAACAAGTTATATCATTTAAGGTGGTTCACTCTATCCTATACTTATTAGCTTCTTGAAGAAGAAAATTGTTAATGTTGTTAGTCTTCTTTAAGTTATAACAAAGTATACTGTATAGACCGCACAGTACGCTACGGTACATTATTAGCTTGAATTAGAAAGATAGCTTTCGGCTGTCTTCGGAAATGGTATCGTGTCGTTCCGAATGCCATTCTCAGGATCCCGCTACTAGTATTTATTCGAAGCGTTCTTTTACCATTGTTTTGATCTCGAAATTAGTGAATAATTCATAATCAATGTTTTTGTAGCTTATTTTGACAAAATTGAACCATATTGGTTTGCTAAAAGCCAATTATTATATCACTTTTTGCATTTCATTAATGATTTAATGAAAAAAAAATACCTCGTAGCTAGTGCCCCCTTAAATGATCTAATTAAACTAATAAATACATTGTAATCTATCTTTGAATAGAAGTGTCTTCAAAATCAGAGCACTTTCAAGATGTTGCCAAAAAGTGGAGAGAACTTTCACCAACAGAGAAAGAAAGGTTCCAAGAAGATGCTAGGGGAATTAGGGGCAGTGAGCTGAAAGGGATGTCAGAAGAGGATGCTATTACCCATCACTTCAATCAAATTAGATGTTCGGTATGATAGCATTGTTAAATATTTTTCCCCCAATATTATAATATTTCATTGTCTTGAAATATGGAAAATTATTTTTTGAGAGTGGTCATTTTTTCCTTACAGGAAGCAGATCTAGAAGCCAATTTTGTTTATTAAACTGGACAGTAACACATTACATTTATTTTACAGTTAACCATTGAATAAGTGTAATTGTCTCAATAAAAATGCAACCTACTGGTACATTGTGCTTGTGAGCAATATTCTCTAGAGAACACGATGTTTTGACTATCACTTTCTCAAGGGAACCACTATCATTATGCATTTTATGCAAAATATTGACATGAAATTTATCACTGCATAACCTTACATGAAGCCTTACAATACATGTCATTTAAATATCAGAAAGTGTATAGTTAGTGGTATAGATATACCCTTAGGATCCATAAGGAGAAAAAATGCAATATCTACAGATGACCGTGTTTAGAAATGACAAAGTATAACAATATTTTCTTTTTATAATTTTCTTCAGATTACTATCTTAGGATCTATGGGTTTTGAGTCTGTGATGGTTGCCACAAGAGAACATGAGGATCCCCACTTGTTTGGTACCAACAAAGGACTGGAGTACATTGGACAACCTCAAGTAATGGAGAGTTTCAGGAAATCAGTGTTTGGTATGTTTATGAGTTTACCTTTATCTCTAGACTCCTTAACCATTTTCAACAATACAGTTAATCTTGTATTACAAGTTACTATATTATATATATACAAAGCACAAAATAGTCATGAAATCTATTTTATGCACCACCTACAATAGCTGATAAATGTGACATTCTTTTTTTATTTTCTACACGTATTTATAGCCTGGAAAGTTTCAATTTTAGACTCACTAAAATGTCAAGATAGGTCAGACAAAACTCAGGTATTTTAAAAGTTCAGAAAAATATTATCTAAACATTCAACAATATGGTTTTCTTTTTATTGAAATGTCTTTGGCCCCAATCATTTTCACTTGTATATTGTATTAATAAACTTAATTTCCTAACATATTTAAATTTAAACAATATTACCTAACATATTTGAATTTAAACAATATTAGCTAAAAAAACATGAGACTAATTTCTCTGATAAGGACTTAATGAATTTTATGCATGTTGAAATTAGCAATTTTCAGCAATAAATGAATATCTTATTTATTTGCAGGAAGCACAGTGTACATGAAACAGCCAAGCAAGAAAGGAAAGTGTGACCTGCGGACTGAAGTGAGACAGATTTTAAATTCTTGCTGGAGTAAGCTACCTTTTGATTTAAAATGACTGAGAATAATGTATATAGAATAACCAGATGTGGATGATGTCGTATCAAAACAACTGTGAATGCATTGAAAAAGATATAGTTCCTTTTATTTTCTACTTTAATTCCACTAAAAATTCCACTGTCAGATGACTGTCAGTGTTACAAAAAGAATAGCTAAACGAAGAATTTTTTAAGATATCGAAATATATTCAATCGTAACTTAACAACACTGATAAAAAGGTAAAAACAAATTATAGTGAATAGGAATGAGGACCAAAAATAGGTGGTGTACATTAGTTAAAGATTATTTCAGAAACTGGCCTAAAATTGTACTGCCGAACAATTCAGGAATCTAGTCTTTATATTCATATGATCTTGATATTGGTGTTTAGTCCAGAGATTTTTTGTTTGGTTCTTTCATATGGTTTTCTATTGGTGGCTGGCACAAATCCGAAAAAAATAGACATGTGTCCCTTTTAAAAATTGAAACTATTTCTGTAGGTGGTTGGAAGGAATAGGAAGTGCCACCAGATATTTTTTTTCTAGAACAGCCTTATATGAGATTTCATCACTAGATTTTCCATTTTTAGAAAAGGCCACTGGGGAATCAAAGCCAATACCGTATTCCTCACTGCTGAAAGGTAAGATTCCATGGCAGCTAGTTGGACTTCCAGTACCTATCAAAGAGCCCAGCAACTATGGAATAAGTGATTTAAAGAAGATATTGGACAGGAAGGCAGATATTAGATTCGAGTGAGCATTATTATAATTTATAGTAATAGCTTTATTAATATAAAAATAAAATGCTCCGCTGGGCGCAGCTAGATACGACGAAGATGTCGAACCCTGAATAGTTGGGGCAATTATGAACATTCATTTACTTATACTAAAGTTATTGTGCAAAAACCGAGAAAAATGCTTATTTGGGCCATTTTTTAGCTCCTAATCCCTAAACTGTTGGGACCAAAATTCCCAAAAACAATCCCAACCTTCCTTTTGTGGTCATAAACCTTGTGTTAAAATTTCATAGATTGCTATTTACTTGTACTAGAGTTATTGTGCGAAAACCAAGAAAAATGCTTATTGGGCCATTTTTTGGCCCCTAATTCTTAAACTGTTGGGACCAAAACTCCCAAAATCAATCCCAACCTTCCTTTTGTGGTCATAAACCTTGTGTTTAAATTTCATAGATTTCTATTAACTTATACTTAAGTTATAGTGCGAAAACCAAATGTCTTCTGACGACGACGACGACGCCAAAGTCATACCAATATACGACCGCAAAATTTGCGGTCGTATAATAATGAGATGATGTATGATTGTCAATGAGACAACTATCCTCCAAAGTTCAAATAAAGTGCATGTAAGCATTGTAAGCAATTATACAGGCAACTGTATTTCATAGTAAACTTATACCAAAACTATTGAAGTTTAATAAAAATCAGCAATTTTTAAAGTAAAAAAAAAATGCTTTATATTTTTAATTTCGGAATTCTTGTCCAAATACATTAAAGTTTGGATATTTACTAGTGTTGTTGACAGTTAAGAACCGAATATCAAATAGCAAAATTGCTAACTGGTTAACAGGCGTTAATTTTTCAATCCTGACTGATTACTGATATATAAATGTGTATTGAAATCTTTAATCAATTCATGAAATGATAGTCTTGCTAAGTAATTGGACAGATCAACTGTCCAGTATACTATTTCTTTTGTTATTTACCATAAAAACACTTAATATAGACTTTGTCATTTTACTGAGATCAAGGAAATAATCTTTAGTTATTACAAATGCCATTGTATAGTACTAAAGACCTTTTAACCATGAACTTAAGTACCAATTATTGTGAACCCAATTTTACCTTTCCATAGATTCACCTGATAGTTATGTGTCCATTTAAACTTTTGGCAGTTCATTTGTCCCATTAAACAAATACAATAGCTATTGTTTTCTATGTAGTTAATTCACAGGGACCTTTAAATTTCATCTAGGAGAAATCTATTACTCATTGATTAATTTACCTGAGTATAAAATTTATCTGCTAAATTGATGGAAATAATATGGAAAGGTATAATTGGGTTCGCAATAAATGGTGGTAAGATTTTCCAAGTTATTTGTTAGTAAAAACTGTTCAATTTGAAAAAAACTAAAATTTACAGGTGGTCCTTAACCCATCTGACAGGACCTAAAATTTTTATATATAGCGGTATATAATATTTCTTTCAATAAAAATTTGCTGTGAAAGAGGCAAATGAATAGAAAATAAAACAAACTATAAAGTTTTATGTAAGCAAATATTAAAACTTCCTATCCATTCACACCAATAAATATAATGCTCAATTTTAGGAAGACACAAGCAAGCCAGAGTGAGCCAGACAGTGCAGAGGATATTGTGGACTCGATCATTTCAGATCCATCAGCACTTGAACCAGTTCATGATTTAAGTGAAGGTATGCCAACAAGTTATTTTATTACATTTATTATCCCAATTTATATATTGAAAAAAATATATCAGATCCATCAGCACTTGAACCTGTTCATGATTTAAGTGAAGGTATGCCAACAACTTATTGTATTTCATTTATTATCCCAATTTATATATTGAAAAAAATATATCATTTAGGATAATTTTATGCTTCCTGCAAAGGGCCATATTAGCTTTGGCAATCATTATCAACTACCCTCCGTTATTTTTTCGTCTTTGTCTGTTAACTATTTCTTAAAGCATGCTTATCCAATGAATGCACTGAACTTAAAATCTTACAGGGATTGTAGAAATGAGAGCACTAATGATGCAATTTTTTAAAATTAATGTTTTAAAGAGGCATAACTCTTTTTAAAATAAATGATCAGCAATGATTTTCAAAATTCATCTAATAAATTGCTGATATAAACCTGTGATATAAGACCCATAAAAATGTCCCCAGCAACACTATGTGCTGGGGGACAAAAATTGTTTGGGTACAACATTAATATGTTGAAGGCCATACCTTGACCTACATGACTAATGATTTATCTTTACTTGGATGGAGATTTGTCTCATTGGCACTCATACCACTGTCCACATCTTCCTATATCTATGTATACATGTATATATGATACCCATAAAAACCTAAATTATTTGGAGTGGTTACTGGTAATAGGGGATGTCTTACTTTTTTGGTCACATGAAGGTGCTTCTAATTTTGCAGACCAACTTCTGGCATTATCCTCATGTACTGGTATTTGGACACCATCAATAATTAAATCATTATTTGCTGTAGTTTCACCTCTCTGGTCATTATCAGTTGAAATACCAGGAGATTCACGTTTAAACGATTTTGTCACCTTCTGACTCTTTCCATCTTTATGAACAATATAAGTTAACTGTGGTTATCTTTTCTTAATATATCTATGAGACATGAATTGATATTAAAAGAAAAAAAAATCATAACAAAATCACTTCAGGATATTCATCATCTTCATGTACATGTAGCTTCCTCTGATAAAATTCTTCACCATAATAATATTAAATCCTGAAAAAATAATGAAAGAATATATAGCTTTGTCCAACATGTCTAATGAAATATCAGAGGTCACATAAAGTTATAAAATTGGCAGAACAGAGGTCACATAAAGTTATAAAATTGGCAGAACAAGAAAATTCAAAGGACAAAAAGTCACAATATCTAATTATGATTTCACAATTATAGCACAATAAAATACTATATTGGGTGCTGCTAGAAAAAAGCATGCTTCATAAAATCTTATATACAGTCTTGCCCATTTCTTCAAAATATAGGCCAGAAACACACGTAAAACGTGTTACGTTAGACTGACACACACAACTTTTACGAGGGCAAACGACCAAAGACAACATAACACAGTGGACAAAATCAGATAAACTAAACATTTTACCTTTTCAACTTCAGCAGTCAACCAATATGGCGTCGCAAGTACAGCCTCTCTCTGATACACCGTTCCGAACGTGCATATAGCACCGAAGTGCATCTTTCTTGTTCAAGCTAATATTGTACCGTAGCGTACTGTGCGGTCTATACTGTATACTTTGTTATAACTTGAAGAAGACTAACAACATTAACAATTTTCTTCTTCAAGAAGCTAATAAGTATTGTATCGGGTGGGTGGTTGGGCTGTTAGGTGTTGTCGACATGGAATTGTCTACACCATAAAGAAATGTCTACGCTCCGAAATCCCAAGAGATTAACTGGATTTGGAGAGATCATTGAAGCACAGACCAACATTTACATTTTGCGACATAGCAAACCATGGAAACAAAACTGTAAAGACTTTTTATTACCGAAATAAAGGCAAGTTGTGTAAAATTTCCGAGGTAAATATACAAAAGACAAAATCTGGCAATCTTCAGTTCCGCACCTAAGCAATAGGTTCATTCGGTGAGGAAATCCCAATCCTATTACAGGCACTATGCTCTCTTTGATTGGTTTCACCTGTGGTCCACAACAGGAGTCATCATACGTCCTCCCAGACCCAGAGCCCACGCCAGGGCCCAGCAGAGACTTAGAGCCCACGACATGACACCAAATAATCACACGTTTGCTTTTAGATTACTGTACCATTCAAGAAATGAAAAGAAAAACATTACAATGATAAAATACCCCAGTAAAAAAATCGCAAAAGGTATTAATTTAAAAAAAAAGGTCAACTGTGTAAGAAAAGTCAAAATAAAGATATAAATGGAACGAATATAAAAGGTACAGAAAACATTCAAATACCGGATGTCGGCCTCGACGATGATGATTCTTTAATTAAAGCACTACCATTCACAACCGATGAATCAGAAAAACTGGTTTAAAATTACATTTCAATCAATACCAGATAACCAATATCATTCAAACAACAATGCAGGATTGAGACCAGCTTGGCGAGGAGAAAAAACGTACAGTTAAAGTAAACTGTCGCTATGGTACTAATTCAATTTTTGGTGTATTCAAATTGAAATGTGAAATTCTGCAAATTTCTGTAGTACGTTTATGTAAAGCTTTAACGTCATATTTTTTTTTTCAACCGGAAGGCGTTTGTCTAATTTGTCCAGAAAATTCGTATTATTGTCAATATACAGTATGGGTTCCGACAGGGCAGAAGCACGTTGGATCATCTTGTTCGCTTCGAAGCATTAACACGCAACGGGTTTTCTGTCTTTTTAGATCTGGAAAAGGCATATGGCATCACTTGGAAATATGGTATTGTCAGCGAATGCCGTGTATATACAAGGCAAGACCTGAATATAAACTTACATAGGCAAAATATATCTTCCTATGGGCTCCAACACTCAGCTGGCAGAAAACGTCTTCCCAGGTCGAGATCAAGCGTAAGAGTGACTTTTTTCCCGTGATCCTCTTGACTTCCGTTAGTATCTTCCTCCGAGGTTGGAGCACTTCATGGCTTCTAATGGTATCTTCCTCCCAGGTTGGAGCACTGCCACATTCCTCCCCATTGTCTTTCTTTTTTCTTCCTTTTTCCATCTTATTCGTTGACTAGCAGTGATACTAAACTATGATATAGTTGACAGGTAATTTATATGTAGTTATTCAGCACGAACCATCTAACCAATCATTACTGAGAATCTAATAAGGTTGACAGGTAATTTATATGTAGTTATTCAGCCTGGAGCATCTAATCTAGTTGGGATGTGACATACGTGTAGGTATTGACACATCTTCCTACATATCAAAGATAAAATACTAACATTTAGAAGAATGTACATACAATATACATACATATATATACAATTTACTGGCAGGCATCCCTCAGAGATGGTAGATCCTCTTTACATTCTCAGTGGTGGTCCTTACTACATTGTTGATTGGAGTTCCAAGGGTTTGTGAGATGCGCTCAGCGATGAAATTTACAACAAACGGATCACTGGGTTGATTTTGATGAAAAATGAAAGGAGAATCTGTTTCTAAGACTAAATTGGTTGTGGAGTTGTTCCTGACGAATGTTTCAATGTGAGGTTTGTTAAAGATAAAAGGGGTGACGCCGAAAACTATATTGTTGAATCTGGATGTTGTCTGGTGATATACGGTCTGGATTCCGGAAAAACAATGCCAATGGATAGGATGATTAGACGGACAAATTTTAATTAAAGAATCCAAAACTTTAAAATGTATTGCTGTGTTTCCCCTACAGTGGACAACGACAGGCAGGTGTTTGAATACGGCCAGTTCCAGTTGTTTTTCAAAATAAAATACTTGATGGTCCAGATGTAACGGTTTAGAAGTGTTGGAGGTGTCTAGACCACATTCGCCAATTGAAACGGTTTTCTCTGTTTTAATTAATTCTTCCAAGGTATATAAATATTCGTCCATAATTTCTGCTTTAGTGGTTTGTACTGTTTTAGGATGGATGCCGAAAGAAAAATAAACTGCCGGAATTTGATCTATCAGTTGTTTTTGATCCTGTCGTTTTGGCCAAAACTTTGGAAAGCAGTAGTTAGAAATGATGATGGAAAGATCAGTGTTGAAGCTGTTCCGGATACCACGGGGATCAAACTCCTGAAGGTCGAGAATACCGACACTAGTCTGAAGATGATCCAGATGGAGATGGGAATCAGCTATCTGTATTGGTGGTGGTACCTCTACAACGGAAGTGTCTTCTGAGTAGCGCTCATCAGATTGTAACGGCTGACTTGGAGTTGCACTTAACTCCTCTGGAGACGACGGAAACGGATCAAAAAGCTCTGGTTCTTTAGGTTTTGTGGTATAGTTTCTAACCAAGTTTTGTTGTTCGGCAGATAATTTGGTAAGAAGATGAAGAAGAACTCTCCAGTGAGTTAAAGAAAATAATGAAAAATGGACGGAAGGATCAAAAATGCTGTAAGTACTGATCTCGGAAAATGGAGTAGTTCTGTCAACGGCTCTACACAACTCCAAGTCAGAATCTGTAAAAGTCTTTCTGGAGCAAATCTGTTGTAGAGGTTTATCCAAATCTAAAGACTGACATAAATGTTGTAAATTTTCCAATCCAAAGAAGTGGAGCAGCATCTCAAACAAACCCCTGACCAACGTTGACAATGTAGCTGAACTCCACTCCTCCCGAGTTCCCTGATGTACCTCCTCTCTGTGGACCTGGAGCGCCCTCTTGTTTACAAACTGCCTAGTGCAGTCCTGGCAACTGGTCGATGGTGCCCAGTACCAAGGCAGATGCTGAGATAGAGCATGCCTAGCCAGATGTCTACATAACTCACCACAGACAGGTCACGTCATCCTCCTCACACGCTTCCGTCTGACCACCACTCTTTCATCTCCGTCTTCCTCCTGACACTCCTCCCCCATCTCCTCATCTCTGTCTTCTTCTTCCTGCTCCTCTCGACACTCCTCTCCCATCACATCTCTGTCTTCTTCCTGCTCCTCTCGACACTCCTCTCCCATCACATCTCTGTCTTCTTCCTGCTCCTCTCGACACTCCTCTCCCTCTGCACTATCCTCATTCTCATCCTCCACCTCGTCCAGTACCAACCATTCTTCCACTACCTCCTCCGTCACTTCCTCTTCCTCTTGCAGATCCAGCCATGGACAGCAGTCCTCGTACCCTACCTCTTCCTCTAACTCACGTTCACTCATTCTTCTGAAAATTCTAAAATTGAAAAGATTATATAAGTTTATAGCTATTACTAAAAATATTTTTATCAATTATTTACATTTAGGTTAATAAATGTTTTTTATGTACACGTTTTTTCCTTTTTTTTTTTTTTTTTTTTTTTTTTTTTTTTTAAACCGCTGTATTAAATTTATGTTGCCAACATGTCCTTACAGACTTTATATACAAATTATTTTATTTATGTTTATTCTTATTTATTTTTATTCTTATTTATGTTGTTCGGGGGTCTAATCTCGGGAAGTGTCACAATCTTCCAGATATCGAGGTGTTCTTCTCCTTCTCGAATATTCATTGACATCAGATGAAGTTATTTGACTATCGCTGACCGCATAAGCATATGTTGTATTCATGTCAGGGAGATCCTGGAGTTCTGACATATTCCCTACTATTGGCTGGTCATTATTGTCTACATTTCCTTCATCGTAGAACTGTATGCCCCCAAAAACATTATTCACGCCACCGTCAATGGCGTACCCCAGTGTAGTGTCCAGCTCATCGCCAATTTCAGCTAACTCAGCCAAATCCTTAATAACCACTGGCTCTGACTTTTCATCAGAAACAAGGTCAGGATCACCGACACTTGGTTCTGATTGTGGTATTGGGTTACATATGGCCGCTGTTTGGTCGGGTACTGTCTGGGGTTCCCTTCCTGTCCCCGATTCATCAAATAAACTGGACAGGTCTGCATTGATCTCATCAGTTTCTTCTGTTGCTGGTTCTCCATTTAACAACTTGTGGCGAATATTTTTTATCCACAACGGTAGATTCCGTTCATCACAAATCTTTAATTGATCGTGGTGAGTCACGAACTCTCTCCTACGGTTTTTTATTTTATACAGAACTGGAGATTTAACTTCGAGGATAACAAAAGGTCCTTGCCACTTAGGCTGGAGTTTCTTGCTTTGCCCTACTTTTGTAGTTGGGTTCAGTTTATAGACCACATCACCAACTTGATAGGTTTTTTGATACGTTGTCAACTCGTAATCCCTCTTCTGTCTCATTTGGGCCCCTCTTATGTTTTCTCTAGCAATTTGGTGAATTTCTTCTGTTGTCTTCCTAAGTTTTTGAACAAATTTACTTGGTTCTCGTCTTTGGAGGTTCATGGATGATGTACCAAGGATAAGATCTATGGGTAGTGTAACCTCTCTACCGAGCATCATCATATTGGGCGAGAACCCTGTGCTCTTGTTAAAAGTTGATCTTATGGCTCCAGCTAGTATCTGTAAATGGTCATCCCAATCTTTTTGTCGACCTTTTAGATAGCATCTTATGGCACCCATGATGACTGTATTGTACCTTTCCACCTGTCCATTGGAGCAAGGTCTATAGGGTGTCGTCCTCGTTTTTGTTATTTCCAACAAGCTGCAGCATTCATGGAACAACTGGCTTTCAAAATTCCGGCCTTGATCCGTATGAATCTGGAACGGACAACCAAATTTGGAAAAGAAATTGTCGACAGCTATTTTTGCAATGGTCTGTGCCTCCTGATTTGCAATAGGGTATAACTCAATCCACTTTGTATATTGATCAATCATGGAAAGAATATACTTATTTCCCGTCTTGCTGGCTGGTAAAGGCCCTAGGATGTCCATGTGTACCCTCTCCATGGGGTTTCCTGCATGGTACTGGCCCAATTCACTTTTTGCTTTTCTGTTAGCATACTTGTTCAAATTGCAGTTTCTACAGGTCTTGACATATAAAATAGCATCCTGACGCATTCCATGCCAAATACATCGTTGTTTCAGTCTGTGGAAAGTCTTGTCTCTCCTCATATGTCCTGCGCTTTTGGCATCATGACAAAATTTCATTACTTCATCCTGAAGATCTTTAGGGACTACTAATAGAAACCTGGATCCTCGAGGGTCGAGCCAGAGGTATACCAAGCATTTGTCTACAATTTTTAACTGTTCCCGACAGCTCCACCAATGTTTGACTGCTGCGCTGGACAACTGTAGCTCTAACGGTGAAGGTTCAGTCTTCCCTTCTATCCACGATATGATCTTCTTGAGATCAGGATCTTGCTCTTGCTTTTCCCTAACATCTTCCTTGGTGAGATTTTCCAGCCAGTTTATCTCTGGTGCGCCTATATCTTGAAGACTAAAGCTCCTGACAGCCAGTGGAATGACGTCATCCACATCTTCTTCAAATCTCTGCCATTGATTTTGGGCCCTGGTACAGTATTTACATCCGCCACATGGAAGCTGATCAAGATTTGCCCCGGCGAAATAACAGTTACAAGGTTCTAGCTCATCTGGAATACGACTCAAACTATCTGCGTTGGTATGTTTACGTCCGGACCTGTGTTGGATTACCATATCGTACTGTGACAGCTCCTCCATCCATCTAGCTAGTTGCCCTTCAATGTTCTTAAAGCGAAGTAACCACACTAAGCTATGGTGGTCTGTTCTGACAGTAAATTGGCGTCCCAGGAGATAGTTCCTGAATTGTCTTGTAAAGGTTACCACTGCTAGGAGTTCTTTTCTAGTGGTGCAGTAACGTTTTTGAACCGGGGTCAATACCTTGCTAGCATAGGCCACCACATATTCTTTCCCATCATGTACTTGCAAGAGTTCTGCAGCTATTGCAGTATCCGAGGCATCGGTGTCCAAAATGAACATTTCATCTGGATATGGGAAGTTAAGAGTTGCTGAATTAATGATGGTTTCTTTAATGATTTCAAATGCTTCCTGGTGACGGTCTGTCCACATGAATTTTGTAGATTTCTTTGTCAATTCATGTAAAGGCTGAGCGAGACTTGCTAAATTTGCAATATGGTCTCTATGGTAATTAGCGAAGCCTAAAAAGGATTGTACTTCTTTTTTGGTACTGGGTGGTTTCCATTTCTTGACGGTCTCAATGTTATCTGGGTTTATTGATATTCCTCTTTCGGATATCATTTTGCCAAGGTATACTACTTCTTTTTGGAATAATACGCACTTCTTAGGCTTCAACTTTAGATTGTTATCTTGAAGTCTCTCGAATACCGCCGCAAGGTTATTCATATGATCGTCAAAATCTTTCCCTAATACAATTATATCGTCTAGATATGCTAAGCATTGGGACCATGTTAAACCAGAAAGTATTAGTTGCATCACTCTTTGGAAAAATGCTGGGCTGTTACATAACCCAAAGCTGAGACGTACATGTTCAAATAATCCATATTTGGTGATGAACGCTGTCTTGTGACGATCATCTTTGTGAATTTGAAACTGATCATATCCCGAAGACATATCAAGACATGACATGAACTTTGTTCCTCTTAGTTGATCAATACAAGATTCTATTCTGGGTAAGGGGAAAGAGTCCTTCCGAGTCACAGCATTTAATTTCCTATAGTCAAGACAATATCTTAATCTTTTTATCACGTTTCCGACAAATTACTGGTGCTGCAGCCCACTCAGATGACGATGGTTGTATAACGCCTTTGTTTAGCAAATCCTTGAGGTGTTCTTCTTCCTCTTTTTCATAACCTAAAGGTGTTCTTCTCAGGCCTAACTTGATCGGCTGCGCATCTCCGGTATCAATCCGGTGTTCAATTTTTGTGAAGTGACCTATGTCCATGTCATTCCTTGAAAAAGTGTCTTGGTATTTAATCAAGAGTTGACATAATTGGTTGGTTTGATCTTCATTCAGATGTTTCTTTGATCGCTCTAATAAATCTTGCTGGTGAGGTGGTACCATACTACATATGTTGTCATTCTGTTTTATTTGCCTAATTTTATCTGAGTTATCAATATCCACATTTGTAACTTCCTCTATTTCTGTGCCAATGCCTATGGTGCTGTGTTTCTTCCAGGTATTACTTCAAATAATTTCCTCTCCTGAAATTGTCTAACTAGTGTCTTAATATCATCTTCCATGTTCACTGGGTTTATGACCCCCCTTTCCACCTGAACCGGATACTTGGGAGGAGTTTGGAGAAGATTTTCATTCAAATTTTCAATTTTCTAAACCAAATTTTATTTGAAAATACCCGACCTCCATTTTTAAAATTTCATTCGAAGGTTTTGTCTTTTAAATTCTCATTCCAGTTTTTTATATCAAGAAAATTGTCTAGTTTCATCATTTTTCATACTTTCATTCCAAAATTTTTATTGGTGCTGATTTTACATAAACATTTAGATATTGCTTATTACATGTATTACAAAATGTTTTACTGGTTTTATTGAATGAAAAATTGTTACTTATCATTGTGTTTGTTTTATATTCAATAGTATGCCCTCTGCTTAACATCAACACTTTATTACAGTGCAGTTCCCATGTTTGCAAAATAGTTTTTTTTTATTAGCCTAAGTCATTGATTAAATACATCTTTTGTTTGGTCACACCTTTCAGAAGTCAAGTGCTTTTGAAGTACATTGAATTACATGGATTGCATTGAAATGGTATGTTATGAAGTTGTGTCTGTTTTGACCTGCTGTGGTGGAAATGAAATGTTTTGAAGTTGTGTGTTAGAGAAAATAATCACTACCCTCGGTTGTTATCATTTACTGAATGTAATAAGAAGTTAATTAGTTTAGAATTTATTTTAACGAAGATGACTCAATAAAAAGTAGCATGAAGTCATGGGAAAGTATATTTTCCGAGTTCCAAGTTTTACAAATTGAAAGCAAAACACATATAGCAGTCAATTATTTATAAATGACCAACATACAGCTTTAATTGCTATTCTTTAGTGCATTTTTAATTGAAATGTCAATGTACTTTTGTAGTCTTTTGAGGTAATTCCATTGACGCAAATTCAGATTTACTGCAAGTGATGATCTTCCTTGACTCGGGTTCTGAAAAATGATTACCACTTCTTTCTGATACAAACATACAGTAACATAATGTCCGTCTGGGAGTCTAAATTGTCTCCTGTAGTCGCATAATGTATTATTCCACCATTCATTTGAATCATATTGCTGTCCTTTTGCCAACAACTGCAAACAGTCTGAAGACCTGTTGTACACTTTTTCCATTTCATACACAGAATTAGTCAATACCAGTGTTGCACTGATCAGTGAAAGTAAAACCACAATTCCAGTCATTTTTATTAAATCGAAATGAAAATCATAGCTTTGATATATGGAGCTAAGACTGGACCTGATGCTTGCAAATCGACTCATTGGATGCGAGTTTTCAGAAGACATATTGACTCTTGTTCAGTTGAACAAAATATGACCAAGACAGATAAAGTAGTCTCTTTTCGTAGTAAACATTTTCCTATACCCCCTATTTACCGATTCAATCCCACGTACAATGGTTCAAGTTCAAAAGTTACATTCTTGACAAACTACATTTCTGGCATACTTATGATGTCACATTCCTGACATGTAACATTCTTAAAATAGTCAGTTGGGTAACCGGAAGTCCCAGCGTAGGAAAATATCTAATCATAGAATTTGTCGACGAAGTAAAAATGGCGGCCATTTTTCATTTTTTTAGGAGGACGGTTTTTTTGCAATATCTCGTCTCATTTTGTGTATTGCTCAACAGATTGTCGTCTGAATTGTTCAAAATTCAATGGCTCGTAGAAACAATCCTGTAAATATTGATATTTTGTCGAAAAAGGTGATGAAAATAACGTTTTTCTTGTCGATTTTCGTTGTAAGAAATGTGTTGGTTTTTTTTTCAATGGAAAAATCGAATCGACAAAGTTTCGCGACTCTCATTGTGCATAGTTTCAAAATGATTCTGAGATTTTCATCTTTAAAACTAGCCTATTTTGAGGAAAATCCGTGACACAACATTTTTTTGTACCAAATTTAAAGTTCGTAATTTTTTCACGAAATTCCGGATAATGCACCGTCACTGACATTAGTTTGCTTCCTTTTCAAACTGACTTATCTCCCTTATTGTTTACAAAATCGCATTTCTGTCGTACTGTTCACTCCAAATGAACACTGAAGAGCAACAAAACAACACAATACGTGTCGTAGGCATTGACTGTCGAAGTCAGTTGACATGGAACAAGGTCACGAAGGTGGAATGAAATGTTAGGACTCCAACGAATAAAACTTCCTGGGTTGCTTTGATGCCATTCACACATGACATGCTGTTTGATTATGACCAGCTGATGCATGATGATGTAGCTATTTTTCAACTGATAAACAAAGATCTATCAGAAAACTCTTCATATTTTTCTTCTTCCATGGGAAAATTCACATTCATAGCATTCAAGAAACATATTTCTGTATCAACAAAAATATTTGAACAGTTGAATATTTAAAATATCATGATACCTCAGAGTGTTGTTATTCCCCAAACTTTTGTTTCTCAAATAGTCGCATGGAATGCATGCTTGTTAATTTTAAAGTCCAGCCAAGTTTCTTAGATATAACTAATAGGGACAAATGTAACCGGAGCTAGAGCATGAGACTACAAAATTCCAGTTTCACTTCCAGGGATCAAATCAGGAACCTCTCAATGACAAGCGAGATATGCAACCAGTGATCTAACTAAGGGACCAGGCAATATTTGTTACTGGCATGGAACCGGTATAACCTGATTTACCCAAGAAAAATAAAATACATGTCCCATGACCATGGTCTAAGAATTAAATATTTATCCCGTGCCTGTAGTTGTCTAAAAAAGACGATGTCTCATCAGAAGAGATTTAGAAAAAAAACAGTAGTTTTAGTATAGAATTGTGTGATAAGCTCTGATATGGTTATGTAATATATATGTACCATTAATACAAAACTTTACACATACTGCATAGTAAATGAGAGTGGATTGGGTATACTTTTTCTGTATTCATTAAACATGTTGGCCCATATTTCTCCATATTTATTTAATATTACTAACCTGTTCTCGAACGTCGTCATATGGCTTAAATTTCGCCCACACAGCATTAAACAAATATCAATCCATTATTTAGTATTACACAATCATTCTCAATTCTTAAGAAATAGTTCCATTTCCTTCTATTCAAAATATTTTGGGATTATTTTTTCCATTCTTATTTTCTATAATTTATGTGTATAGTTTACTATCTATATATATCCCATTCAGACTCTCAAAGAAATAATCATGTACCAAACTACATAAATTTATATATATAGACACATGTTGATGGAATATTGATGCAAAAGTTTCGAACTTGGAGCAAAAAACCAAAATAATTCTAATAGAACAGCAAAAGCTTTGAACTTTTGAATATTATAGTTAACAAGTTAATAAATTTATTAATAAAATATTGTTTCATATTTGTATAGGAATTAGTTTCTTTCCATTTGCAACTAGAACTTAGTTAACTCAATGGAGATGGATTATAACTCTTTTCTGCTAGAAATATTATATCCCTTTGTCATATTTCAAAGGAGATTTTATTTCTCATTTACATAATGTATACTTGGATGTGTTATCTAGCACTTTGCAGCCATATGCAGTAAATTCAGAAATTCTTTTAGTTTTCAAAATATTTATGATTTATTTGTATTTTTAAAAAAGTTAATTGTCATAGTTTATTTAATATTATGTATAAAATTATTTAAAAATTCAAACATGTTTATTTGCATAAAGTTTTAGGATATACAATGTAACTCAGAAACAGAAATTCCATTAATTACAGTGTAAACAAAATAAACATTAAGGCATTGAATTATTTTTTACAAAAAAATTAACATATCTGAAAGATGACATTTTAAATATTTTTATATGAATATAGTGATCCTAAATATCATATATCATATAAATTAAGTTATTGAAATAACAAAAAATATATGTTTTTATGAAATTGATTTTTCATCCATGATTTCACTGTATGACTTTTCCCTAGGTATGATCGAAGTCACTTAGCTCACCTGACCCAATGGGTCAATTGATCTTTTCTCATCACTTGGCATCCGTCATCGTCCATTAACTTTTACAAAAATCTTCTCTTCCTAAACTACTGGGCCAAACTGAACCAAACTTGGCCACATGCATCATTAGGATATCTAGTTTAAAAAATGTGTCCGATGACCCCGCCTGCCAACCAACATGGCCGGCTTGGCTAAAATAGAACATAGGGGTAAAACTGCAGTTTTTGTTTAAATTTCAAAAACTACAGCATTTAGAGCAAACCTGACATGGGGTAAAAATGTTCTTTGTATCCCCTCATCCCCCCCCCCAAAAAAAAATTAAAAAAAATAGTGCAATTACATCTCTCTGAAATTAAAACACCTACCTCAGCTGGTCAGATCAACTGGAATTTTTCCAAGTCCAGTGACAGACTTTCAAAAACAGCAGAACTGCTTGGATACAGCTCCAGGGACCAGTTGCAGTACAGTAAAGTCTTTCCCATACTAGTTATGCATCTGACAAACTATTTTTGAATTTTAACAATCAAGTTTGCAGTGCAGATACTATTTTGGGCTTTGAATTAACAACTGATACAATCATAAAAATGTATGAAGAACTGATATTGTCTAGTTGGAGTAAATACACATTGGATGAAATATGCTTAATAAAAATGTAATATAACTTGGATTGACAGAACCTATGAAGTGTAATTTGGAAGAAAGGAAGTTGCAAAGAAGTGAGAAAGTTAATTTGCAACATTAAAATTATTATTTTTGGACATCAACATTTTAATGGCAAACAGTTTTATACTTGTCTGTCATACTATTAACACAGTAAATCTGGAACTATTTAAGTACATGTTTGTATTAAACCATGCAATACAATAAATATCCCTGACGATGTTTTGTGTTGTAAAGGGAACTACTCGTAATGTAAGACGTTACGTTTTATCGCACCTGCATGTGCAAGTTATCGAACTTAAATGTTGTCATAACAAAAATGGCGGAAGTAAACACATTCAAACAAGACATGAAAATGCTTAATATTTCTGTCATAAGAGACAAGGTAAAGTTATAAATTTGAGAACACAGATATATGAATGTTTCCACACCAAGACAACACATTCGTTAGCAATACAGTGGATTTTAATGAGTTGAAATCGGTCCATCGCACAAACTTTGATAGTGACAGATCCGTTTCATCCTAACTTCTTACCCTTATTTTGCAATCATCTGATTAATTTATAATTTCCATTTTATACCCAAAAGTTGCGTCTGATTACGAATATTACGAAAAGTGCAAATTGAGTTTCTTACTCGCGGAAGCAAATTTTCCAGCAGTATTTTAGGTGCTGCCTGGGCGATTTGTGTACCCCAACGTTATATGAACGCGCCGTAGCTCTCAACACCTGTCAAGATCATTCCCGGGACCGAGACTTGCTATTACTTAAAAAAAACAGAAAAAAACTGTTCAAGATGCAATATAAAAGTGTTATTTTGTTTCTTTATACAATGAATTTTCATTCGTGTTTTTTTGGTATATTGCAAAATAGTAATAATAATAAAATGAACGAATGGATAGAAAGCAAATAAAAAAAGCTTTTTGGTGGACCTAATTTTAAATTTGGTACACTTTTTTGTTTTTTCGAGAATCTCATCTAAATATATCAGAAAATGTTGAAAATATTCCCCAGATTTGATGTGCAAAAAATCATAGTGATTCGTGAGAAAACATTTTTTTGTACCAAATTTATTTACACGCCATTCGAACTGCTCCAGTCAATTTTTTTGCACTCGAAAATTGGTCAAGAAATGGTTCCTGAAGAGAAATTAAATATCTAAATCGTACAAAAATTTCAGAGAATGGTCAAATTGAATGCTTGGAACGGGTTGTCAAAATTTAGAAAGAATCCGATGGACAGAACCGATGATATAGCTAACTGAACATGACGTGTCGACTTCATATGCCACAGCTTCGACGTCGCAAAGTGCACGAAATAGTCCGTTCGACGCGCAAGGTCACTGATCAGAGACTGATCACATTTTGGCCAAAAAGGGACTTCCGGTTACCCGACTGAGTTACATTCTTGACATACCAATGACGTCACATATTCCTAAAATACATATGACGTCACACATTCCAGACATATCTGGCCCAGTATTCCCATAACATAACTACTAACAAAGTAAACAAAGTGAATCGGGTACTGTCAATTTTAAAATCACATACACATATTACTTTCTGGAAACATCGGGCCTGTGGAAAAACACGAAAGCTTTGTTGTCAGATAAAGTTCATTTAAATGATGAAGGTATGCACATCTGCGCTAAAGGTATTCGTGCAGCTGTCGGTAGTGCATATCTTGTGACATAATTAAAAATTAATAAATAAGATATCATACGATACGTTCATACAGTTTTGTTTATAATAATTAAAACAACTTTTTAATGTTAGTATGTAATTATGTGTACATGTATCATTGTTTTATTATTCACGAAAACTTATGCATCAGTTATTTGATACTTTAGTATATACAAACTTTTGCAGACAATCCACTGCTCTTCTTTAATTTATCCAATTTCTGTGGCACACAAATGTATCATTATACACATGGTTTTATTGCCATCACTATGGGTTTGGTTATCATATATGTCAGTGCATATTTGTAAATTGTTTCAATTTGTACTGGTTTTATATGGTTTTATTTTGTATCATTATACATACATATGGTTGACAATCATTATGGTTATGGTTCTGATATACATAGTGCACTTTTTTATTTATGTTTCAGATTACACTGGTTATCTATTAATACTGTTTACATGTACCATACAATTACATGGTTACAATGTAGTTGTCATATAATATTGCATTATTGTGTGCGACATTGTTTGTTGTGTGAATTATTATGTACAATACACAATGAATAGTATGAAATAAGTGATACATGTACATTTTATATTGTAAGTCAACACATATTATCAGGTATTCAAGAATTACTTTTGTTTCCTTTAAAGATGCCTAAACAAAGAGCTAGATCGAAAAGAAGAGCTGCTCCTACCGATCTCACAGAAAGGGACATTGTCATAGATCCCGTGTTACTGACTGAAACTACTAATCCATCAAGAGGGCGAAAACGGGTCCGTAACAATGGTCCAACTACATCAACAGCTCCTGTGATGAACAATGCAAATACAACAGCACAGCCATCAGCGGATGAAATAGCTGCAGCAATGATAACTCAATTGAGGGGAGCTGGTTTACACTTAACCGACAGCAGTGGAGTCCGAAT